>JBAJHW010000008.1:0-515589 GCA_037013535.1 Intellagama lesueurii | reverse complement strand
ATTTTTTATTATTTATTGTTTGTTTGCTAAGCTCAAAAGACGAGGGATGATGCTGAAGGAGAGGTGAGAGACTGGGGTCGCGTGTCTGTGCCCATTGCAAGAGAAATGCAAAAGGTGCCAACCCGGTGGTCTTAACAAGAGGGGATCAGGGCAGATCTCAGCAGGGGTGTCTCAGAGGCCCCCCCCCAGGGCTTCCAGGTACAGGGCGCAGACCCTCTGGACGAAAAGGGACCACGTCATTACCGGGGTCGAATCTGCTGCCTCAGCCACGTCCATCGGCCCACTTTGCCACCAGCATCCCAAAAGGGGTTCTCAGGATGCACCAGCATCCCACGAGATTCCAGCATGAACTGGTGAATCGCCAACCCTTCTCATGGCAGCCAAGGGCTCTGCCCGGCCCGTCCCGTCAACGGGCCACCTGCACACCACAGGGACGCCTGGGAGCACATGGTTGAAATGGGGGCTCTTTCTGACTCTCTCTTTCATTCCTTGACCCCTTGTGTTTGTGCATTTCCTTTTAACTGGCCTGGTGTGTTCCCCTGTGCACTGCACCGACATTTCTGTTTTATTATCTTCTTGCTGTTGCTGTGGTTGGATAATAATTCCCATTTATATTTTGAAATTAGGGCACTGTTTTTGCAGCGTGATCCGAGTCCCTTTGGACTCCCTTTTGGAAGGAAAAGTGGGATGCAGGTAAACTGCCCCCCCTTCTTCTGTTTTTAAGGACATTTGAGTTACATCTCAACCTTTTACAATTAATGCTAATTATGGTGATGGAAAGGCACTCTGTACATGCTTAAGGATACTATTTTCAGAGAGGACCGAAAGAACCTCAGGGCTCAACCTTGACTCCTTCTGAAGACAGGAAGTCATCCCCCCCCCGCTTCTCCCCCCCTCCATTGCTGGCAATTAAGTGAAGGGTCTGCGGGTACAAACCCCCCCCTCCCGCCATGGCAGGGGGGCTGTGCCTCCCCCACACTGTCTTTTCAGAAGTCTCACTTTTAAGGTCACAATTATTTCTGTTCTCCCGGAAAGATTCAGAACCACGGGCGAGTTCAGCCTTACGAAGGAGATCCAACTGGCAGCTCAAAAGCCCCTCCTTGCCCAACCCACACGAAGGGCAAATGGCCAGTGGTGAGAGTGGAATAGTTAGGAAAGGTGATGGAAATATAAATAGCTTCTGGCGGGGGGGGGGGGGGAGTAGGAGAGGAACTTTCATCCAATTTTTCAAAAAAGTTTGCCTTGGTCTTATCAGCAGAATAAATCACCTCAGGCAGGCAAACAGGTAGATGCAGCTTAGTACAGCAATTATTTCCAAGAAAAGATAAAGCCCTATTATCACATGGGGGCCGGCCTTCCTATCCAGAGATCTCCAAGGCCTTATCAGTGGGCGAGATCTGTGCAGGAAGGAAGGGAGGCAGGCAGGCAAGGAACACAGAAAAAAGCAGCCAAACCTGCCGGTGGAAAAGTTCCAGCAGTTCAGACATCCTAAAATCCCCTGTGGTCCTTCCCCTTCCGCACAGGCCCTACATCAAACAGGCCGGAATCATCACAATAAGAGGGCCATTATCAGCCAGAGGATGAGGTGGGGGAGAGGGGAGAAAGCAAGAAAAGCGAAAGTTAAATTCTGGAAGGCCAGATCTCATCTGGATGCCTCAGGAGACCTTTGGCAAAACTTCCCAAAAAGTTGTTCTGGTTAGAAATAATACATGGGGTGGAAGCCTCAGGGTGGGCAAGATAACTAGGAGGTGAAGAAAAATCAGGATATACTTTCCACACACAGAAGGACTTCTGGTTTTTTTGTTTGTTTGTTTGTTTGTTTTTTGTTTGTTTGTTTTTTAAAAAGGCAACTTGAGGCTACGTCTCTCCTGGCCCAGATGCAAGAATGGTTACAGTGGAAAGTCAAAGCAGGAAAATAACCTTGCTTGGCCTACCTATGCAAGCTTTCCAACTTCACAGAACGCTTTATCAGGTGAAACAGAAAAAGAGCCAGTCCCAGAAATGGGGATGATGGTTCATGCTCCCACAAGCATAGCTGACAGAGGGATTTCCACATTTCCAGCCCCTTCCGCCTGGCCGCTGGTTGCACTTGTGGCCACTCTCAGCCCCAGATTAGTAGACACATCTGTACGGACTCCCCAGCTGTCCAAAAGCACCAAGCTCAGGACCACCAAGGTTTGTGCCCCAAGGAGGGCACCTGGGTGCGAGAAAGGGCCGGCTCTGCTCCCCTGAAGGAGCCTCCAGCTTTCCCCGCCTGCCTTTTCTATTTCTGCGGGGGGGGGGGGGGACTCCAGTTAGGGAAGAGGCCACCTCAGGCTCTTCTCTAAAAGGCCAGCAGGTGCACCGCTGCCTACTCCATTGCACAAGAGGGGCACTGACACGCACTTTGCACATGCTCAGGCAGCCTCATCATATGTCCCAAGCTTTCCTAGCACCGACAGCTGACGGTGGGAAAGGGGTTCCCAGTCCCCCCCCCCCCCACCAGACAGACACACTTTTTCTCTTGCGACTTCTTCCCCCCCCCTCCCCTCCGTCAGCCTCTGCAAAAGGTCCCTCCAGAGGAAACACCTTCTCTCCTGCAAGAGGCGATGGGAGTGAGTCAAGCGCGCGATAAGATCGCAATTTCAGCCCGTCCCGACAGGGCGATCTTATCAGGACGGGACTTGCAGAAAGGAATATTTTAGAGCCTTTATCGCGGGCCTCATCGGGGCCGGCTCTATCGGCCTGGCGATCGCGCCCGGGAAGGAGGGGGGGAGGGGCAGGGCCGGGCCGGCGCGAAGGGGGAGGGCGGGCGGGCGGCGGCGGCAAGAGTAGCGCGCCCCCCCCCCCCGCGCGTGTCGGGTCTGGGGGCGAGGCGATCGGGCCCCTCGGGGCGGCTCGAGCGGAGCAAGCAGAGAGAGCGGCGGCTGGCAGGCAGGACCCCCCCCCCCAACATGAGCGCGCCTCTGGGTCCCTTCCCGAGGGGGGGGGGGTCCAATTGGGGGCCGAAGGGAGGGGAGGCAATCACACCGGAGCTCCCACGAAGGGGGCTGGGAGGACCCGATCCGGGGCTTCTTTGGGACGACCCCGCCCGTTCTTGTCACTCCCAAGTGCGGAGAGGAAGTCGCCCCTCGACTCTGGCGAATGGCGGGGGGGGGGGGCTTGGAGGGGAGACCCGGTCCCACGAAGTTGGAATCAACTGGGGGGGGGGGAAACCAAAGTGGGCGGGAGGGAGGGGGCCGGGTGCCCCCCGAGGGACTTGGCCAGGAGTTCGTCGGGGAGGGGGGAGGGGGGGGCGGCGGCGGCGAAGGGAGCTCACGTTTGATCTGCCGGGGGTTGCTCTGCTTCCTCCTGGACATCGCGGGGCGGCGGCGGCGGCGCGGGCGGCTCGGTGCCCTCTCCCCTCCTCCTCCTCCTCCTCCGGCGAGGGCGGCGGCGGCGGCGGCGGCAGCGAGAGCAGCGGCGCGGCGAGGGCAGGGGGTGGCGGGCGGGCGGCTCTCATGCCCACCCGGGGCTCCCAGGGCTGGGCAGGGCGAGCCGTCTGGCGAGCGGCGGGGCGTCCGGGCTCTCCCGCCGGGCTCGGGCACCCCACGGAGGCGGAGGCGGCGGCGGCGGCGAAGGCTAGCTCCTGCCTGCCGGCCTGCCTGCCTGCCTGCCTTCCCGGGCTGGGGCTCCGCGCTTTCCCGGCTCGGGCGCCGCCCGCCTCCTTCTCCCGCCGCCGAGCGCCCTTTTTTCTCAATGGAACCTGGACGGGGAACGGCGGCGCGGAGCGTTCCGAGGGGGCGGGGCCTTCCAGGTTCCGGGGGCGGGGCGTCCTGTCCGCGGCCCCGCCCACCGGGGGGGAGTGGCGGCAAATAGGAAACGGGTTGGGGAGGAGCCTGGAGGGGAGGCGGAATGGGAGAGCGCAGGGGCGGCCCTAGCGCGCCCCTGGCGGCCGGCAGGGGGCGGTGGCGGGGCCGGCCCAAGCCCTTTGGCCGCCGGAGGCCCTTTCTCCCCGTTGGGAGCGCCTGCCTTGAGCTGCCTGGTCTCGGCGAAGGAGGCCGCGGGGGGGAAAAGAGGAAGCTCCCGGAACCACCACCGCCTTCAGAAAAGACAGGAGGAAACACAGTTGCATCAAATAATTTGCCCTGCTTCTGAACTTGTATTGCAATTAGGGTGAACCGCCTTGAGTCCCTTTATGGGAGGAAGGTGGTGTACAAATGGGATGACATAGATAGATAGATAGATAGATAGATAGATAGATAGATAGATAGATAGATAGATAGATTGCTGAGAGTGTGGAGGGAAGAGAAATTCCTTTTATCCCTGCTTTCTAGGGAGTTCCTGGATATCTATCCAGAAAACAAGGGGTGCCCCGTTGGCTTCAAGGGTCAAGGTGCCTATTTAAAAATCTCTTCGGTGTCTTCAGCTTTTTTCCGCTCACTCACTGACTGCCCTTACCAAACTATGTGAGATGACATCTTTGCAATTAAAAGGTGATAAGACATTACCTCTCCACGGGGTGCATTCCTTCAAAGCTGGTGTGTCTGTGCAGTCGATTTGCAAATGAAGCCCTTGATTATCTCCCAATGTGCAACCATCAAACAAACACAAGCAAATTTGCAGCTTGAAGCACTAGAGAAGCCTAGCGGCAGAACAAAGGAATGCTCTTACACCCCCCCCACCCCCCACACACACACCCCGGTTTCCTGATACTGAAAGCAAGACAGGTAGTAATGGGGAAGTTATTCGGAATCACCAAAGGTTTGTTAGGGTTTTTGTTTTTTTAAAGGCTACAGTGGGTTGTTAATGTTTACAAGTAACACAGGACTAACTACACATGAATAACAAAATACATTATTAACAAAATAGTCTTGATTTTTAAAAAAATTTAATGGCAAAAAAAAAACACTTAAAAATTCCTGCCCACAAATAATGGTTTAGCAATAATGAGTAAATGTTGCTTGATGTGCAAAAATTATAATGTGTACATCCTTCACACTAACTTGACTGCCAAAAAAAATAAAAAGCAAAAAGAGAAAACAAACCACCTTTGTTACTTTCAATGTCTTAGTGCCAAGTTCTATGTTTCTTTCCCCAGACTTTGAAGCAGACGGATGACTTGTGTTTGATTCTCCTGTCATTCTGCTTGGCTCTCGTTGCGCTCAGCCATATTTAACTGTAACGTAAAGGATGGGTGCAGGATTATAAATTTCAGAAATAAATATGGAGCAGTGGGACCTGCTATCGGCTGCCTCTGTGTGGAGCGTTGATCCCACTGTTGAAAGTATCAGCCACATATATTCACCTCACTTGCCCGCCCACCCCATGCTCTGTCCCCATCCAGAGGAAATAAATATTCAGCTTTCTGTAGCCCCCAAGCACGCCCTGGGTTTAATTGGGTTGATGGATGGAGCTGTTTGGATTACGGAGGAAGAGGCAGGCCAGAGCAGACCCAACCCCTCTCTGGTCCAGCCTTCCATTTGGACAGTGGCCAGCTGGATGTCCTCATGGGAGGCCCACAATTAGGAAGTCAGAAGCCCATACAGCACCCCTCCCACCTCTGCTTGTTTTTAGGTGATTTCTCCCAGATCTAGGACTCCAAGCAGCATGAGACATGAGTTTAAAAAAAGACATGCTAAAACACAGTAGGCTCTTTTAATGTCAAAAGAGAACTAAACAGATTGCATGCTGTTGCCCCCACCTCCTTGTTCTCTCGCCTCTAATCCCCATGTGCTGACACCCACCCACCCATGCCTTAATCTGTACCCCTTAATTCAGGTTTCGTCTGCTCAGAAGGTGACACGGGGGTCTCTTATTTTCTGCACCTCTTACCAACCTGCTGGGATTCTGCTTTGGGCACTTTGCAGCAGAAACTGCCTGAGCCTGTTGTGCCTCCCCCCCCCCCCCCCCGAAGACAATGAGGACTAGAGACTGCTCTTTAAAGTTCGGCCCATTTTACTTTAAGCAGACAGCATTTTAGTATCTGAAGGATCCTCTCGCCGAATGAAAGCAAGTGCTTTTGACACAGCATTGACTTCTTGTTACGATCCAAGAAGTTTGGGCAGGTCTAATCTCTCCCCTGAGAACAAGAGCCTTCTGCCCAGTTCTGCTCCTTCATAACGCCTCCCGGACCCTCTTCATTTTTTCTCCGCTGCCCACCTAATGGTCTTACTGGGAGCTGGTGAACTTTCTGGCAGAAGCTGGAGGAAAAGAGGGACCCGCGTTTGGCCCAGTCAGCTCCCTCCCACGCGTGTGGGTCTCCTCCACGCTCCTTTAACCCTGCGAGGTGGGTCAGGCTGAGGGAGCACAGCGGGGAGTCCAACATCCCCCTGTGAGTTTTCCCTGACTCCGTGGCAGGTGAAGCCTGGACCTCCCAAGCCCCCGCCAGGCCCTCCGGCTGCTCCAGCGCACTGGTTCCTTCGCATCGCGTATACTGCCTGTAGTAAATTAAAAAGCAAGACAAAACGGGGTGGGGAGGAGAGCAGGAGCAAAGCATTAATTCCCACCTGCCGACAGGAAGGACGGCCCCTTTTATGTGATCCGGTGGTCGGAGTAATAGAACAGACAGGTCCTGCTTTTTGGAAGAACGGTTAACTCCCCGCATTCACAAGCCCGGAAGGCCTCTGCCGAGGAGGCGGCCAGCGTGTCATCGGCCAACGGCTGGAAAATAATATCTCTCCCCCCCCCCCCCCGCTCTTGTAGTCTTCAGCCCACCAATGCAGTCTAAACCCCTGGCATTCGTTGTTGATGATGGCCTTAATCAAGTGGCAGGGGGACCTTCTGTGCTCCTAGGGGGGGAAATGGGAAGCTCCCGAAAGGTGGCCTTTGAGTCTGGGGGACCCCCCTTCCCAGGCTGCCTCCGCCCCACCCCGCCCCAGCCAGTGTGGCCGGGCAGGGGCTTCAGAGGGGTGTCATCTCGGCAAGCATGTTTTCGGAGTCCCGGAAGCGGCCGCATCCCACATCTGCCTCCTGGGCCATCTTGTGCTACGTTACCAGCAGCCTTCTGGGTTTTCCAGGAAGCGTTGGCTCCTGGAGGTGCTGGTGGGAGTGTCCAGGGGCGAGTGGGTGGGTGGGAGAACCCGGCACGTTCTGCATCCCAAGAAGGCCTCTGCCCTTAGGATGGCCCTCCCACCAGAACAGAGGCCAACCTGAACCCTTTGGGGGGTCTCTGCCCGCCCCACGGTCTTCTTCCACCAGCCTCATGGGTCAGCCACGCTGCAACACGACAGATCAATAGATGGCCGCGTGTGTCCGGAACCCACAAGCTTGGCCTATGAAGAGATCCCATGGGGCCCGGTGTACACACCCACCTCATTAATCTGTGGGAGAAACCGTTTGCTTGGCAACCCTGTGAAACTGGGCATCGCTAGAGCCTGGGAGGAATCAATTCCCTGTAATTAACTTGCGCTTCATTTAACACTCTTCCCCCAGCCACCTGGCATGTGTGCCACACAATAAAAGCACTGCTTTTGTGTGGGGAGGGGGGGAGTCAACTGATTTAAAATCACCACGTTTTGCAAACCCTTGGGGGTTTAATTCAGCCAATTTTCTCCACCGTTTGCACCTCAGGTCCCTTTTCGAAAGTCACCCTAAAACCCAGCTCGACACTGGACACGATTGCCTCCTTCTTCAGGCTGGAGGTCAGCAGCAGAAGAAGAGGCCTTTCCGCTCCTCTCGGCCGGGTTCTGTTGCCACACAAAGGAGGCCGAGGAATGAGGACGGCTCACACGACAGAAGGACGGATGGTGATGGCAGCGCAGCCTCAGCCAAGGGAACAGCTTGCTTTTGGAGCGGAGAAGCCAAGAGTGCTCAGAAATCGCAGCTGCGGCCGGGACGGGAGAGGATTCTGGGTAACTGGCAGGCGAATCGAACCAGCTGGCAGCCCCATCTCCTTTCCCAGCGATGCGTTGGGGTTAAGCCGGAAGCTTGGGGAAGTTACTTGTTTTGCAGAACGGTCCGATCCGCTAGATGCCGCTGCAAAGACGACAAGCTTGCCCCTGGGTCGTTCTAGGATGTGGGAGGGCAGAGCCCCCTGCCTGTTCCTTGGCTTCTTTTTTTAATGAGACCCCTAAGATGCACCCACAGGACAGTCTGGTGGGAAAGACACTCCCTCGGAAGGAACTAACCCCCATGGGTTGTGAGTGTTCCTCTGGAAGATTAGTCTTACTTGCCGAGGGTGTTGGGAAGTATAAGGAACCGTGTTGTCTCTGAGTGTTTCAGAAGGCCTGCCCTAAAAAAGGTATTTTTCTGATTGAGAGCTCACCCCTCCCAAAACATTTCCCCCACACCCCGTTCCCATCAGTTACTTTGGGCACATTGTGAGAAGACAAGAGAAGCTGGGAAACGAAGGAAAACAAAAAACCTCTGTGGAAAAGAAAAGGTAGCAGGGAAGGAGGAAGACCAAACATGAGATGGGTCGACTCCCTTAAGGAACCCACAGGCTTGTGTTTGCAAGAGGTGAGCAGGACGGTTGAGGGCAGGGCCTTCAGGGGGGGCCATTCATAGGGTCACCGTAAGTTGGAAGTGACCTCATGGCACAGAACAACCCCCTTTCCAGTCATTGAAAGCTTCTACAGCTGAACGAGTACACCTCTCAGGCCAACCGGGTCACCAAGAACATCTCGAACAAGCCATTTCCACCCGTGACAGCAGCTGGGATGGCCTGCGGGTGGCCGAAGCCATGGAGGCCTCTTCTGATCCTCCAGTTGGTGCTATCTCTCGTCTGGAGAGCCAAAACTGCTGACAACTCATCAAAACTCTCTCCCTTTGTCTCAAATATATATATATAATGGGTTTTTAATTAACTTCTTGTTTCAGTGGGGGGATAATGAGTTTTATGCACCACATGACTCCAGTAAAGAGGTCATGCTTGGCAAGGCGGATGTTGAAGTAAATTAAGCTAGAAATCAGGAAAAGTTTTCACTGGAGGAGCAGAGCAGCCAAAGGGGAGAGAGAGCTGGCCATGGGAGGCAGGGCCTCTTGACCCCTCGTGCCAGGCACACACACACACACGCACACACACACACACACACACACACAAGACCTCACTCTCCTCCTCTCCATTGGAAGCAGAGGCACGACCGGAAGACGTAGGGACATTGTCCTCTTCCAGCTGCTACCGTTGCTCCCCGGATGCTTGGGAGGCTGGCGCCTCTGGAGGGACCTGCTCAGGAAAGCCTGGATGAGCCTTCCTCGCCCTGTCCATGCCCACCGGGACCTACCCACCCCTCGCCCTAGTCTGCTCTGGCTGGTCAGGGCGCCCCGAGGTCTCATCCGGAGAAGGGTCTTTCCCGCCCTCTGTTCCCTGATTGGTGTCACTGGAGGTGGTGCAGACCCAGCTGGGAACAGGGTGCGTGGGGAAAGCAGGGGCATTGGCCCTTCCTCAGGACCTCCACCCCCCACCCTTTTGCCCCTTTTAATTGCAAGGGCGGGTGGTTTGTTACAGGAAAAGGGAAGGAAAGGAGGATTCTCTCTTCCCCCACCACCACCACCTCTCCTGTCTCCCTCCCTCCCTCCTCCTTCCTGCTGCTTCTTTCTTGGCTGAGGTTACAATCCTGGCAGCTTGGAGAAGGCTTAACCAGGGAATGACAGGAGCTGGTGGGAGAGCAGCAGGCAGCCTGCCTTGGCACCCTGCCAGAACCCCAGGGGCGATGTCTTATTTGCATATAAATTTCCATCTCTCTCTCTCTCTCTCTCTCTTTCTTTTAAAAAAAATAAATAAATCACCCAAAATAAATAAATAAATGCAGCCGAGCAGCGCATCATTTGCTCCACCACCTGGCATATTTGCGTAGGGGACGGCCGAGCACCTTCCTCTGGGAGATGACGGGAGGAGGGACTCGGATGCTGGAAAGCCTGCCCTGCAAACCTCCCTCTTGGGCACCATGAAGGCTTCAGAGGGAAACAGGGAGCCTTTGGGGAAGCACCTGGTTTGGGACGTGGCTCAGGCCACGGGATGGGAGCCACGTCTTTTTAAATGGTTGCTGAATGCTTTTAACGGATTAGGGGTTGCAATCTAATTTTTGATGAATTCTTTCTAAACTCGGGCTTAATGCTCACAATTCCCGTGAGCTCTCTTGCGTGCCGGCTTCACTTCATGCAGCCGGAGACCGGAGAGCCCTGGTGTTGACATTCGCCTCCCTTTTCAGCAGAAGGTTTGCCAGAAAACATCTGAAAAGAACTGTCATTTATGGTGGGAAACTCAAGACACACAAATGGTCGGTATTCTGCGAAGATCGGAGGCAGCCACAAATGAGTGTTGGAAGGCAGACTACATCTGAGGACGTGGACTCATCCACGAAAGGTCACCTGAAAATGTAGTGGTTAGCCTTGAAGGTGTGACCTTTTTCTCTTCCTTATTTGTTCATTTTTCATATGCTTCCGGCCTGATATATACGAGCACAGAAACCCTCTGCTGAAACTACATTTTAAAGGGCCACCTTCAGCTCTGCCTGCTGGCAAGAGGGGCAGGAAAGGAGGACTTTATTAGAGAGGTCCCTCCAAAGAGGGAAAACAAATTAGGAAAGAATACGTTCCCAAGGTCTACGGGTCAGCTCAGCCTCAAGCCTTTGTGGGGACCATGGGGTCGAGAACCTGTGGCTTTCCTGAAGGCTCCGGACTCCATGGTCCATTGCCCTTCACCATTAAAGGCTTGGGTGCCTTTGTTCCAGTGGGTGAAGGACGATGGGCCTTGTGGGCCAGAGTCCTCAGGGAAGTCACTGGATGGGTGGTCCCCACCACCACCCTCCTCCTCCTAGCAGTGCTTTTAAGTGATCGAGCGTGGCTCGGCCATGTCTGTAGGTGTGTGCGCGTGGGCATGGGTGTACGCACGTGTAAGTGTGCGCGCCTGCTTGAGTTGTGTTTGCAGAGAGATTGTCATAACACACCAGAATAAATAGAATGTTTTCCCGCAGACGGAACGGCATGCCTGCGGAGGAGAGATAATGGCCCAGCCGAAGCAAACCTCATTGTGCGGGAAGTGACATCTTTTTATGGAGCTGTGTACATTTGTATTAGTGCTAATTAATCAGGGGCGATATTAGGAGCAAGCGGAGGGAAGGTGTGTTGGGATGGGGAGGGAGAACTGGGAGGCGGCAGGGAGGGAGGGGAGAAGACAGAGTCGACCGCGCAGAAGGTCCTTTCCAGAAAGCCAAAAAAGGAAGGGAAGAGGAGCGGAGTGGCCTTCTGGAAGGACGTGGGTGCTGTTTTCCAACACAGAAAAGCCCTGGGCTGTACCCCTTTGGCAGCAGCTGCTGCTGTAACAAGATGGCTCTGGCTAGCGGTCCTTTTGGCACAAAGCGACGGCTTCTCACTTTCCCGGCATTGCCGACAGGGGTTGGAGCCACGCAACATGGGTTTTTAAAAACCTTTGACTGATGTCCAAAGATTTCATCCACAGTGGAAAAAATAAAATCACCTATGAAGTCAGCCGGGAAGTCACTGTGCAAAAGAGAGCTGGTGAGGAGGAGGAGGAGGAGGGTGAGGATGATAAAAAGAGGACTGCTCCCAGGCTGTGGCAGGAGGGGCATGGCTGGCTCCCCCCCCCTTCTTTTTAGATCGAGGGGCAAAGGTCCTTTTATGACTCAAGTGGGCTTCTGGCCACAGAGTGGCCAAAGAGGAAGGGGTTCTTCTCAGCTGGACACTGGACTTTGTGTAGGTGAGTTTCAAAATCAGCTTGGAGCTGTTTTGAATTTAATCATCAATTAAGAAGCTGCTTTGGCTTTGGGTTTTAATGGCCTTCAGTTTAATGTTGTGATGACGTGTCTCGGTTGAGTGTCAGTTATGGGAGAAACATAGAACGCCTACATAGCCTATTAGCCAATCAATCAATCAATCAATCAATCCCCCATGTTTTAAATTATAAATAAACATTAGGATCCAAGCATGGGAGGGTCTGGCCAGCTCTCCAGTCTAACTCTCTGCTTGGTTCAGAAAAGCGGGGCACTGGGCGTGGGACTGGCAAAGGGCTGCTTGATAGGCTGGGCATGATTTGGGAGGTCCCCAAAAGAAGCCCCAGAATTTTTCCCCTGGGGCTTTTAGGTAGGGTGGATGTGCGCATGGAGAAGACCTGCCCCCAGAGGCAGGCTGGGCTGCCCCCTGCTGGCTAGGTCTCCGTGTGGCGTTTCCTGGGACTTGACCTCACCAGGTGGGGGAACAGAGGTAAGCCAACAGGTCTTTTGCCTGGGCCTTTTGCAAGCCAAGGCCCTAATCCGATCCCTAGATTTGGGCAAGCATCAGACCTGACTGCAGCCTACGCTTCAGGCCCTGCTGCCCGTGGGCAGGGAGGGTTGCCTTCCCGAGTGCAGGGGCAGCTAGGGGGTCTTCCTCAGTCCGCTCTGTGGCTCTTTCTTCTCCCATGCCTGCACCCCCTCCCTTGCCCCTCCTTCGCCGCACTCTTTCTCCCTGGTCCAAACGCTCCCCCCCCCCCCGGCTCACATCCACACCCCGCACCCCCTCACCAGCCCAGCCCAGCCCAGTGTTAATCTGCAACAACTCACAGCTTTCCTTTCTCCTTTCCCTTCTTCGTGGGAATTACAGCGTCCTCCCCAGCAATCTTCCGAGTGTCAAACGCGTCCGAAGCGCTCAGCGATCAAAGCTGGGCTCAGGAAACTCGAGGGCTTTAGGGAGCTGAGTCTGACTGACGGACAGGCAGGGCTGCTTCCTTCTTCCTCTCTCTCCCCCCCCCCCCCTTCTTTATTTTCCCAGGATTGTACTCAGATCTGGGCAAATCACCTGCCCTGGCAGAAGTCCTGAAAATCTGCTTATGATGGGGCAACAGGGGATGTGGGCCATCCATGTTTCTGTGGTGGCTCTTCCTGGTGCCCTTTCTATGGTGGCACCCATTTCAAGAGAGTTCCTTGGACATATTGAACTTGATGCATGGTGGGAAGAAAACAGGCAGGGGAAAAAACCTTGCTCCCTCCCTCAGAGAACCCAGTGGTGGTGGGGAAACTGGACCGGGGGGGGGGGGGGACACCCAGTGTCTTCCTGCCTTCCTGAGACAGGAGAATCGTTGTCCTTCTAAGGCAAACTGTGTCCGGATGGGACAAGAGCTGTTCGGTAGATTCTCCTCTACCCGCGAGGGAAGTCTTTGCCTTCTTGGCTTGCAACTCCAAGAGCCCAGAGGAGTAAGGTCCTTAAGGTCCTCTTCATACCCCTTGCCGGTTGAGGGTCTCAGTCTCTTCTCTTTAGGCTGTCGGCTCCCACGGAAACTTTCCTACCCTAAAAATACTGCACATGCTCTCCCCTCCTCTTGGGTTGTCACTCGTCTTCATCAAAGCTCAGCTCCAGAATCCTGGCTTCGTTCTGGAGAAGGCAATCGAAGAGGAAGAGCCTATTTCTGAGGCCCTCACCGCTTGGCAGTCCACGATCCACTCATGCACGCTCCCGGGGCTGTTTTCCTGGGCAAGGCCGAGAAGACCCACCCGGGCCCCTGCTTCTGGTGTGTTCAAACGAAATAAGGTAACGAGATGAGGGGCCAGAGATCGGCCGCCACCCGGAAGCCGCTTTTTCTCGGCCCACCGGCCGAGGACTTCCAGAGGAGCCTGTTGCTTCTGAAAGCGCTTCATGAGATTCATCAGGAGGAGAGAGAAATCTGGAACACACGGGGACATCCTCTCCTCCTTTCCTGGCGCTTTTGTATCTGCAATGCAATATCTCCAGGCGGGAGCGCCCAAGCCCCCCTTTCCGCCTCCGTGATATTTCTCGCCAAAGCCTGCTTGCAAAATGTGTGCGGCTGTACATTTCTTGATCGGGAACATTTTTTTTGGAGGTTATTTTTTTCCCCTCCCTAAATTAAGCTATACTAATTATTTTCAGAGAGCGTTATCTCGACTTCGCAACGCTCTGCGAGGGTGCGGGCTGTGAGCATTTTAAGCCGCCATAAACAAAAGAGTGGTTTGGAAAATAATTCTATCAATTAATCAAATTAATCCTGCAGTTTTAGTTACAAGCCCCAAGTGGCAGGATTCTAGCCTGCGGTTACGAGCTATCTCTCGTTGACAGTGTTTAAATGTTATGATTGCAACAGTAATTAAAGAATATAATATACCCGTTGCTTTGTGGCAGGCGCCGTGACTCTGGAGCTCAAGGATGCTCAGGCAGAGGTCAGGCTGAGGACCAAGGGGAACTGACCAGGACCATCTGAGCAGCCTTTCCGTCTCTTGCAGGGCCAGGGGCTGCCATGATAACTCAGCAAGGTGGCTGTTGCTACTGTGTTTGAACTTTTTGTAAGCGTCTACACCCCGAAATGCAGCAGGATGTGCTCCTATCTACGAAGTGGATAAGCGGCATGAAGACCTGGTGGTCTTCTCTCGTGCCCATCAGCGGAAAAGATCCACAGATTTCATTCTGCTCCCATCGGTAGAAAGCTTTGCTCCATCTGCTGGGCTGTGACTTCGCATGGTTGGGGCTGTCAGGGAGGAGAGAGCGGACCACCCCGAGCTTCTCCCATGTCACGGAGGTGCATTTATTTCTATAATGTTAACATGGGTTTTTAGAGTGCTAATTGGGGGCAGAGGGGGGGGCATCATCCTCTGCATTTGCTGAGTTGACAGAAGCCCGCTTTCCTTTCCCACTGAATTTGGGTGGCTAATTAACCTGAATGAGAGGCGTTTGGAGGCAAAGCCTGATTCTAGGAAGAGAGGTCTGTGGATGGAGTCAAACTGGTGGCAACAGTCAAGGAGCCCAGCGTGGCTCAAGATTAGAAGCTAGAAGTCCCAGCGTTATCAGCCCACCGTCTGGGGCTCTGTCTTTTTATCAGCAATGGGGGGGGGGAGTTACTCTTTTTTCATTTACAGTCCCCAGAATAATTTGGATACACACACCACCAATCTCCAAAGATTGGCCTTGTTTCAACGGGTACCTCTGCCCAAAGAGACACCCACCTCTGCCCACCCCCCATGATTTCCGCAGCTCAAGGGTGAGGAAGGAGAACCCCTTTCACCCCCCCAAAGGCTCAGTGGAGTTCCAGAGAAGATCTGGGGGGAGGAGGCATATTTCAGAGGTAGCTGGGGGCCAAAGCAAGAGGATTCTGCAGACAGAGTGCGTGGGGAGGCATGGGGGGGGGCTGGATTGGGCCCCCGAGAAGGCTGTTCCTCTCATGGCATCCCAAAAGGAGAAGCAATAAAAGCAGACTGTATGAAAAATGCCACTCAGACTCGAGAGCTTCTGTGAAAATATTGGACTATATTTTGAGAGTAGAAATCCAGGCTCTGTTTTACAGCCACCACCTCGACTGCTCATCTCAGACTTTATTCAACAGTATGAAAAGAGGCGCTCAAATAGCACCTGTACAACATTATATTTTAAAAACTGTACCTGCTGATCTTTTTTTTCTCAGCTTTCCGACAAATATCAAAATAAAAACTTTTAACATAAAGCACCCAATGTATAATTAACCTACCATTCTTTCTTTTTAACACAAAGAAACTGTAAAGGTACCTATTAACAGGATAAAGCCATTTAATTCCTTTTAAAATTCTTAAAAACAAAACGTGCGCAGTTTGCAAAATGCACGCCAGGGACTCTGAGAGCGTGCCCTCCCCCACCCCCACCCCCATTAACCAGTCAGTGCATAGTCCCTCCTCTTCCTCCCGGACCTTAGACGCCCCTACGAAGAGCTGACCCCCCCTCCGAGTCTCCTCTTGCACCTGAGATTCGAGCCTCCAGATGTGACCGTCCTTAAATGTGCCGCAGAGTGTTTGCACAGCAGAATTGTGTGCAGGGGAGCTATCCGAGGCCCTGGCCACAAGTCCCCAAGGAGGTTCAACACCTTGGGCTGCACATTTAATGTTCAGGCTAAAACCCAGAGCGCCTTCATGGCCTCTCTGATGTCGGCACCACCGGCTTCCAGGATGCCTGGAAACGCCGCCCTGCGCTGTCTCTGAGTTAGATTTCTACAGGCAGATTCTTTCATGAATATCTCCCTTTTCCCCCTTGACTTGCTCTGTGTCTGTCTGTCTGTGTGTCTGTGTCTTCCCACCTGTATTCACATTACAAGAGCAAAAAAATAGCACCAGTTAACTGCAAGTTGTAACTCCCCTACCAGGTGTAGCTACTACCTTAATACAGTAAGAGTTTTTGGTTCAGCAATGACACTTTGCTGGCTTTTAGGACACAGTACTGCAGGTTTGCATGTGGGGGGGAGGGGGAGAGATGGGGGTTGGTAACTTGGCACAGTTTTCTCACCGGAAAATAATAATAATAAAAACAATAATTAATATGAAACTATGTCACACATCTTCAAGGTGCAGTTCAGCTAGGAGAGAAGGGGGCACATACATTTCTCTCTTAAAAGACAAACATTCAAACCCCTTTCAGCAATGTCTACAGTGGTCTCACAAAGGCAGTGACTTCCCACACACCTCACAGTCATACCAGTTCGTTCTTGATGCACTCTTCCTGGAAACGCTTGTCCGTCCAAACTCTGGCCTGCTTCCTCCTTTATATGTATATATATATACACAGTTTTTTACATATATATATATACATATGTGTGTGTATTTTTTTAAAAAAAACTGTATCCCATCTTAGGCGGCTTCCCAATTAAATGTGGTTTTTTTGGGAATATTTGTGCAAAACCTCCAGGAGGGGTGGGGGTGGGGGAACGCTTTCTACAGTGTACTGCACCTTATGAATAAGACGTCTCTGGAATGAAGTTCATCTCTTCAAGTACTTTGTACAAAGATAACAGAGACACTGTCTGAAAAGGGGTTGGGATTTGCAAAGGATCCTTCTAACCTCAGCACTTCTCCCATAAAGCATTTCCTCTTGACGCTTCGCTCTGCCCAAAGCGATTACAGTTTTAGTTCATGGAAATCATCAGCAACATCAAAGTTCTAGCATTTGCATGATAAATCAGGTGAATTAAAGTAGATTAGTAAGACACAAAGCAAAACTATTTCAGAGGCTGCAGTGCAAGTTCATTTAAGCTAGACAGAGAAATCTCGCTACACAAACGAATTTAATGCTTTGATAATTTCAACCCCCTCCCCCTTGCAAACCCCATGAAAGCAGCGAAGGATCACCCTAAGTCACTTTCATAAATTACTCAGAAGTATCTCTTCTTAAAGGAATTTTAAAGCTAGTTAATTTCTGCCCAAACAGTTGGCTTAGCAGATTGTTCTGGGATTCAGCCGTCCTGTAATTGTGAGAGTCGGCCAGCTTAGCACCTTGGAGAGCTCTCGGCCTGTTTGAAGAGCTGGGAAGGGGGAGGGAGGGGTCCTTGGCTCCCAGCGGGTGGAGGACCGCCTTGCTGCCCGGAAGGTCTTTCCTGCGGGGTTTCCAGTCTCCAGGGGCATGGGGGCGCCCCTCCCCTTTCTTCTGGAAACAAGGGTCCGGCAGGAGCCTTCTCAGTGGGCCGGCAGGCAGGGGCATCTTGAGCTTAGGGGTCGGCTTAGGGGAAGGGGAGTCCCTCCTCCGCGGAGAGAGCGCCAGACTGTCACCACTTGCCCAGTCGGTCCTCCGGTACCCTCTAGGGCCGTCGTTTCTCACCAGGTCCTGGGTTCGGGCTTTCTTCTTCCTGCTCCCGTCTTCCTCGAGGTTCTCCTGGGAAGCAGGGCTGCCTTTGTGAGAAGACTTGTGCTCTTTCCTTTTTGCGGGGTGAAGCTTTGCCTGCCCGCCGGCCACGGGTCTCTCTGGGCATCGGCTTGGGTCAGCAGCATTGTGCTTTGCTGGCACTCCCCCCGCCTCGCTTCGGAAGGGGCCACTGACCGGTTTGATTGGGTGGCTTCCCGGCTCTTGGGTGCCAACGTCGGTGCCACACAGCGCCGGAGGAGGCTTGTCTTTTGGGCAGGGAGGGTTCTGAGCTCCCTCCCCATTGTCGAGAGAGCCAGGCACACCCAGGGCCCCCTCGGCCGGGCCATGGCCCCCTGTGCTTTTCTTGAAAGGTATCTCTTTGGCCAGCCGGTTTAGGGCAGGGGAGGCTCGCTTGTCCTTTAGAGGTAAAACCCGGAAGGTGGCTTCCGGTAAATGCAGCTTGGGAGCCTTCTCCTGGGGCTGAGTTTCATCAGGATGAGGATGGGTGCTGCCCTGGGTTTTACACTCTGTGGCCTCAGTCCTGGCTCTTTTGCTCACGGGGTCTTCCTCTGAGTACAGACTGAGCCACGGTCCCAAGGTGGGATCCGCGTTGCCGCTCACGGGGGCTTTTCCTGGAGCGCCTGGTTCCTTGATGTGCTTCTCGGGGGGATGAGCTGTGGAAGCTGCAGCGCCTGTGGCCCTGTCTGTAGCGGCTGAGCTGGCGAGATCCACGCCGGCTCCTGCACCTGGAGGGTCTAAGACGGGGGGCAGAGGCTCAGCCAGGAAGCGACCTTCGGAGGGCTGCCCTGTCTCGACGCACCCGACGCCTGGGCCCCTGGCTTCTCCCTTGGGGGCCACCAGGAGCGTGGGAGGAGGCAGGCAGTGGCCCAGAGGGGCTTTGGGCCCTTCAGCCGAGAGGGAGGAGAAACCGGCCCCTGGGACTTTGGGTTTCACAGAGCTCTGGGGTGGCGCCGCAGGGATCCTGTTGGCGGCGGGCGGCCGAGGCCTGCCCGGAGAGGACGGGGGCTCCCCCTCCAGAGGGGCGGCAGCCTGGACGCCCTCCGAGCCGGCCGGGGAGAGGGGGAGGCTGGGGCGGGGGGCGACCTTCCTCCTCTGGGTTGCCGGCCTGCCTTCCCCCAGGGGCACCTCCTCCGGGACCGCCTTGCGGCCCTCCTTCGCCCAGGCTCCCCCCGCCCCCGCCGGCCTCGTCACCCCCCGGAAGCGGAAGGTCCTGCGGCTCCCCGCCCGGTGCTTCTCCATGTGCCGGTCGTACTGCTCCTTCTTGGAGAAGGTGTAGTTGCAGGCGCTGCAGATGAAGGACTTCTTGATGACGTGCATGACGTCGGCGCAGAGCTCGCAGGCGTAGAGGGTGGTGTGCTTGACCTCCGGGGCCTCGGCCGTCGGGTGCTCTTGGCTGAGGTGGCGCCGGAGCTCCTTGGTCTCCTGGTAGAACATCGGGCACCGCGGGCAGAGGTAGATCTTCTGGAAGCTGTGCACCACCAGGTGGCGCTGGAGCTTGAAGGGCTTGGGGAACTGCTTCCCGCAGTGGTGGCAGTCCCGGGAGGGGTCCTTGCACTCCGGGTGGACGGGGTGCGCCAGCTTCTGGGCCCCTTCGCCTCTCGGGGCAGGGTCCGGGGAAGGGGCGCCGGGCGAGGCGGCAGGCGTCGGCTTCGTCCCCTCCGGGGCCTCCGGGGCCCCCTGGCCGAGCGCGCCTCCCTCCCCAGGAGGTTCCCGGGGGGCTTTCCTCTCCGGGCCCGCGGGCCCTCGGCTCCCCGCCTCCGCCTGCCGGGAAGCCTTGCTGGGCTTGCGATAGATGATGGAGTTCAGGAAGCTGGTGACGGCGGCGGCGTCTTCGCCAAAGCAGCCGGGCAAGCCCAGGAGAGACTTCTGAGCCTGGCCTTTCCGGGCGAACTGGGTGGCGTGCTCCCGCAGGTGCTCGTTGTACATCCCGACGCCCGAGATCTCCTTCAGGCACATCCCGCAGGCCCAGAGGCCCGCTTTGCTCCTGGCGTGCTTCGCCTCCAGGTGGTCCCTCAGCTGCTCCCGCGAGCTGAACTTCCTCTGGACGCACATGTAGCAGGTGGGCGGAGGCGAGGGGCTGTGGCTGAGCTTGTGGAAGTCCAGCTCTCCCAAGGTCCGGAACCACTGGAAGCACACTTTGCACTTGTACTGCTTGTCTTTGGCCTTGAGGTTCGAGTCGCTTCGGGTTTTGCCGGGCTTCCCTTCCTCCAGCTGGTTTTTCGCAGGCCTGCTTGGCAAGACGGGAGGCGGCTGGAAAGCAAAGGCGGCGCCGTCGTCCCCTGCCTGGCTGAGGGGACCCTCCCCGACCCCCCCGCAGAGGCACAGGTCCCTCATTTCAAACTTGGCCTCTAACATCTCCATATCAATGGTGTGAAATGCAGGCGAGGGCAGGTTTCCCTCCATTCTGGCTTCTTCTTCAAGGTCAGGCGGTTCCGGACTGGTGTCGGCGGCCGAGCCCTCCGCCGCGAGCTCCCGGCGTGGGCTGAGCGATGCTTCAGCCACAGAAACGTCCTCTGCTTTCCTCTCGGGACTGCTCCAGCGGCTGAAGCCTGGGAGAGACCTTGCTGGGTTCTTCTGCCCCTGGAAACCCAACGGGCCCGCGGCCGCCTCCACATCTCCGGCGTCCTCCCTTGGTCCAGCATCCGGCTGCAGAGCCACGCCCTCGACGGATCTGGAACTGACCTCGCTCACGCCTGCGCTGCTGCCGTGACACATGTTGAGCATGAGGGTGTCGTTGAGGGAGATGGTGTCGTACTCGCACGGATCCTCCCTGGTGATGCAGAGAGAGCCGGTATCCCCAAGATCCGAAGCCATCCGGATGGTAAAAGGGTCGGCTGTGCCACCTTCCGGCTTGGTCTTCACCTCTGCAGCAGCTTTGAGTTTCTTGGCCCGCTTTCCATACACACGTGTGCATTTCCTACGGGCAAACCGGTCGTTTCTGGGGAAAAGCTGTGAAAAAGTGGCTTCGTCATCAAACAAACTCTGCAGGTCGGGGGCTGCGCCTCCGCATCCATGGGACTCCACCTTTGGTGGAAGTTCTTCCGTCCTCCAGGACTCGGCATCCACAGGAGACGGGCGGGCAGCCTCTGTTGCTTCGCCTGAGGCAACGTCAGGGAGACCCTCGTCAAGGTGATGGGAAGCTTGGGCAGCAGAGGGGCCTGGCAGGCTGTTTGGAGTCGTACCCTTCCTCTCTTCCGAAACCTTTCCTTTCGGCCGAGACCCTTCCCCAGCTTTGTCGCCTTCCTGTTCTTCACAAGCCCTGCTCACTCCTTCCTCCACGGCGTCCCTGGATGCCCTTGGCCCCTCGTCACGGGTGGCCCATGTTCCTTTTCCTCCCGGCTCCCTTGCCTGCTCTGGACCGCTCTCTGCGTCGTGGAGAGGCTCCTGCTCAGGGGGCTCGTCGGTGGAAGGCCTTCTTCCAGCAGCTCCTTCGGATCCCTTAAAGGTCAAAGGGCAAGGCAGCCAAGAAGGGCTTTCCTGCCCTTCAGTGGCAGGGGTCGGAAAGAGGTCCAGGGGGTCACGAGTCACATCAGAGTGAACGGAAGGGACTTCCGTCTCTTGAGAATACCCGGTGGCCTCGTTTTGCTTAGAGGACCCTTTTCCTTTCCCTTTGCTTGCTTTTCCTTTTAGTTTCCTTCCAGCAAAGCTCCCTGGCTCCTTGGCTCCGGCTTCTCTTCCTTTTCCTCCGGTGGTCGCCTTTTTGGGAGACCTGGATGATGCCAGCTCCTCTGATCCATCGGCCCAGGAGCTCATAGGCTTGGTTTTAATTTCCTTACTGGGACCGTCTCTCCTTTTCAGTTTGTGAGAGATGGCAGATGAAATGACCCTTAAGTCGCTGAGCACCTTGCTGACGACCTCCTGGATCTCTCTGCTGGGCTCCCGCCTTTGGCCCCTGTAGGGTTTTGGGAAGGGTCGGCCACTGGCGGCCTTCGAAACGCGTGAGCTGCTGGCCTCCTCTTTTGTAACAACGGCCTTTCTGTTTTTCCTAGAGAGTCGCTTGCTTGGCTCTAACGTTTGTTCCGGCGGAGCAATGCCAGGATCCTGTAACGAAGGGTCAACATTCTTCTTCAGATGTTTCACAGCTTTGTGTCTCATCAACCCGACTTTTGATTTAAAAGGAATGAAGCAAATGTCACAGACAGAAGGCAACCCTTTCCTCCTCTTTGCCAGCTGTCGCCCCGTCTTGGATGCCTCTCTTGGATTTTCTCTCTTGCTTTCTTCCAGCCCCGTGCAGCTAGGAAGCCCTTCTCTGTTCTCCTTCCCTTCTGAGTTTTTATTCTCCAAGTCGGGGCCTCCATAGTCTACGTCTCGCAAAGCACCCTCCAGCCCATTCTTGGCCATTTCAGGAAAGTGATGGCGGCCAGGCTGATCTCCACCAGCATTCACCATTCCTGTGAAGTTAGCCCCTGGCATCGCTGGCACATGAGCATCTCTGCTAAGGACCTCTGTTTGAGTTGGATGGTGGGGGCAGTTTGTATTTTCCTTTCCTGCCAGGTTCTTTGGTGAAAACTCCACATTTTGACCAGCTCTTCCGTCAGTAAGCAGAGCAGAATCTGCCTCCGATGGAGACCGGCCAAGGAAGATGTTTCGCCTGGAGACTGATGGAGGCCTGGTGACTGTGCCCCTCTCACTACACCGGTTGCTCTCCTCGTCGTCCAGAAGTTTGGGTGGCTCTTCCAAGTCAGAAGGGTCTTTATTTCCAAAAGATGGCACATGGAGGGGTTGGCTGCTGTCTCTCTGGACTTCCATGAGAGGCCTTGTCCCTACAAGAGGGACGGCTAGATCACCGGAGCAGCATGCAACGGAAAAGAGAGAGGTCTGAGGACCTGCCAAGTCTTGGGCCATCTCCTTGGCACAGCACTCCTGCCTGCTGGCAGTCACCTCTGAGGTCATGGGTGAAGGGACGGGGGAGAACTGTAGCGCCCCTTTCTGTTCTTTGTGCTCTGAAGGACTCGATCTCGTGTTCCCATGGGCACTCTTTCCGGCCCTAGGGGAGCGCTCGCACACAAGGAGTGGACTCGGTTGACCCTCTGCAGCATTCAGACAGCGAGTCTCTTCAGCCGGTGGAACTCCAAAGTCAGAGCAGGCCAGCATTCCTGGGTCCTCCTCCCGTGAGTCCTTCTGCTCAGCAAAGTCGACATTTAGGGGAAGACCATCCGGAGAGGCTTCTTCACAGCAACCCGCCTGCTTCTTCTCCAGACCATTCTCTTGTGCCAAAACTGGGCCAATTCCCAAACTGAACTCTGTTCCCTGTGGAAGGTAAGGGTCCTCCGACAGAGGGAGGGAGGGAGGGAGGGACAGGCCGGGCTGAAGCTGTCCCATCTGGCTCCCGTTCCTTTCGGCCTGGTGGGCTTCCTTCGTCTCCAGCACTTGGCCCTCAGGGCAGGCGTCACCCCAAGAAGCCTGGCAGGGGACATGTGCCTTGAGCAAGGTTGCCAGCGCACCGCCTGGTGTTTCGTTCTCTGGGGAGCCATGGCTTACAGGGGACTTCCTCTCACTCTGAAATGCCAAGGCCACTTTTTCTGGACCTTCCTCTGACTCTCCCTTAACTTGGCCTGCTGGTGGTCCCTCCTCCCTTGGCGACAAGATCGTTCCTGAGTTGCTGTGGGTGGAGAGGGGGCTGCATTCTGGGGAAACGTCACCTGGGGGAATATGCCTGCCTCCTTCCTTGGAGCATCCCTCTTTTCTAGGCTGCTGCTGCCGTCCCTCTGCCATGGCGTCGTGTCGTTCCGGACTCCGCAGCAGCGCTTGCCCTGCAACGCAGGAGGAAACCCGCTCACGTAGCTGCTCGCTCGGCTTCTCCAGCTCCAGAACTTGTTTCATGGGGTTGGAGGCTTGGGTCGGGCGCTCCGTCTCTTCCACGGCTAGCGATGCCCTCCTTTGCTCCAGCGCAGGACTATTGTTCACCTCTTCACCCGGCACGGCACCTGCAGGCTCCTTTTCCCATCCAGGATCCACACCAGCTTTTCTGTGCAGGTGGGGGGCGGGAAGCACCACTGGAAAACGGGGAAGGAGCAGATCCTCCCCGTTGTGTTCGGCTGTCCGGGCCACAAGCAATTGCAGCTGCTGCAAAGGGTCGGCTGCCTTCTCTTCAGGAGCCGACTGGTATTTGGCCTCCTCTGAGTAGGCCAAGGACTCAAAAGGCACAGCTGCCCCACCACCAGCTGTGCCGTGGGCTGCCGGGCTTTGGGAAACAGCCTGGCTGTCACTGGGCTGGACCTCCAGAAGCCGAGGATCCTCTGGGCCGCTCTGGAGGGGCGTTGAGCTTGCTAGCATTTCAGGGGACCTGCTCTCAGGAAACTCCTTCTCCTCCGGGCAGACAGGGCTAGGAATTCCAGAAAGCACATGGCCCTCTGACACTTCTTGACCAGTCACATCTCCTTGCCCAAATGCTGGTTTCAAGCATGGAGGCGGGCGGCGGTACAATCCCAGGCCTTCAGCCTCCTCCAAAATGTTCTCCTTTGGTGGCAATTCCAGGAAGGCGTCTGCCGTTGATGGTGAAGCCCTGCGTGTAGGTAGCTCGGGGGCCTCTAGAGTTTTGAGGAGCAGTGGGTCAGGGCTCTGCATCAAATGCTCTGTGTAGCTGGCGACCCCAATGCTGAGGTCTGGGAGGCAGGAGTCTGCCACGGTCCTGGTAGGGTCATTCCTCATTCCACTGAAATCGACTTCTCCGGAGATCTCCACATCCTTCAGATTTTCATAAAGTTTTCCTTGGTCCCCTTTGGAGCTAAAGGGATCGGCCAACATCAGTTCCGAAGCAGAGGGTGCATGGAGGGTGGTATCTAGGGGGCTGAAGGGGACCGAGCAGGGCCAAGGGTCCTGGTGGCTTCCGTACTTGGTGTCTAGAGCCGTCTTCTCATGGTCCAGGTTTTCACAGTTGTAGGTGTTTGTGGAAAGGAGGTTTTCAGCCTCAAACTCAGCCTCGGTGAGGAACAAACCTTTCCCATCACTCTCCTGGTCCAATGTTAAGGGCAAAAACTGTTGCGGGTCTTCCGTCCTTTCCGCGTGAGGTTTCGGGATTGTGGGGTGTTCACCGGGTGCCTCCTCCATGTTAAGTTTGCCCGTCTGAAGCTGATTCTCAAGCTCTGTGACCAGCCTTTTGATCTCCAGCTCATCCTCTGACATGGCACTCAGGAAAGGCACGCTGTAGTCGGCCACCCTTTTAGACAGGGGCACTGGGCCGTGGGCATCCAGATACCTCTTGGCTTCCGGCTTGTCCTCTGGGAGGCTATGGAACTGGGAGAGTTCGTCCGGCAAAACGGGAGAGGCTTCCTCCATCAGGTCCCAGTCCTTTTCATGCAGGAAGGAAGAGTAGTGCGGCTCAAAGGGCGCCATTTTGCCAAGCTGGTGCGGGGGGCACTCGAAGGGGACGTAACTGGCCTTGCTGGAAGCCACGCCCTCATACAAGGCGGCATCAAAGGCGGGCGAAGGGAGCTCTCCAAAGACCGAGGAGGAATCGAAGCTGAGGGGGGGTGAGATAGCGGCTTGCTCATTCTCGGCTCTATAAGGCACTGTCTGGTGGGGCTTCTCCTTGAATGAGCCGGCCTCCAGGTCCCTCTGGCACAAGTAAAAGCTGGCGCTGGGCGACGGCTCCATGGGCACTGCCCCTGAGAAGAGGGCTGATGGCTCGCAGCGGTCGGACAGTCCTTTGCAGTCGGAAAACATTCCAGCGGCATCAACCGGAGCTACCGGCCCTTTATCCGCAATCCCGGCGCCAACGGGGGTGTCGTTGAAAGAGCCGATGGGTGCAATGAACTCTGCTGGTTTCTTCAAGTCTTTTGTGTCCACTTGTCTGTAGCTGGTGTTCCCATCACTGGGGAGGCCACGCGTGCCGAAGGAGGGGGCGTCTGTTTGTTCTTCCTCTTGGTATTTCAAGGCCTCCCCATGATAGGCAGGGAAGGGCTGGGTGCATCGGTTCCCCGCCTGCCTGCCCGGGTCGGTCTCTAAGGCTGTCGCTTCGGCCTGGCAGCCGTCATGGTGGCAGCCCTTACCATACTCTCCTGACTCTTTGGGGCCAAGGGGCGCACTGGGGCCATTGCCGAGGGCACCTTTGTTGTGAAGTGGCTTCTCCTCGGCGTGGAGCCAAGCTCCGTCTTCATGGGCGTAAGGGACTAGGGCGACGTTCAGACTCTCCCTCCGAGAGGCCCTGAAACCCACGGGGTGGGTTTTGGCTGGGCTGCTCCCCATTGTTTCCTTCCCAGGAATCACCTGCCGTTCTCTCGCAAGGGGCCAGGCCTGTTCGGAGCTGCTCGGCAGGAGCCTCTTCCTCGGCTCGCTCTCCTTCTCGGTGTCTGAATCCGCCCGCTCCGTGCTCGGGGAGCTGATGCTGGTTTCACTGGAGACGCTTGTGCTCTGGCAGCTGCTGGTGGACGACCGGCTGCTTCTCCTCCAGGCTCTGGCCAGGCGCTCCTCCTTCCTCCTGGGCTCCTTGCTGGTGGCTCTTAGGGGCTCTTCCCCCCCAAGACTCCTCCGGGGGCCAAACCTCCAGGGGGGCTCCTTCTCCTTCTCCCGTCCTCCCCTCCCTGGGCGCCTCCTGCCAAAGCTACTCCTCAGCCGCCCGTTGAGCCTGGAGCCCAGCTTCCTTCGGCAATGCCGCTTGGCATATTCCACTCTTTCGTCATCGGACTCCGAGATATATTCATACTCGCCAAACTTGCTGTCCTTCATTTCTGGAACCAGGCGGTCCGCGAGCAAGGAGAAGGGTGTGACTTTGCTCCCTTTGGTCTGCAGTTGGTGGAGCTTGTTTTTCTGCTGGACAATTTTATGAATGAGCTCCTTGCTCCAAGTGCCGCCCCGTAGCTTCTGCTTCTTGGTGTCTTTGACGTTCCCTTTTGCTGCCATGGACCTGCTGGTAGACCTGCGTCTGTTCACGGGAAGAGACACGCCGCTCTTAGGCTGCTTTGTGGCTGGTGTTACTTCAGCTCCCTGTTTCCTGTGCAGAAGGGAGCTACTCCTGCCCTCTCGCCGTCCTCCCTTTGCTTGGGCCCCTGAATCCCTGGGCTCCCCACCCAACATTTTGGGACCCACCACCTTACTCTGAGATAACTCTGTGCTGCTCGGTGTTTCAAGACTGCCCTCTCCATGGATAGGAAACCAGCTCATCCCTCTCTCCTTAGGGCCGTGTTGCTTCCCAGAGGCCCTGTCTTTGGCCAGATCTCTGCCAGGGTGATTGTCGTAGCAGCTCAACGTTTTGACGTTCTCCTCTGTGTCCATGTGCTTCGTCTTCTTCCCTGAAGGCAAGTCCTCTTTCGGTTTATAAGGCATCCCCCCACTGGCGACCTTGACCGAGGCCAGTTCCTCATCAGCAAAAACGTCAATGAAGCTGCTGTCAATCTCAGGGTTGTCCGACTGGTACCCCAGTCCGTTTAGAGCTTCTGTGATCAAGCTATCCAACTTGGCGTCATCAATTTCCAAGTCGGAAGCGCTGAGCGGCAAAGGGTTGGTGGCTGGGCCGCTGAGCGAGTTCGCCCTCAGTGAATCATCCTTGGGTTCCCCTTTGCCCTCTTCGTCCACCAGGAAATCGGACACCTTGCTCAAAGCCATCAGCTGTGGATGAGGCTCAAGGGGCAGGAGGAGCCCTGGGACCCCTGGCGCCTGCTTTCCAGGGGCGGGAGAGGCAGGGGGCTGCCTCCTGCTCTCGGTTCCATGGGGAGCCTCTTTGGCCTGACTCTGGAGCACCAGGTGGGAACTGCAGAACTGGCGGTGCTCCAAAAAAGAGGAGAGGTTGCTGAAGTTGTGGTCACATTGTTTGCAGGTCAGGAAGACGTCCAGCTGGTCCAGGCTGGCGCTGCTCAGGGAGCTGGCCAGGAAGTGATGGGAAGAATAAGGCGGAGGAGGCAGTTCGGCTTCCAAGCTGTCCAGGCCCCCCTTGGAGGCCTCCGGGCACAGCTCGTGGATGTGGCCGTCGGCCGGGAGGGCTTTGTAGAGGAGCTCCTGCTTGGGGGTGCCTTGGGTGAGGAGAAGGGCCTTGACCGGGTCTGCCGCTGGGTAGTGGGCTGCACCAGAGCTCAGCGACTCCGAAGCATGGAAGGGCTTGCGGCTGCTCTTTGGATGGCACGGGTGGTGGAAGAAGGTGGGCGTGTGGAGGGGAGCACCGTCTTCAAAACGGGTGGGGCTGCTAGAGGTGGGTGAGAGAGAAGAGCAGGTACTGCTGCTTGGGGGGTTGAGGGCAGGCGACGGGACAGGCGACTCATCCGGGGACGTGGTCAAAGCTGACGGCGGCAACGTCAAAGCTGGGATGGAAGGAAGGTGGGAGTCGGCGGGCAGTGCCGCTTGGCCCAGGCCAAAGAACCTGGCCTTGCCCCGGGGAGTGCCCGCCCCCGGAGACTCGGCCTCCTTCGCCCCTTCAAAGCAGAAAGCGTGGGCCGAACTACAGGGCTGCGGGTCCAGGTCCTGCCTCTGCGTGATGGTCCCCTCCCCAGCCAGGGGGGCTTTGCCCCCTGCATAGCCGGTGGGGCTCTTCTGTGCCTTTCCACTGCCCTCCCATTCTGATGTCTCGAGGAGGAAAGGCAACTTCTGGCCGGCCAACTTCCTCGGCAGCTCGATCCTGCTCTGGCCGGGCAGCACCGAGGCGAGGTGGAGATGCTGCCAGGATTTCTTCATGTGCTGCCACGACTCCAGCCCCGAAGGACCCCCGAAGGGCTGCTGGCTGCCCAGAGGGCTCAGGTAGGCGGTGGCGCCCTCTTCCATGGGGGCGTGGGGCTTCCGGCTGCCCTCCCATGGCTGCAGGAGCCGCCCGTGGGCTTGAGCCACGGAGGGAAGGCTCTTTTCGAAAGGCACGGAGCTGGGAGCGAGGCCGCCGGCCGGAGGGTCACTACAGGCCTTGTTCTGAAAGTGCACTTGGGGGAGAGGGATCAGGGGCACCGCCCTCCACAGAGCGTTCCCGGGGTCCAGGGTCCTTTGGCTGGCGAGGCCCTCTTTCAAGGAGGGCGGCCGCTTACTAGAGACCTGGAAGCCAGCGGGGAAGAGGGCTGGGTTTTCTTGGAAAGTGCTTGAGTTTTGGTCCATAGCACCAAGAGGAGAAATAGCACCATTGTGGTCAGTGGGGTGTTCCTTCCTTCCCTTGTAGCCCGGCAAAGGCCCCGGGGTCTGCGACGGGAGGAAGGAAGGGGGCAGAGAGGGCAGCCCACAGGCCCGGCTCTCTAGGGCCAAGCCGTTGCAGGACCCAAGGGCGAGAGCGTCCTCTTTCCAGTCCCTGGAGGAAGAATGGAAGGCAAAAGCACCATGAGACGAGGCCAAGGGGAGGTCCACGTAATCTGCAGCAGGGTCATCTCCTGGGAAAGGATCCGTCGCCGGGCTGAGTGTCGGCTGGAAGGAGCAGTGAAATGACAAGGCCCCCAGACAGTGCGCGCCGCCGGGCTTGCCGCTCTCCGGGAAGGGGCAGGGCTTCGGGGCCGAGAGTCCGTTGCTGTTAGCACCTGGGAGGCTTTTGTCTGGCGATGGCCACGCGTGGCTCCCATTATCCAAATAATGCAACGGCCTGTTGGGGCTGGGACTTTCGTGAGGAAGGCTGAGGGGCGGCTGGATCTTCGCAGCATGGGTCAGCCGCGGGGTTGCTATCGATGAGGTATAGTTGCTGGAGAGGTGGGTGGAGGCAACCTCCGGGAAGCCTCGGGCAAAGCCCAGGTCCTCCTGCGGGAGCTCTGCCTCTCTTTCGGGGACGTGGAACCGGTAGCGCCCAGAGACGCCCCCGCCCTGGGCGACGTCGGCCTTCTTGGGAGGGGTGACCTTCTGCTGCGGGTAAGCGATGCCGATGGTGGGGCTGGGCCGGGCGCTACTGATGGTGAGCCGGTAGAGCTGCTGGGGGCCGGACCGTTCCCCTTTCCCCGGCCGCCGGGTCTTCTCCCTGGCCCGGCTTTTCCCGGGGGGTGACTGGGGGCTCCCTTTGACGGCACCCCAGGGGCCATCGCTGAGGAACTTGGGCCGGTTGTGGAGGGACGTGAAGTCTATTTTGCCGGCTTGCTGGGGGCGGATCACAGCTTCCCGCTGGTGGTGAGGCTCTTTGTCCTTGACGCCGACCGTGCTGAGTCCGTTCTCGGTCCTGGACTGTGGACTGCGGGACTCCAAACTGTCCAGAAACGGGCTATCCAATTCACCGACATCTTTCTTGCCAAACGGCTTGAAGCTTCTGTCTTTGTTTGGGACGCCGGCCTCGATATCGCTGGTGGTGAAAGCATGATGGGTCTCTCCCATCATTGCACCAAAAGGGCCAGGCCTGAAGGGAAGCAGTTCCTCTCAGCTGGTCAGCACAAGAGCCGCCCATCGCGAGCACGGGCCATCGTCCTCCGGCCACTGGGAGGCACCTCAACCTCTCGGACAACTCCCGACGCCATCCTGCCTACAGGACATGTTTAGCCTCTGAAGGGCAACGAGCGTCCATCTGACCTTTCCCATGGGAGACCTGCAAAAGAGAATGGCCTCGTGAGCGTTTGGAAGGCCCGCGAGTTGACCCAAGCAATCTTAGCACGCTCAGTATTTAGTATATTCAACAACGCGATGTAAGGACTTGGAATCTGCAAAGGAAGGCCAAGGCCAAAGATGGACAAAAAAGTTACGGAACTAAAAGCTTTGCATCAGCTTTGGTTCACCTGTTTTTAAAAAGGGATGCCTTTTAAATATTTTTGTTTAAAAGACTCTGAACGTTAAAGAATGTATTTATCTTTCTCTACTTGTGCATCTCACTGGGCTGAGAAATTGTAAATAAATAGTTTTCTGGATTTTTTTTCTTTTAATATATTTAATATTTTCAGACCGTGGGTAAGTGAAACTGTAGATACTGATCCTGTGGATACGGGGGGTCGTATTGTAGTCAAAAGGAAGGAAAGAAGGGTTTGTCCACCCTGGGCAGCTGCCTGTGGTGCCTGTTGGGATACCTCGGCCAGAACTATCCTGCCTTTAGGGAGAGCGTGGCAACTGCGTTGCAGACACAGCTTCCACCCCTGCTGTTCATGCTGAGCCCCCTGGGCAGTCTCCCCTCTGGGCCTCTGGGAGGATGATGCCCTGTCCTGCACCTCTAAACGAGCCTGCCCTCCCCCCACCCCCAGAAGCAGGCTTCTGTCCATGGGGCGGAGAGGTGCCTTTTGACTCAGGCAGCGAACCATCTGGGAGCGGCCCCCGTGGGCCAGGCCAGCCCCGTGGGCGAGCTTCACTTCCCTTTCTTATCTCTCTTTTGGAAAGAGCCCTTGGAGAGGAGCTTGCCCTCTGCAGTCCGGGCAAGCCAGCCTGAAAGGGTGGGTGCTGTCTGCCCACCCAGGCCCCCGATGCCCTCCGGCCAGGCAGTCATGCTTTGGCACCCCCACCCCACCCCCTCCAACACTTCAAAGATGATTCTAAGCCTTTTACCTCCAGACGAAACCTGCTGAAGGAGGCATTTCCCGTGCCTTAAAAGATATTTTTCTTAGCAGCAGAAGATGACAGCTCGGCCCCGCCTGCGGCTTATTGTCAGAGGAAAGCTCTCCCTTGCCGCTTTGATGGGGTAAGCCTGGCCCGGTGGGTTTCTCTCCCTCCCACCCAGCCCACCGGGAAAAGGCAGCTCTGCCCTTTGCCAGCCTTGGCTGCCGCTGAACCCCAAAGGGCTGCGTGGAGTTGGCTGGCACAAGGAGGGCTGGCCCCAGAGGCGTGAGATCGGCCCAGGTCTTCTGGACTAGACCCAAAGGGGACCTTTGGCACCCGAGCAGGTGCTCCGGTCTCTCCACTCCCCAGCTGTGGGAAGCCTGGCTCACAAATCATTTCCAAAGTTAGAAAGGTGTGGCTTCCAGGCAGGGATAGGATGCGAAAGCTCTTGATTTGAAACAAACACACACATGCAGGAAACAAACAAACTCCTGCATGCCCGCCTTATTGCATCTTGAGAAGTGGATCCCTGAAGGACCTCTTTCACACCATCAGAGACAACAGCAGCCCTGCTGCTCTTTCAGACGAAGAGAGGGAGGGTGGCAGGTGATGGAAGGGGCCCATCGTCCCCGGGTTGAAAGAGACCAAGACTTGGGAACTTTTTTTTTGAGGGGTGGGAGGCAGGAGAAGGCCCAGAAGAGGTGTGCACATCCCTCCCCCCCCCCAAAAAAAACCCCAAGCTTTTAAACCGGGGTGCCTCGATCAGAATTATTCCAAAACAGAGCTCAGGGTAGACCCTTTGCCAGCACCGTGGGATGGGATGGCAAGAGGCTGGCCTCCTTCTCCTGAGTGCATCCATCCTCATTTGAACAGGAAAAGAATACCCCACAATCTCCACCCAGAGCGGAAAAGCAAGCATTAAAAGCTCTTTCTCCAAGGGGCTCATAACGAAGCGAGCAATTAGAGTAGCCTTCGTCAACTTGATGCTCTTCTTGTTTGTTGGACTACAATGCCCATCACTTCCAGCAGCGTAGGAAAGAGGGGGATTGTCCTCCCGTTTGCCTGGGAGTCCACCCCGTTAGAAAAGGCAGCTTCCAATTTTGTGTGTTGTGAAACAGACAGAAGGCGACTGGATGAGACTGTCAAGACCCTACGTCTGCCCAGGCAGTTAAGCGGAAGCTGCTGAATTTGGGTGAAGTTTTGAACAACAACCACAAACATCCAAGATGTCTGATTCCCTTTATAAATTGGTTTCAAGTTCAGCATCTAGATTGATTAAAAAGCCTATGTTTCTCCTTTAAAAAAAGAGGGGGGGGGGGGCTCATCTCGGCTGTCCTTCCGCAAGCAGGCAATGACCAAGCCTTCCCTGTGTGACCGGCTGCCTGAGTGGGGTTTGTTAAATGAATGGCCGTACTTTCCTGCTTTGAATGGTTTTTTTTTTGTGTTGTTTTTGTTTACCATTTTTTAGTGTGTTATTTGTTTGTTCCTTTTCAGTTATTTGTATACTCACTGTTGTTAGCTTTAAATATTGCCTTTTAAAGATATCCGCCAGTTTGGGTCCTTCTTAAGAAGAAGGCGGGGTAGACATATTTTGAATGAATGAATGAATGAATGAATGAATGAGGGTTGTTGGGCTTCGTGATAAGCGGGCAAAACAGCCTCAGACAACTCACTGAGTGGATTAAAATGACAGCCAAAATTTTTGCAGGGGAAGCAAGAAGAATCCAGGTAAAGACAGGGAAGTGTATTTCTCTCGATGGAAGAGTGCCGGGTACCAGAAGGGAAGGCATTCGAAAAGGGGGAGGGGGGCTGCTCAAGTGACATAAATCAGTGGCATGAAAATAAGCCCCCCCCGCCCCGCCCCCACATAAGTTTCTTGTTCTTCCGCATCAGCTGGTCGTACCTTGGAAAATGTCCGTCCCTCAGCTACTGCTGGGTCTCAGCTTAACGTCCCCGGAAACAGGAGTGTCTTGGCTGTAAAGAAAGTGAAAAATATGTCAGGCAGTTTTGTTTGGCTTGGCAGCCGCTGCCACAGAACACAAGCTCCTCCAAGCCCTCGAGCCCAGGCTGGACGTGAAAGGCGTGTTCTCCCCGGGGTGGCCTGAGCTGCCAGAGAAGCGTGCAAGGAACAGGGGCTCCCTGGGGAGCAATGCACAGAGGCTCTGGGCTGCCAGCCAGCTGGCTGGCTCCGGGGGACTCTGCGCAGCTGGCATCCAGGGCCCGTCCCGCAAGGGAGCCTGGCCTTCTCCTGGCCTGGCGTTGGTCCCCCCTTGAGAGCATCTCTCCTGATCCTCATCCCACACAGGAGAGTGGCCCCCGGAACATCACCTGGAGAAAGAAGGGCAACGGAGGGCACCTACTTTCATAAAATGACGAACGTTAAGGTGCAAAATTAGAAAAGATGTTCATAATTTCAGCAGGTATACAATATACCTCACCTGGCCGGAGAAGACCTCCCGCTTGCCTGCTGGCTCAACCTGCCATTCCTCTCTCTCTAGAGCTTTGCTTTAGCTCCAGATCCTTCAGCTTCAACATCTGGTCCAGAATGTTCCTGAATTGTTCTGTTTCTCCCCCTTAAGTTCTGGAATGGCCAGACAGAGGAAACATCCAGCAGGAGGCTAAAACTCATCTGTTCCTAGTTTAGTGATCCAGTAAAGGAAGTACTCAGCCCTGAATTTTTGGATTTTGGACTTGTTTATTGAGCAGAAGAGGCAGAAGTTATCATTTTTGCCCAGTATCTCACATTTTACCCAGTGTGCAAAACCAACCTATATGATCTTCAGATTTTCCCAAAGGGAACTCCCTGCAAACCTCCCCCCCCCCCATATTACAGCAAAGAGATCATATTTTAATTTTTAGCACTGATGACATGAGGATGACTCTAACCAGGGTATTCCCCGTATCATTAGACTGCTGCCCTTTAATCTTCACAAAGAGATGCATCCCATCTAAAGAATGTTTGTAAAAAAAACCCAGCTCTGTTTGTTTGGTTCTGGACAGTTACTAAAGGGCTTTACACAGCAAGCAACATTTTTCTGGACTCTCTCTCAGCTTGAGGGTTTTTGGTCCGTACTGTGGGTGGGAAAACCCACCAGCCCCCAAATTATAAAGACTGGTGTGCAAATCATTATATGCGGTGTGAATTTGCTCCTCTGCCACTGAGGGTTTACACCCTGGCCAAAAGCTGCCTAGAGCAGACTGCAGCTCCTTTGAGGGACTGTAATAAAGAGTGAGTTATTTTGACATTTGTTTAAGAAATATTTATCTCTCATTTTGCTTCTAAATGTTGCCATTCGCTAAGGAATTATCTGTTACCTAAGTATACTGATAAATCTTCTAAGGTAAAAGTATATCTCAGATGCTGCCAGAAAAGGTACATTTAAGAACGCTTCCTAAATTATCGGCTGCATTAATCTTAATTACTTCAGTAGAAGTGGAATCTCGTATTAGGGCGAGTTGAATTGAATGGGCGTTTGTCTTTATCATATCACCTATTTGAGATGGTTTAAAGAAGATAAGCAGAAGGGGACTTGGGATGCAAGGGCTGGGGGGAGGCAGGAGGGCTGGGCAGCCCTCCAAGGGAGGTTGCCAGAGGGAGGGAGGGAATTAGGGTGGGTGGGTGGAGGAGCCGCGGCAGGAGTCTTCAGGGAGAGGACGGCGGAGGGCAGCCTTCGGAGCTCCGCGGAGGTTGTGCCGGTGAAAAAGGAACCTTTGGGATCTCTTGGTTGTGCGTACACTGAAATATAACATTGACCAGAGCTGCTGGTCCGCCTCCTTCTAGGACCCCCAGAAAGCTGCCTCTTGCCAAGTCAGCCCCCTCGTTCATTTCAGCCCCACCTCCTGTGACCGGCAGCTGCTGTGGCTGATCTCCCAGGCTGAGGCAGGATCCTTTCCCAGCCCTCCCTGCGGACCCCTCCTTTTCTCTCTCTCTCTCTCTCTCTCTCCTGTGTGTGTGTGTGTGTGTGTGTGTGTGTGTTTGTGCATGCTCCACTCTGTTTGATTTCTGAAGTCAGACCTTTTAAAGGCCACCCACATCTTGTGGCAGTGAGTTCCGTCAGGCGATGGCTGCACTGCAGACACTTTCCCTTGTACTCCAGGTGAGCCGAGGGTCTGTGAGTGTCCTTGGCAGGCAGCCGGGATCCCCCTCATCTTCTAAACCCAGGAGAAACGTTCTCATCTCCTGATCTGCTCAGCCACCGCCACGGTTGATGTCAGGGGCTCTTGGGGGCCTGGCAGGTGAGACCACCCACGCTCCACCTGCTGCAACCATCTGCCAACCTGTCTTCTCCCCATCTCTCTCCTCCTCATGCCTCTGAGAGGGAGAGCTTCACCCAGCCGGTTTCCTCCTCCTCCTCCTGGCTGAGGGGCTCTGGGAGTTGTGAGCACCTTTCTCAAACTCTGCCTCCCCCCCCCTCTCTTCCGCAGCCCAGCCCCGACCCTGAGCATCCGTCATGACCTCCTCCTGTCTTGTCACTTGCACTGTCTTCTAATTCTCTCCAATCCATTTCCACAGCAACAAAGCTGCAAGGCTGGGTGTCCATCTGGGAGGGAGGCCACCAGGAGCAGCAGCAGCAGCGAGAGAGAAACGTGGGGGAAGGAAGGTGCAGAAGCAGAGGCTGGGGCTGGGATGAAAGCAACCAGCGGGAAAAGTGGAAGGAAGGAAGGAAGGAAGGAAGGAAGGAAGGAAGGAAGGAAGGAAGGAAGGAAGGAATTTTCAATTTCCCAGATTGAAAAAAAAAATCAATTTTCTGCAGCCTTGATCAGAGTTTAGGGCTGGGGAGCTTCTGCGCCCCTCATCGGTTTTGTACGTAAGTGCTTCCTGGCGAGAACTTGCTTCTAAAAGGCAAAATTAAGGAGCATTTCAGCTGTAGATTCATTACGCCACTAATTATTCTGACCCAGAAATTTAGTTCAGAATGTTATCAGCTTTTAAAAAGTTATTTTCAATTAAAAATGGGCATAAATTGGTTTACAAAAGAGAAGCTGAGGTTTCACAGGCTCTCCTTGTCCACCGGAAGAACCAAAGCCCCAGGGAGTTTCTAAGAAGATTTCCCGATCCTCAGCCACCCACCTTCGCCCACCTGCTCCGCCACTCATTTTAAACTCCATTATTGACAGGTGATTCTGCCAAGAAAGCTGCTGGGAGGGGGGTGGTGATGGCGGGGCAGCACCAACCCCCACAAACAACTTATTCGGGTTTCCAGCAGATGGAGCCAAAGGCATCCGAATGGAATTTCCTGCCGTTGAATCCCAACGTGGAGGAAAGACAGGATCAGGATCTCCGTCAGCAGTCAAGAGAGAAGCCAAGCTGAACTCCACAGATACAAAGCGTGGCTTAATCCTCCTCTTAGCCCATTGCTTAACTAACTAATTAAACACAATCCGTTAACTTGAGAAGTCAGGCTCTCTCTGATTTCTAAGGGTCTTTCTTCCCACAGAAAGCCCTGCAAAGCCATGCTTCCCTTCTCAGGGCCTGGAAGTTTTTGTTCAGTCCATGCCTAGCTTTTCTTTCTCCCCACAGTGGGACCCCTGGCCGGGGGGCGGGCGGAGGAGAGACACTTAAAATGAGAGCAAAGACCATTAAAATACAAAAGGAAGAGGAGGTTCTAAGGCACACTTTTGAAGCTCCTGACTCAAGGGAAAGACGGCACTTCCTTGGTTACAAACTCCTGTTGCAGCGAGGAAGGTCGGCAGCAGAAGGTCCACCGGAACGAAATGATTTTTCTCTGGTCTTGGCCACCACATTAGCTGGCTTTGTTTTGTGACTGGCTGGTGAGGAGCAAAGCCCAGGCTCCCGGTGCTCGGTCACCAAGAACTGCTCCCACCACAAAGGCTCCTCCGCTGAGGGGCTCCTTGATGGAGGGAAGGCGCCTCCCTTGGGAGGGAAGTTCCAGAGTCTGGGGCAGGGCGTGGGGGGCGGCGGCTTGGGGACGATGACAGTCCAGCTCTGCAAGATCTTCTTCTCTAGTTATCCCTACCCTGGCAATAAGGCACAGCCATGGGAACAGAAAAGAGAGTTCTTCTTAGACCAAAGAAAACCTAGACCCGGTAAAAATGCCCCATCTGGTGTCACACGGCAGGCGGGGATCTGCTCAAATCATAATCTGTCTTGCATTTAAAAAAGAAAAGAAAACAGGAAAAAAAGAAAACCAGAAGGGAAGGGAAAGAGGGCATGGCCCCCAGCGTTTCACTGCCTTCTGGGCCATTTGAAGCTCACACAAACTCCAAGCAGAAAGACTGACTGGTTCGGTCCTTTGTCGAACAGAAAATGTGACCGCAATTAGGCAGCCTCCCCTTGACTCTCCTCTCCTCTCCTCTCTTCCCTCTTCCTTCGCCTCCCCGCTCGCTCGGTCTTTGAGGGAAAGCACCCTCACTTTCCCGGCTGCCAGCCTGGCCGGCCGGCCGGCCCCTACCCCTGTCTCTCAAGGAAAGAAAGTGTGAATCGGAGATCTGTCTAGGAAAACATTTCTCGGGGCGAGTAAACAGACACTCCATAAACTGCCCAGGCTGCCAGCTGCTGAGCCGGGTGAGCACAGACCCGGCCTTTCATGGGATCGCTATCTCCCAACAATGGCACGCCACAGACCGGCCTGACCCCACGATCCCGAGGAAGGGAAATGCTGAGGATGCCGAAGGCTTCTGAAAACAGGGCCCGTCCGCAAGAGCCAGCGGCGGAATAAGACCGATATTCATCGGCCAGACAAGCCGAGCCACTGTTTGACTGGGCGGCCACCTCCTCTGGCAACGGCCGGCCCCTCCCTTGCAGCCCTGTGTATTTTTCTTCCATCCATCGAAAAAAAAAAAATGAAAATGGAATATTTCAGAGGGCTGAAGAAAGGGGGATGTGAAAATATTTTCCTTCTGCTGCCGCCGCGCAAGCCAGAGGAGTATTTTCAGCACAGCGATGACTCCCTGCGCCAACATGCCAAGCGTGACGTGAGACCATGAAGACAAGCCGCTTTGCAAGCCTGGGCTGTGGCGCTCAGCGCCCTCCATGCCATGCGGTGGCGGGGCAGCTCATGCCTTCTTTTCCTCAAAAGTTACGTCTTCCCGGGGAAAGGGATGCCTCTAGTCACTGAGGATGCTTGGAAAAAGGCAGGCTTGAAACAGGAAGGGCTCTGGAAGCATGCAGAAGAAACAAGCCCCTTCCTTCCTTCCTTCCTTCCTTCCTTCCTCCCTCCCTCCCTCCCTCCCTCCCTCCCTCCCTCCCTCCCTGCCCCCTTCCTTCCTTCCTTCCTTCCTTCCTTCCTTCCTTCCTTGCCAGGTCTTCTCACAGGCACGGAGGGTCACCGAGACCACCACCCCAAAGGCAGGCTGGTGTTGGACGGGAAGCACTTCCACAGGGCCAAGCGAGCCACCTTACCTGCATCCCTCCCTTTGATGGGAGCAGACACCTAGCCTGAACTGAAAAGGGGGACCCATAGCAGACACCCCCTCCCCACGGCTGAGGCCCTTTCAGGCAGGCCTGACACCGGTGGCCAGTGTTGCTCAGCAGCTGGACAGCCCTAGTCAGAGCAGCTTTCCCCAAACTGGCAGCCTCTCTCCCTCTCCCTCAATCTGATGGGCGACACCACCTAGGATTCCCAGCTAGGTGGCTCATTAGCACATCCAGAAAGTATCAGGTTGTTCGTGAAGTCTGATCAAGCTTGATTCATCAAGCTTTGTGGCACAGACCCTTCCACAGGACGTGGGTGCAGATCTGATCTGATCTGAGAGTTAGAGAGAGAGAGAGAGTCCAAAGCTGGACTTGAATACACCAACAGATTCAACCCTGTCTCCTTTGGCATAAACAGGGACTGTGGCTTTTAAATCTCCCTGACTACATACGCTAATCAGCTCACTGTCTGTGCAGGCTCATCTGCATTAACACCCAGCTATTGTATGTTTTATGACAACGCCTTGGATAATTTTATCTACCCGTTTTAGAATCCGAGCCTCACCAGCCTCTCTAATTTCATCCTGCACTGGTCAAACCTATGTCCACAGGTCAAACTCTTTCTTTCTTGGCTTCGGCAAACAAATTTCGCCACCACACAAGGGTTGTTCATCTCTGTTTCTCTGTGCTTGGGTGTACTTGTCTCTCCCTCAATGAACCGCTTGACCATAACCATTGATAGCAATACCTAGTGCCTCCCGGGGACCCTGAAAGGCTCCAAATGACCGCTGCTGGACCTTCTGCATTTCTGTTAAGTTTCCAGACCTCTTCCTCTGCACATCTGTGTAAACATCTGCTCACTGAGGCTTCACTCCCCACATCTGGGGAAATGGGCTGCAGTTCATGGCAGCGTCTGCCCAATGCATTCAGCTAAGGGCTAATAGCTCACAGAGTTGGGCTCCTCGCTAGGGAGCCAGAGATCGGGAGTTCGATTCCTCACTGTACCTCCAGTGGGGTGCTACGGTTAAAGGGCTGGGCTGGGACTTGGGAGATCCCAAATTCTGCTTTGGGGTCCCCATTTCCCCTTTGGCCTGGGCCACTACCAGGATACCCCCCCCCCAACACACACACACACAAGAGTTTCCCTGACACTGGAGTGGGCCAAAAGAAGCCCCTCACCTTTTTTTTTCTGTACATCGATCCAGAACGTACAGGGTGAACGCATCCCTGACCCAGGTCTGCCCAACCCCTGCCTGCAACCCTCCACCAGCGAGCCAGACCCCCCCTCCACTTCTAGGGAACTGCTTCCACTGACAAAGTGTGCCTACCACCCCGTAGCATCTGCTGATGCTCCACCAAAGCCCGTCCAATCTAGCAAACAAGAGGCTCCACACTGTTCTGGGATTATCATGCACAAGGTTAATCATGGGCTTATGGAACTCAGGGCCACAAGAAACTCAGCACACCCTGGAACGCTAGACAGACCAGCCCCTGAGAAAGACGGCTGTAATGAGACGGGGCTGAGGCCCTGCCGTTCTGGGGCCCCAACCTGTTTTGCTCATTCTCCCCCTTTTGTAAATGGAGGCGAGGGAGGCGCTTGCGACACCCCTGTGGTCTCACCAGGGATCGCCAGCCACCCCTCCCCACGGCTGGATGTCACCGGCTGCTCTCTTCCACCTTCCCGCAGTGGTTCAGTCTGCAGAACCCCATTGCCTGGGTCTTAAAGCCAAGGCTCCACACAGAAAGAACGGCGTGCCTTGACCCACCCAGCCCACTCCTGCCTGTCTTTCCTGGTCCCTCAAGCCCAACGTGCCAGGAAGCATTCAGGCACGAGAAAGAGCTTGACAGCCAGCCAGCAAGCAAACATGGAAAAACCCCTTTGTGATCAGGCCCATGGCCTCTGGAAAGATCCGGCAAGCACCTTCCTGGGCTCCGTGGCTGAGTTGGGCCCTTTTGATCCCATGAGAGAAAGACCTTCCTGGGGAAGGGAAGGAGCTGCTCAAGGCTGCCGTGGGAGCAAGCCGAGTGCTCTGCTTCTCTCTGCTTATAGAGAAGCCAGAAATAGAATCGGAGAAACCTGCTCCTCTGGCTTGTGCTCCAACCTCAACATGCAGCACCCTTTAATCTTCCCCTCCACACGATGCTAAATTGGGATCCCCAACGAGCAACCAAAGCCAGGACAGAGTGGGAAACAGCACCTCTTTCCTTTCCTTTTGTTTTCCTTCTGAAAAGCAACGGCCATTCCCAAATGCTTCCAGGCTTACGCCCTCCCCCCAAGCCCGTATTGGCACAGACAAGAAAGTTAGGTAGGTGAACAAATCAACGATGGCCAGAGCAGACGCTCAGAAGGGCATTCTGACGTGCTGAGGCTTTTTTTCCCCTTTCCTGACAAAAAGATTTAGCCCTTGCCTTTCCCAAGGCAGCCGACACCATTGGCTACTAAGAAGAATTCGGGCCTTGAGGCAGCCTTTCCCAAACCAGGGCATTCCAGATGTGCAGGGCAACAACTCCTGCAATACCTAGCTTGGCACATCTGGAGGGTATCCGGTGGGGTGGAGGTTGCACTCCCATCTTGACCAGTTCCCAGCCAGCAAATTCTTCTCCTTTAAGGAAGGAGACCCGCTTGAAAGCTAGGCCAATTTGCCTCCAGCCTGGTTCCTCCTTTGCAGCAGGTAGAGTGGTGGAGAAGGACACAGGAGACCTGTGTTCCAATCCCTGCTCAGCCATGGAACTGCACGGGGGTGGGGGGGGAGAGGGGTAAACCCAATCCTTAACTGTATCACTTCCCTTGGAAGCCCTATGAGGGATGCCACTTGACAGTGCATAACACACAGACAAAATTCCCTAAGCAACCGACAGGGCCATTATTGTATCCAAGAACTCTGCTCTCTCAGGGCCGATGAGGAGCCCCCTGCGAGGCCCATCAGCCTCAGCCTGGACAGAGTATTCTCAGGGCATCCTCGCCCTTGGAATGGAGGTCTTTCCCTTGTTGTCAAAGTGATACAAGCGACCCAGAACGTATACGGAGCTGAGCGTCTGCTCTTCGCCACGGAGCAGAGCTGAGCTAACATGGCTTCAGGGATCACAACTCCCAGACCCTCCCAGCCACCATGGAAGGAGGACCCTGTCTGGGGAGGCAGGGATAATGAGGATGATTGGTGACAGAGTGCTTCCTTTGCACGCAGGCGGTCTGGGTTTTATCCCCCGGGCATCACACAAAGGCCACAATCCAGTGGCTGGTTCTCTCAACTAGTGCAGACCCATCGAATCCATGACTGAAGGGCGAGTCAAGATGAATGCTCCATGGGTCTCCTTTGGAGGAACTTCCTGTTGCTCTCAACAGGCAAGGATGAGGTTTTTTGTGGCACTAAAAGTGGCCTCTCCTTTGGGGTGGGTGCTTTGGAGACAAGGAAAAGGAGATGGTTTCGGACCACACAACTGTTAGCGGCGGAGAGCAGATGTTCAGCTCCGTATACGTTCTGGGTAGCTCGTATCACTTTGACAACAAGAGAAAAACTGGGTAAAACTGGCCTGAGCAGGACGAGATGACCTTTGGCGTCTCATCCAACCCTAACCCCTGCCCCCCCCCCCCAACATGACAACAGAGCCAAGAACCACCCTGCATCGAGGTCCAGGGCCAGAGGCAACAACAGAAGCTCGGGAAGGGACAGAATGGCAAGGGTGTGTGTGTGTGAAGGAGCAAGGGGGGGGGGCCTTCCGCCGTCTGCCCCGCCTGCTTCTTGCTTCCCACCTGTGGCTTCTCTGAACGATCCAGGGTGGGTGGGTGGGGGGCAGAGGCCCTTTTCCTGCACCCGGGCACTCCTTTTGATGTTCTAACCCCTCTTTCCAGTCAAGAGATCATCAAACAGATGCGGGGTTTTTTCTTCCCACTTTCCCAGCAAACAATCAAAGGCTCTTCATCGTCAGCGACTTTGGGTCCCATTGAGAATGGGCTTCCCGAAGGATCCAGATGTCCCCGGCCAACCCCAGCACGCGGCTCCTCCGGCCAGTGAGTGTCACAACACAACACAACCACCTCCCCACCTCCTCCTACCATCCAAACAAAAGAAGACGGAGCACTCTGTCGTCTCCTCAGGGTCTCTGTTGACACAGCTGGAAGGAAGAGGAGGAGGAGGAAGAGCTGGTGCCTCACACACACACACACCCTTCAGAGCCCCAGGCACACACGCGGGGGCCAAACAAGAGACTCGGAGAAAATCGCTTGCTTTCTTCCCCCCAGGTGGGGAGGGGATTGAGGGGTGATTCAAACGGCCAGGAGGATCAGCCGCTGCTGAGGTCAAGGAGACAAGCGTGGGCTGGATCAGGCCCAGCCAAGACCATCCAGGCCAGCAGCCGGTGTCTCACAAGGGTCACAAAGCAAAGTGTGTGCTGCACGCCAAGCAGACGTCTCCACGAAGCCCACATGCCGGGCCCTGAGCTACATTCGCCAATAACTGCACCTACATGGACATACATGCGCACACTTCCACAGGGCCGTCTGTCTTTTTGAAAAAGAGGGGCAGGAAGGGATTCACCTCCAAGTGGCTTTTCAGACTATAACTCCCCCCAAAACTCTCTCAGGCCGTGACCAGGCTGGCCGGGGAATTTCGGGAAGTGCTGCAGGATTCTGGCAACGGCTGTCCAAAACGCGGACTTCTCCAAGTTCAGGAGAAGGGGTTTGGCAACTTTGCCCCCTTGTTGTTCCTCACTCCTACCTTTAAGTGTGGGCGTACCTGGCCTGGGTTTCAGAGAGGGCTCTGCCCTTGCCTGAAGGAACGCAGGGAGGGACATGGAAATCGCCTCCGAACGGAGTCACCGCTTCGGCCCACCTCTCTCTCTCTCTCTCTCTCTCTCTCTCTCTCTCTCTTACGCTCAAAGGCAGTCATGGCTGTCTAGCATTTGGGGCAGGATTTGATCCCAGGGCTGTCTGGCGATCCCTGATGTTCTTTCGCAGTCTCTCGTCCAAGGATGAACCATCCCTAACCCTGCTCAGCTTCTGCAGCCAGACAGGATTCATGCACTCTGGGTGGTACGGTCCTCCCCAGAGATAGTGGGACTTGAACCCGCATCCCCCTTTGGCATCCAAGGTATGCACCGTACCAATGAACCTCCTCCTTTTTTCCCATTCCCTGGATGAGGCCAGGCTGCATTTTCTCCTGTCCTCCTAGTTATTTGGCAATTCCCAAGCCCTGCCTTTTGGGCCCACGGGTGGCTGACAGAGAGTCGTGGCTCTCCTTAACTCCTGCTCCTCCCTCATCGCGGAGGGGCAGAGGGCGGCCCTCTCCACCCGGTCCTGCTGTCAAATCCACTCCATCTCTGACGGGAGGAACAAAGGCGCACACCTGATTTGTGTTAGAGGAGGAAACATGCGCCACCGCAGGAGAGAGTGCGAACAAGTGCTGTCCTCTTCCACGGCTCTGCACGGAAAGCAATTTGGGGAGGAGGGAGCGGGGGTGGGTGGGTCACGGGATGCCTTCAGTTGTCGGCTACTGGAACGGGGGGACCCTCATTCCCACCTGACTCCCTAGCATGACGCCACTTTCTGAATCCTTTAACATATGTCTCTCTGCAGGCAACCTCTGCTACACACTTGCCCAAGGCTGCCCAGAGGGCAGAGCCTGGCACCCCTCCCGTCTCGCACGCTTGGTCCGGACGGTCTGGCCGGCCCCTCTCCTGGAAGACACAGGGAGGACTCAAACTCCCGGCCCCAGTTCCATTGGCAAGTGCTCCAACCCACTCAGTTTTACCAGCACAAAGAATCCCACATGGAATCTGGTTAGGACTGCCGAATCGTTGATGGCTGGAAGACATTCAGAGTCCATCGTCATTCCTTCAGAAACAGAAAGAAGACACCGGGACCCATATTCCCCCTCTCCCACCCGCCAGACACGAGTGGCACCAAGGACTTTCAGTGGACCAAGTGTCCACCCCCCACAAGAAGGAGAAGAAAACCACCTAAGAATTCACGCCAAACAGCACCACAACCATCAGCACCATCCTCTCCTGCGGTGGGGTGGGGTTAACCGGGAAGACCACCAGGAGTTCTTCTACAACCTCGCTTTGGACTACGACACCTATGCTGTCTGAGAGATGCTGGGGAGTTACTGCTCAAACAGGAACTTCACGAAGTGCTGAGTTCTTATCTGGGATGTTTTATCGAAGGCTGAAGCGTGGATGAATCCCCCCCCCCCCAGGACGCCTCACTACCCATGTGTTTTGGGGTGCAACTGTAGTTGGGGCATTGAGGAGCAGCTGGCCTGTGCAGCCTCCCCCATGTGAACTAAGTGCATCTTTTTTGGAGTGGGGGAGGGAAGGAATACCTGGAATTCCTTCCAACCAACCAAGGGAGAAAGCTGCCCGGAGATCAGCCCAGGCAGAGCGGATCCCCTGAAGGGACAAACTCCGAGAACCTCCAAATTCCACCAGCAGCCACAGTGGCTGTCCTCGTCCCCCCCCCCGCCCGCCCCGCCACACTCCGTGGAGCCGGACTCTTTAGCTCTCTCCCCCCCCCCCCGCCCCAATCCTTGTGAGAAGAGCAGGGGCTGGCGGGTGGGGATGGTATTGTATTGCATTTATTTAATTATTTAGCCTCTGGGCTGCTGCTAGATGAGGAACAAATGCAGAACATTCCTTTATCTCGCTGCCTGCTCGCTGGAAGGACAAAGGCAAAGCCATAAAGCCTATTCTTTTTAATGGAAAAAAAATAGAGCTGTAAATTTAATTTCCTTTTAAACCATTTGCTTCCACTTAGAACTCAATGGAAAGCCTGAGACGCTGGCAGGAGCAAAGGTCTCACTCGAGCAGCAACCACCATCGGCCCAAAAGGGGACACACAAAGAGCAGCAACCACCATCGGCCCAAAAGGGGACACACAAAGAGCAGCAACCACCATCGGCCCAAAAGGGGACACACAAAAGGATCTGTTTCTCGGGGAAGACGTGGGGGAGAGCGGAGGCGCCAGGGCACTTGGCCGAGGAGGATGAAGAGCCGGTCCTCCTCCTCCTCGCCTCTGCCTCTCTCCAGAGCCCGCGTGGCGGAGCATTTCCTGGTTAGAGCATCCGTCCTTCCAGTGGGGACCAGAGGAAGCCTTCCCTGGGGTCCACATCCCATCCCGGCTGCACAGGCTCTCCCGGGGTGACCTCAGGGTGACCTTGGGCCAACCTCACCTGCCTGGCAGGACTGTTGGGTGGATAAAACGTTGTAGGAGGCGAAGGATTAGGTACAGCGTCCTGAGCTCCTTTGCAAGAATGGTGGGTGGGTAGTAATCGGTTCGTCATCTTGCCATTATAACTCCCAGAATGGGAATGACAAAAGGAACTCTTCCAAGGCGACACGTTCCCCGTTCCCCGTACTAACATAAATCCAAGATGGGAGAAGTCCTTGTTACTGCTAGGAGACGTTGGAAGCCTTTTCTCTCTCTTGGGTTCAGCCGGATAAAAAGAGGCGAGGACTCCACTTCTGCAGCCACTGGAAACCATGCTGAGGGCCACTTCGCCTGCTGAATTACTGCCTGCTGCCCAGACATTAAAGGTGCTCAGGGAAAATCTGCTGCAGGACTGTCAGGGCACCTCCACTGGGGTGCTTTCCACCCCCACCACCCCCACTACCCCCGCCTGCAGGACTGTTCTGCCCACTCTTTCCGATTTGTCTTCCGGGCGTCATCGTCCAGAAATGTAGCTCCCTGGGACTTTGTGAAGCACCCTCGATCTTCCAGGGTTTGGCTGTATCAGAGAAACTGACAGCTGCCATGCAGATGCTGATGGGTCTCGAACACAGCCTCCTCTCTCCCCCCCCCCCAATTCTGGGCCACTTCAGAGGCTCTCCCCCCCCCCCCCCCGCCACCGCCTTCCTCCTCTCCAGGGAGACCTGGCGCAGAGATATCTGCGGAGGAGCCGGCCCGGGACCAAGGTTTTGGGAGTGCTGGATGGTTCCAACATCATAATAATGCAAATCCCTTAAATAGAATCACTTCAAAGGACTGCAGCTTCCTACCCGATAACATCAGGAGGGAGAAGAATCAAAGGCTTCTTTCCCAGAGCCCCCGTGCAGGAAAAGGACAAAAATAAAATTGCTTCCTTTAAAGCCTTCCCGTTTAGAGCCAAGAGGACGCCCAACAAGGCCTTGGCGAATTTGGCTGGGGTGGGGGTGGGGGCGGAAGTGGTCTCTCTCCTTCACTGCAAAATGATGCACCCGCTGTTACCTCCTGCTCATCCTTTCCCAAGCTGGTACCCTTTGGAGGGGCTTACTACAAGTCCCATGATCCCAATGAGCACGGCTGGCCAGGGATAATAGGGGCTGTAGTACCACCTGCCTGGAGGGCCTCAGGATAGAATCATAGAATCACGGAGTTGGGCCTCGAAGGCCATTGAGTCCAACTTTCCTGCTCAAGGCAGGAATCCCAGTCCAAGCAGATCTGACCGAGGGTTGTCCCATTTCCTCGCGAAGGCCTCCAGCGTTCGAGGGCTTCCAAACACCCAGGGTAACTGGTTCCACGGCCGTACTGCTCTAATAGGTAAGAATTTTTTCCTGATATTTGGCCAAAATCTGGCTTCCTGTCACTTGAGCCCATTATTACGTGTCCTGCTCTCTGAGATGATCAGATCCTGCTCCTCCTCTGTAGGACCATCTTTCCAGTATTTGAAGAGTACTATCCTACCTCTGCAGTAGCTACTAAAGACAGTAGCACATACCCAATTTTCACATGAACCTGCCCTGTTAGTATTATTTCTTTTAAAGTTATGGTTCTTTCTTGGGGAGGAAGGAAAGGGATATGAGAAGAAACAAATGACTTGAAATCAATGTTCATATTTTTGGGCCAAGCCTGGACTCCAGGGTTCAAGCCCACAAGTGTTTCTCCCCAAGAGGGCAGAGTCAGGCCAGCTGCCTCTTCTGCCCCCTCCCCAGTCCCCATCCCCATGCGGTAAGGGCTGTGGTCACCACCATGTCTTCTACCAAAGACCTCCCAGGTGGCACATGATCCACCTGTCACGATGCTGGCTGCAGTCCCCAGCATGCTTGGGAGAAAGCCCATCCCAGCACGGCTTTGGGGTAAAAGAAACTTTGCAGCCTCTGGTCCTGAAAGACAGGGAGCTGCCCTGTGAGGCCCTGCTGACCCCTGACTTCTGGCCAGAGACAAAAGTATTCTCAAAGATGGGCTGGTTTCACACCAGCTCAGGGCAGACTTGGACACAGCCACGCCGAGGAAGGTTGCCAAGGGCATCGTCATTGTCTAGGCCCTCTAACAATCACTAACAACGTACAATCAAAGTCACCTCTGCTCTTTATTCTGGAAAGCAAAAGGAGGCAGGAGTGGTAAGGGAGCACACAAGAAACAGAGGTGCACCCAAGGGTGGGCGGCTTAGCAGCTCACAGCAGGACGGCAGGGGCGGGAGGAGGATGACGAGCGCCCTGACCCTGGCCTCGTCTGGGATTTCACGGGGAGACCAGCTTAGGAAACACCTTTCCTGTACTCTCAGCGTTTCTGCCGACTCGGGCAGGAGCTCAAGGCACGGGTTCTGCATACGCAAGGGAGCAATCTATTCTCAGCTGCCAATGATCGTCAGGAAAACTGAGGCTCCTCTCTCATTCCACAGCGCCTCAGCTCTGGAGAGCGTTCTTCAAGGAATCTGTCTTTTAATAATGAGCACCAAATTGGAGTCTTGCTCTGTCCACTGAGCCACGATGACTCCTCCAGCCTCTTGCTAGGGAACGCTCTCCCAGTGAGGCAGCCGCATGGATCGGGTCACCCGTCCAAGGGTTAGGAAAGAGGGAGGTTCCAATCCAAGGGGACAAGGGGTGGTGACCAAGAAGCAACGCTTTCCTGCTGGTTCAGTCGTGGTGGGCGCCTGCTCTTCTTTCAAGGTCTTCCCAGCCTCACAGCCTGCATGGAAGAGCCGGCCATGACCAGCTGGGACTGCCATCGTGCCGGCGCTGCTCAGAGATCACGGAGCCAGACTGCGGACTGAACGTAGCCAGCTGGGGAGAGTAGCGTGAGCTAATCGGATAGTAAATGGGATGTGGGATTCCGTCGCCTGGACTTCAATGTGCAAGTAGACTCCATCCACCCACTGGTGCTGCTGCTGCTGCCGTCCGAGCTGGGCCTTCCCATCCACAGCCATGCCTTCTGCATCAGCCAGGAGGGGATCCGGTCTAGCCACCCATGCCTTGCAAAACATCTTGTAGATATCTGACGTGAATCAGGAAGGCCAAGCCAGACTAGTTTCTTCCCCCGGTGGAGGGCAGTCCCACACACTCCTCAGTCTGTGAGACCCACAAGTGAATGTTCCAGATGGGTTCACCTTTTTTAAAAAGCAAAAATAATCACCCTTCCCAAAACCAAGAGCAGGAGAGACTTTACGAAGCCTGACACTTCCCTATCAAATACTCCAGGCAACTTGAAATCAAAACAAAAGCAATCAAGCAAGATTCTTAAAAAGTCCTCGCTGTTTCTGTGCACATATGCAGACTGGTATAGAAGAGAGGCAGAAGGCACAGAGGAATGACTGGCAGGAACCAGAACTGAACCGATCTGTTCAACCCCAAATCTAAGGGTCAAACCAGAGGTTGCTGTGGTCCCATCACTAGAGGTGTGGCTCCGCTAAGAGATTACATTTGTTCCTTTATCCTTACACAGAATTTCTCAGCTCTGCAACATGCAGATTGACTTGGTGGTTTGTTTTTGTTTGTTTGTTTTGTAGTGGCTGGTCTTTGAGATGTAAAGGACAGGTTTCATTTGCAAGTTGATTCCTCAGCTTTGAAGCATTTTATCTTTGGAGGGAGAATGTTTTCTCGCCTTCTAACTGCAAAGCTGTCATCTTGTCTAGTTGGGGCCTAACATTCTAACCACTTGCTGTGCACGAAAGGCTGGAGATGCCTCCAAGAAAGAGCTGTTCTCTCCCCCTTCGGTGCTTCCCCTTCGCCACTGACCCATGTGCTTTTCTGAGGTTCATGAGCCCCACAGAGTATTTTCTGCTGCTCCTTAAACACCCAGCTGGTGATCCCTGGGCAGCAGATGTGAGAACAGATAGTATCTCCGGATGAAGGAGCCCATATGGAACGCAGATGCCAGGAGTCTCACTACATATCAAAGCTGACAATGGGGCAGGTGGGGAGGGGGGAGAGAAGAGGTTTAATTTGGGGGCTTAAGGGAAGGCCCCATGGATTCCTTCTAGCTGGGCTACTGTTAAGGTCCCTCCCTCCCCCCTCCTTGGGAGATCACTCTGCACTTGGACCAGCCGGCCGCTTCTGCAGATCCAGGCAGAAGCCCTGGCTGAAGAAAAAAAAAGCCCTGGCTGATTCATGGTTTCCATTAGAGGTTATAGAAATGATAACTGCTGAGGAAGTGGCCACTGAGGGGGTCCTCCCGTTTCCTTCATTTCATGCTATCAGAGGCCACCTTTTCCACAGATGTTTCTGATCGGCCCAGGCTGCTACTGTGATGCTTTTTCGGCTGACGGCTCCATTTCCCTGCCTTTCCACTGCCTTTCAGAGACCAAATGGGAAACCAGACCACCTAGGCTGAAAAAACAATCCTAACAAGCAGTCATCTTGCTAAGGAAATGGAAGGAAAAAGTGAACACCCGTGTTTGGTGACAAGAACTGCCAACTGGCGAGCCCTCCAAAAAATAATGGGGTGGAGCTGAGCTTTTTACATTTAGGAGTGAAAAAGTGATCAGAAATAAAAGAAGGCGCAAAGCTGACTGATGGGCAAGAACTTTAGGAGCATTGGGTATAAAATCAGTATGCATGCAAGCTTTTGTATTCTCCAGAACACTTCGTCAGGCTCACTGGGGAATCTGAAGGCTTGCACACTTTGTGAATTTGTGGCCCACTGATTGAACATCAACAGGAAACTGGAAAACAAGCCCTATGGTGAAAGACTGAATGAACTGGGCCTGTTTAGCCTTGAGAGAAGAAGACTGAGGGGAGATAGGATGGCCCTTTTCAAACATTTGAAAGGCAGTCCTACAGAGGAGGGGCGGGATCTGTTCTCAATCATCCCAGAGTGCAGGACACGTAACGATGGGCTCAAGTGACAGGAAACCAGCGTTCGGCTGAATATCAGGAAAAACTTCCTAACTGTTCAAGCAGTACAACCATGGAACCCATGACCTCAAGGGGAGGTGGTGAGCGCTCCAACGCTGGAGGCCTTCCAGAGAAAGTCGGACCACCCTCTGTCCGATCTGCTTTGACCTGGATTCCTGCCTTGAGCGGGGGTGGGGGGGTGGACTCGATGGCCTTCGAGGCCCCTTCCAACTCCATGATTCTAGGACTCTATGGTAAATAAACACTGGCCACTGGCCAGGCTAACTGAGGGGTTCTGAGAGTTGTAGTCTAGAACACCCGCCTGTCCCTCTGCCAGTTCAAGTCCTGTCTCAGCCATGGAACCCCCTGGTTTCACTTTCTTTCCCAGCCTGACCTTCTTCACCAACTTGTTGTGAGTGTAAAAAGCAGAGGATAAAAGGGTGTCAGCTGGGGAGAGCGGCGTCTGTCCTTCTGAACTCCTTGGAGAGAGACAATGTGACCTTTTAAGAAAGGACAATAACCATTTCTTTTCACTGGAAGTAAAACCTGCTCCAGGATAACAGTAATAAATAAATAAGGGGCCTGACTCAGATCCAGACCCTGTTTTCTTAAACACTTTTGCAAATTCCTCAAATAAACAGGCAAATCTCTTTTGGATGGAGAGATAAAACAAACCACCCGCCCGTTGCGTGGCCTTCCAAAGTCTGCTCTGGGGCTGCCCAACGCAATTCTGGTGAGATGCATGTCATCTCCTTTTGAGAGCCATGCCCAAGCTACACCCGCCAACGAGGGTACCCTCGCCTCGCCTGTGCCTTGCATGAATGCCCTTCCCTGGCACCTTCTGTGCACGCAAGCTTTAGAGCAACAAAGAGGTCTTTCTCGGGCAGAAGGCCAGAGTGGTTAAGTATTGCGTGGACAAAATTCCTCCCTGCCAGAAAGTGGCCGATTCAAACGACACGTGTTTGCTGAGCCATCTGCTCACACTAAGAAATATAAGAGGTGTGTAATACTAACTTTTAAGTCACTTCTTCTTGCAAGAGGAATACTCAGCTTTTCAGGGTGTTCAAAACTCGAGCAGCAATGATGGAGAAGAAGTTACGGTTGAGCCTCTGCTCATGGAACAGCATTCATCACCCTTCCCTGCACTCTCTTTGACCCCCCATTACTAATCCCAGAGCCAGCCAAAAGCTGGTGGAGAACCACAGCCTCTCTCTCATTCCTCGTGAAAATGCGCAAGGAAGGAAAGTCCACAGAAACCTTAGCAGTGAATCACAGAATGCTCTGACTTGCGGGGGTTTGCAAACCTGGACCCTTTGGAAGTCTGAGCTTTGCATCAGGAATACTGAAATAATGATTGGGTTTTATGCATCTCTAGGGCTTTGCATTACAGAATCCACCAGTCAGTGTGGGAGTGGTCTTCCAAAAGCTCCTTGGGCTTAATTCCCACCCAACTCCACCGTGTGTGTTCAGCAATCCTTGCTCTCAAGGATGAAAAAGTAAGGGCTTCCCCCTTCTCTCTCTCTTTTCCCAAAAGCCTCCTCCTTTTTAAGCACCAAGAGACTTCTACAATCTTTCTCAACTGTCCTGCACTTTCTGCGCAGCTTTCCAGTTTTTGGTACCCTGCATGACTTGATAACATGGTTCGTTGGTTTTTCCGCAGAAGTTTTATTCTGGCCATTATTCTAGCAGTTTTTACACTGTGTTTTACACCCAGCCCTCTTTTTTGATACTTCGCTTTACGTTTCTTTGCTAAAGAAAGCAGGTTATAAACAAACAGAGGAACGGTTCCTGTTCTTGCCCACTTTTTGGCAGATATGTTGCACCAGAAGGAAGGAAGAGGGATCCCAGTGGGGCAGACCACCCCCATCCTTGGGCTTTGGAACTCAGTGTCTTTCTTCCTCATGAGCTTGGAGAGGATTCTGCCCACCTTCTAATGCCCCCACGGCCCCCACCAAAGGCTGTATCAGAGCCTGGGAAAGTTAATTTGGAGGGGTTCAATCAGAGGCCATGCTGGCATATCTATCTATCTATCTATCTATCTATCTATCTATCTATCTATCTATCTATCTATCTATCTATCTATCTATCTATCCATCCATCCATCCATCCATCCATCCATCCATCCATCCATCCATCCATCCATCCATCCATCCATCCATCCATCCATCCATCCATCCATCCATCCATCCATTCATTCATTCATTCATTTGATTTCTATATCGCCCCATGAGTGCAACGCACAATTCTAATTTTAAGAATTAAAATCTAAAAAGCAAAAGAAACCAAAGAAACCAGGAACCAGAGCTCTTGCTCTGCCTTTGCTCTGATCGGGCAGAACTCTTCTGGGGTTTGTGCCGTTGGGGCAGAGGCCGCCCGAGCCCTTCCCCTGGCAGCCTCCTTCCTTTTAAAAAGCAGGCCCCTTCCTGGGTCTGCCTCCAGCGGTGGGGCTCCCTCCTGGCCCCAGCAGCCCATGTTCTCCCTGCCCAGGGCTCTGCCCACGTGCCTCCCCCCTTCCCCAAGCCTGCCTGCATTCGATGGGGGAGCTTTTCCTGACGGCACTGGCTCGCGGGCCAGCTGTTTTGATCCTCAGGCTACTGTCCTCCTCCTCCTCTCCCGCCGCCCTCCCCATCCACACATTGTCTTAATCAGAGGCAACAGCAGAGCAGATGTTTCATCCATTCCGTCTGGGCGTCTTGCCTCGCTCAGCTCAGCCAGTGGACTTCCAAGGGGGACCTCAGGAGAAGGAGGGAGAGGGTGACAGGCCCAGGCAAAGAAGCCGGCGCCTGCAGGATGGCTGGGCAGGGTGGAAGGTGATGCTTTGCCAGGCGGAGCAGCAGCCTACCTTCCCCTCCTCCCCAAGGGCAGCAGCAGCACCCCAGGCCCACCTCTGCCTCCTCTCAGCTACAGTCCTCCACACTCTGTGGCAGAGGCCATTTTCTTCCCTGGTTGGCTCCCCATGGAAGCAGCTGCGCTCGGGGTGGAAGCTGTGGCTTGTGACTGTGGATCCGGCAAATGGTCAGACTCAAGCAAGAAGCAGGGACTGGACAGTTTCTGTTTCAAACTCACATCCCCAGAATCTCCCGGCCCATCTTGATTACGAATTTCAGAATCCTGCAGCCTGTGTGGCTACCAGCTAGTTTGGCTAGTGGCCACACCAACTAGGGGATTCTGGGAGGTGTCGTCTCTCAGGTTAACCTTTCCACATTAAGGACCAGGATCCACAATTAGCTAAAGGCTCTGTCCTGATTCCTTCCACTCTGTGTTCAGTTCCTCCTCACCAGAGCCTGACCTCTGCTCTGGCCGAGAAGCTTCTGGAGCCCATCTGCCTCCCAGGAGGCCTGGCTAGCTACTGTTTTTTTGTTCAGAAAGCTTCTGGATGAGCCGGGGTGGTGGCCTCGTAGCCCAACCTGTCAGTGTCTCGGGTGAAAAACCCGTCCCCTGAGAACTGAGGGGAAGATGCTAATTACCGCTTGACATAGGAACCTACATAAGTACACCGCAGCCTTCCAAGAAAAGCTGACGGCAAGCAAGGGGAGCTCTTCCCAGACTTAAGTGCAGCCTCCCGCTTCCCTGGGAGAGCCAAGACCCATCTAGGGCAGAGAGCAAATTGCCAGTGTGGCTTTCCAGGGACCTTATTCAAAGCCAGAAACATTCTCCTGCTAACCTGCCCCACCCTGGGCACACAAGAGACGGGGGGGGGGGGACAGGGGGGGAGAGAGAGATTTAAGCCAGACGGGGTCTTTTCTTTTGCAGTACTGAAGAGGTTCCTTCTCCAAAGGCCAAGAAAGAATCACCAGCTTGTCAAAGAAGATTACCTGGATCAAACCCATCTACAACTTGCTTTCCTTTTTACTTCTAAAATATTACTTTCCCTCTGGGGTCCTCGGAGATATCGTCCTGAAAAGCGTATCTTTGCCGGGTCTGCCCTGTGCTATGTAAACAACCACGGGCACCAAGAGCGCGGGCTCAGCCGCAAGCCACAAACCAGACGAGTCCACTGTAAACGGTAGCAGTCATGACATCCCATGCATTTCCTTTAAATGCTGGATCTCGGATTTAGAAAGACCAACTTCCGAGCCTCCCGGGAGTGGCCGCGCCCCAGCCCTCTGCCAGAACGGCTGTGTCCAAGGGCCATGGGGAGGAACTCACCTCCCCGCCACCCACCCGTGTTCTGACTGCAGTTCATTCAGCACTTGGCAAAGGGTGGGAGCTATTTTTAAAAAAGTATGCATCTCTCGGTCTCGCTCTTCCTCTGAAAACTCAGCTCTGAAGAACAGTTCAAGGCTTTGTGTTGCCGCTCAGAAGGAAGGCAGAAGGCGGAAGGGTAGGGAAGAGAAGATTTTGAGGAGAGGGGAGGACGCTGGGGAGCACCAAGGCGAAGCCACGCACTGATCCGGAGCCAAGCAGGATCAAGGGGAAAGGGTGGGTTGGAGCGTGGCCCTCCTTCCATTCACAACCCAAAGGGTAATCTCTGTCCTGGAAAGGTGAGGCCACTGCTTTGGTGCCCTTGCTTTGGGCCTTGGAATTAACGCCTTACAAGTAACGAGCTGCCAGGCAATTCCTGGATAACAAGGATGTCAGAACCCCCGCCAGGTTCCAGCCGCACAGAGCAAGGTGGGCACCCTTGCCACTCAAATGCCCTTTTCCAACCTATCCCTTGGGCAGAAGCAGCTCTTTGAACCTGACAGGTTGCCAGACCAGCAATTAAGCCATGGTGGACAGCAGGCAGGGCAGGGCGGGGAGGGAGGGGGGGGAGAGAGAGAGACCCCCCACCTGCGGTAAATGAGTAAACCCGTCCTTCCCAAAGATCAGCTGGAAAAGACCAGTCCCTTTTCAAAGGCAGGCGAAATAACTGTTCGGAGCAACATCTCCAAACACACCATCCTTTCATGACATCCTTTTCTATCAAGCACCCTCTCTCTCTCACGCACAGAGAGAGAGAGAGAGAGAGAGAGAGAGAGAGAGAGAGAAAGAGAGAGGGAGAGAGAGTTCGGTATGGTTACAAGGAAAGGGGCAGCATCTCCACCAAATGCTTCAGGCTGTGGATGTGGCCAATTTTGGCTCAACAGGATTTGGCTCGATAGGACTTATAAGAGCAATCATAAAACCAGGCCCTCCCCCTGCTATCTGGGGGGGGGGGGTTTCTGGGAACTGTAAGCATCCCAAAAGCTTGGCCAAGATCCTCAATGAAGTGTTTCAGGCATGACCTGCAACCGTCCCTGGGTTCCCTCTGTAGGTGGGGTGCCAGTCCCCCTTCTGCCCCACCCCACCCCTTTTTTTTGCCTTTGGGGGAATGAGATGTTCGCGCCCTGCGAATGCGTGAGCAGTCCGTCCTTCCTGAGGTCACCACGCCCTCCCCGGGCAGCTGCGATCCAAGCTGAGCTTGGAGAAAGCAGTCTCACTGAGCTCAGTGGGGCTTCCCCTCACGCTGACATGTGCAGGATGGTGTCGCTCAGTGTGAGCGGGTGCAGTGTGTCTCTTAGGCACACAAAAGTAAACGCACACACAGGTGCAAAAACGCCAGAGCTGTCTGCAGAACCCTGGCTGCCCTTTCAAGCCCATGCAACAGCCGGCGAATGTCCACGTTCCATTTCCGACATCCTTTGAAGGATTTGAAGGTCTCTCAGGAACAGCCTGTCGGCCACCTCTGCACCCCTCCAGCCTGGCAGGGCCCGCCAGGGTTTGGGCTCTGCTGGCATAGCGTTGGAGAGGCAACAGTGCGCTCCACACCACAGCCACCGGATCCCCTGTGGCTTTTACAGCCACGTTCAGAGCAGGGCAGGACCGTGGATAGGGCAGGCCGGTGGGGAGCGCCTTCCAAAGGGTGGGAACAAGAACGGGACAATGGGAACAGCAGCGGTTGGCAAAGTTCCTTTTCCGGACTACGTCTCCCAGAGCCCAAAGAGCCCCCACTGACTGCTGCTCTCCGGGCAGAGGTGTGACGAGCAGGCCCTGTTTCCTGCAGCAGCCAAACGCCCGTGGATCTGCACACACGCAACCCCCCGCCCACGGCCTGGTTTGCACAGTTCGCTGGGCGAAACGTTGTGGGCGAACAGCAAAGCTCTTGCTCAAAGTTCCCAGAAGGTCTCTCTGGTGCTGACCAGCCCAAAGGAGGGGAAGGGACGGGGGCGGACGATTAATTCTGGATCCTCCTGAAGGCTGACCCGGAAGGAAGAGGAGAAGGAAGGGAGGCTTCTCTTTCAAGGCAGCCGGGGGGGGGGGGGGGGAGAGAGAGAGAGAATTCTTTCCTTTCTTCCATGATAACAGCAATGCAAAATCTGTATCAGCTTTCCCAGGAAGTGGATCTGAGGGGAGGTGGGCGTCAAGCTCCAGAGAGGGCTCTTAAAAATACCAAACTCAGGGCACATTGCAGCAAGCCGTGAGTCCACCCCCAAATGGCCTCAAAGCAACGTGATTTGCCGCTCCGGAGGAGAACACGAACAAGCCCAGGGATTGTTCACTGCACTCCACTCACCAGCAGGAAGGCATCCCTCTCCCTCCCCTCAGAACGTCGTCGGTGCCCGCGGGGATCCCTTGCTCTGCCGCCTGCACTGGTCCCCTCAACCGAAGGATGGGAGAAGGGGTGGAACGGGCGGGAGCGGCAGGAGGTAGACAGGGGAGGAGGAGGACCACAGAAGGTAAGGGTGAGGCCCTAGAGCAGTGGGGCAGCTGGCGTGACGCCTGGGTCAGATGGGCTGAGAGCTTGTTCCGGGCTTTAGCCTCCCCTTTACAGGAGGGGTCTGCGGTGCGGCTGAAACCCTCTTGGGGAGAGGGTTCCAGCACCCCCAACAGGGCTGTGGACCACAGGCTGAAAACCAGAATGCGTGCGCAGCATTCCTAAAATCAGAGTCACCAGCTGCCATTGCTCCAGAGGCAGCAGGTCTGTGTCTGGGGGTGGGGGGGGGGGTGGGGATTGAAATTCTGCTCCCAGTACGATGAGCCATGACAGAAGAAACTTGGCTCTCTCCACGCAGGACACTTCAAGAGCAAAATTGCATAATTGCTTTCAGTTTTTACAGCTTTTAGTCCCCCATTTTAACTATTGCTTGCAATTTTGTTTAATGTAATTTCAGCTAAGGAGATGAGCAGGAAGCTACTGGTTCTCTCTTTCAGACACTTCCTACAATTTTAGCAAGTGTTGCCCAGACACATCCAAGCACGGCATTTGCATCCCCGACCCCTCAGAAGGCTAGAAAGAAACTCAGGGTTTAGAAAAGAACAAGGAAAAGAAAGAAAGAAAGAAAGAAAGAAAGAAAGAAAGAAAGAAAGAAAGAAAGAAAGAAAGAAAGAAAGAAAGAAAGAAAGAAAGAAAGAGAAAGAAAGAAAGAAAGAAAGAAAGAAAGAAAGAAAGAAAGAAAGAAAGAAAGAAAGGAAGGAAGGAAGGAAGGAAGGAAGGAAGGAAGAAAGGAAAGAAAGAAAGAAAGAAAGAAAGAAAGAAAGAAAGAAAGAAAGAAAGAAAGAAAGAAAGAAAGAAAGAAAGAAAGAAAGAAAAACTTGAGGATTTCAGACGTTCCTTTTAGGGCTCAGTTTGGAATGCTACCCTTTTCCAAATCATGTGCACCCATTATTTGTTGTAATGCAGAGCATGGTGTTTACAAACAATTTGCAACATTGCTCATTCCTTTTTTAAGGGGGGGGGGAGCTTTGGTTGGTAAGAGAAGCATAAAACTGAAAAGCTTCCTGGTGGCATTTGTGCCAGAATGTCTCTGCATTGCTTCTACAGTGCCTAAATATGTCCCGCAATGGTGACACCAACAACGAGTCACCAGAAACCGTTAAACCAAGGAGGCCGTGGATATTCCCATGCATCGTGCCATTTAAAAATGTCATTTCATTCTTGCTTTGTTACCCAGAAAGATAACTTGTTCCAGGTAACAGCCTTGCTCCCGCTTCATTCCTGTCACGCTTGGAGTCCAGGGCAGTCCCAGGTAAGGTCTGACTCGGTCCTGAGATGGTGACAGGAAAGACCTTGAGCATGGGGAAGTACTCTCTGGACAACAATCCCCATAATCCCCTAGCTCTCCCACAATTTGGGGAGTTGTAGTCCAAAAAGAAACTCTTCCACACTCTGGAAAGACCATGGCTTGAAATCATAGCGATTTCCCTGCCAGAGACTGGGAAGTGATTTTTTTGGACGATAGGACCTCCCACCCGCCTCTGCCCCACAGCAGGCATGCCCCATGGGACTTAGGAGGAAGCAGGTCCCGATCTTTGAGGAGGAAGAGGAGGGGGGGGGAGGCAGCCTCTGGACAGCTGTTGCCAGTCAGCCTAGACAAATGGACCAGGGGCCTGACCAGGAACAAGCCACGCTTCCTTAATCCTGGCCAAACATTTCTGAGAAGCCTCCAGAGATGGGGAGCTCAAGCCTCCCCCCTCCGGCTTTTCCTGTGGCCAACCTACAACTGGAAAGCTCTTCCTTTCCAATGTAGAGGCTCCGAGTCTTGACTCCCAGGGAGGAGGAAACCCAGCCCATTTGAACGGGGTGCTGCCTGCGCGCGCGCAACGGCTTTTTGGCCCATCCTGCCAGGGCCCTCTCGCCACCCAGCCACCGCTGCCCTCCTTTGAGGCATTTCTCCGCTGTCACTTTGTCACTCCTCACGGCAGACAAGTTTTGATCCAGGAGCCAGTGAGAATGCCAAGCACTTAATCCCATAATAAGAGATAACAGAGGAGGTTTTGCATTTTGAGAGACAGCAGAGAGGCAAACATCCTCCTGAGGTGCTTCAGGAAGTCCGTTTGCAAAAGGAGCTGTGAAGGCGCTGAAGGTTCTTTCTGTCAGCTTAAAACCAAACGAGCTCTGGCCAGCTCCCCCCGCACCCCTGCTTGGACTGCAGAGGGTCCCTTTGGCACAGCCCTCTGCTTCCAGCGAGCAGCTGAGCGTCAACACAGTGCCAGGTGCTCAGGCCCCTTCAGAGGCAACACTGGGGAAATGCTCCCCCCTCCAGATGTTCTGGACGACAACTCCCACAATCCCTTGCCCACGGCCATGCTTCAAACAGCTGGAGGGCCCAAAGTTGTCGGCTCTGCATGGTAGGGCATCAACAAGCAGGAGAATGAAAGCATGTTCAATCTGCTAGCGTGGGGCTAACCAGGGTCACGTGAAGCCCATTGAAGCATCTTCCATCAAACCATCTTGCAAAGTTGCCAATGTTGTTGTTGTTTTTGAAAGCAGGACTCGCTAACAGGTGAGGCTGGAAAGAGCTAAGCCAAGAAGCCAAAGATTTCTCCAGCAAACCCCCTCAGAAGCTGCTCCCCCTGCCCCAAATCTAAGCCGAGCTGGCACTTGGAGAAAATTTCACAAATCCAGAGGTTGAAGCTGGCCTGTCTTCCGCTTGTCAGGGGGAGGAAGGGAAACCCAAGTTAATTGAGGAAACAGAACCCTTCCCTCAGCCTCGCTCCCTTGCTCGCTGTTGCCGCCGCCTCCGCTGAGCTACCTGCTCAGTTTCCAACAGCAGACATTATGAAAATAAAATGAAAATTAATTTTGGCCAACCCTCGAGTAATTTATGGCACTCTCCAGCTGGTGGGAACGGCTCTCTCTCTCCAGCAGGTTGACCGACCCCGGGCGTGCTCGGCCTCTGGCAAAGCACAGCCACCCCTTGGCGGCCCACCTGATCCACCCGAGGCAAAAGCCCATCACCCAGAAGACGCCAGGAGGTCCTTAGGCTTCCCAAGATGACACAAGGGGAAAGGCCAAAGGGTTCTCCTCCAGAAATCAGGGTTCACAACAGTGAAGTGCCATTCTGTGTTACCCGGAGGAAGGAGCACTCCATGCCACTCAGTGCCTGCACCAGTCCTGTCAACTGAGTTTGCAGCAAGGGGAAAGGAAAGCAAAAGAACCATGACTTAGCTGCAGTTCAAAAGGAATCTGTGCAACTGCACTTCTCAGCCACACACAAAAGCAAAGGGGACGTCCCTGTGAGGGGTTCTTCCCACTTTAAAAGGAAAGGGCTTATCGCAAACCAAGAGACATGCAAGGGAAGGCAGCGCTGCAGGTTCACCCGATCCAGTAGCAACAGGATCAAAGCCAAAGCCAGTTCAGGAAGACCAAGGCTGGGCTACACGAGCGAGCGCTTTGCCTCTCTGCAGCCAAACTGCTCCTCCAGACCCTTCAATGACCCCAAAAGGCCGCCCTTGCAAAGTGCATGTGTGAACATGTGCATCCCTGGCTAGCTTGGAAGAAAGCATGGACCTCCTCCGCCCAGTGGCACTCACAGAAGTTCTCACTGATGCGGGGGGAGGGGAGGGGCCACTCCAGCCAGAACGAATATTTGCTCATTTGGGGTCTGGGTGTATACGTCTTCTGAATGAGTCTTTCCAATCCTCAAACACTGGCAGCATCCAACAGGAATAGCTGGAACTGAGCCAGGCTCATGCAGCCAATGCCAGGGTTCAGCCCCTGATCCTGGGAAGCAGAGAGCGTCCCAGAGCATGTACAAAGAGCATCCCCCCCGCCTCCGACTTCACAGGGCTGGTGGAGGGTGGACGTTTTTGCAAGGAAAGCTGCTTGAGGGAAGGGAGGGCCCTGGTGCCTTTAAGCAAGGAAAACTGTGCAGATGCCAGGCAAGTGTGGATCTCCGTGCCGGGATGTGGAAGGGGGGAGACCCCTTCCTTCAGTCATGTTTTGCCTTTCCTTGGGTCTTATGCAGAACTTTGCAATGCTTACTTTTGGGGGGGGGGGGAACGAAACTCAGTCGCTACCCTGGCTGGAGGATTCTGGGAGTTTAGTCCCAACAAAGGAAGCCCACCAGGCTCTGGAGACACACCCTCCTGATAGCATCAAGGGCCCAGCCCCATTGAGCACCAGGCTCATAAGGCAGCCCAGTGTGGTCACAATGAGAACCCCCCACCCAGGGGTTCTTGGCTTCTCCTGTCCCTCCTCCTTCTGCATCACACTCTCCTCTGGGTCTTTTGAAAAACATCCTGTCACTCCCCAGAAGCAAAGGTTGGGATCGGTGCAAGAAATTCACAAGACCAAGTCAAGTCTTCATTTGGTGCCTTTGTTCACATGCTACTCCTGCCATCCTTTTTTACGCATTACACACAAGGCACAAGTGGAAAAAAAGCTTCTACATTTGTCTACGTGCCAAACCATTAATCGCTAAGCCACTGTAACCATTCTGTGTTATTGGGGGGGGGGGGGGTATTAAGCCCAGAACTTTCTTTTGACACCTGCAAATACAAAAGGCAGCTTAGCTTTGAAGAGGTTTTTAAGATACCTAGAAGTGCAACTTAGGAAATTCATGGAAAGCCATCAGCTGTCTCTCATCAGTTGCATTATTTACCCTCCCTGAGTTTAGGATGTGAGTAGCCCTTCTACTACTGATGTGTAAGCCTTACTATTCTATATTACAACTGCCAGAAAGTTTTTGTGTGTCAAAAAAAAAAAAAGGTAACCTTTTGAGGCTCTGCCTGATTATGAGAAGGGAAGGGTCATGAACCTTGCAGTCTTATGCATGTTCACCTGGGAGTTAGTTGCCCTGCACACAGTCCAATGGACTTCTGAGTAAATGCACACATACACATACACAGGACTGCACTGAGGGACATGTTCAAACATGGGCAGGCAAGGGGTGCTCTCACGCTTCCGTCTGACTTCACACTCTGGGTCTCCAGCAGGCAGGACTACTTGGATTCATCCAGAATTATGAAGAACCTAAAACAGTGGAAGGTGTTTGTCACCACCCTTCATTTCAAGAAATGACAAGTTCTGGGGACTCACCTTCTCCCTTGTCTCCCATCTCCTCTGCCCACTTCAGATGGTGTTCAGTACCAGAGCCACCCAAGATATTTGGCTGCCTGAGGCACTCTGCAAATGAGGCCCCCTACCTGCCCCACTCAAGGCGATTAAACACCCAGAAACAGCCATGGTCTTGTGGCCCATGAGGTGTGTGCTTGGGGAAAAATTAAGGAGCCTCCCTTCCTGAGCTCAGCACAGGCGGTAACAACAGGAGAATTAAACTATTAAACTATTAACTGTTTGCTGTCCTTTTGGGGTCCTCCTCCTCCTCTTCTCCCAATTTGCTGCTGGGGGGGGGGGGGTCACCTGAAGCCGCAGTAGGGCCAGCCCCACTTCTAGCCACTAAGAGAACAAGTGAAGTTCCCAGCCTCTTTTTCTGGGCAAAGCCTGTCCCTCCTTAAGTTGAGTCCCGAGCTCAGCTGGCAGGCAAGAAGGGAAGGGTTTAAAATAAGAAAGGAAGGAAGAAAAGGACCAAAAGAGAGAGGAAGAATACTGAAGATCAAAGGCAGCTTCTCTGCTCAGCAGATGATCAGAACTATCTTCACTTTTTATTTTTTACAGATGAATCCAGGAGATAGAGGGGGAGCCCTTAACTCCTTACCTGCCAGGGCCCTGACAAGAGGAGGCTCACGGTCACCAACGCTAAGGGGAAGCTGGGGATGGGACCACGGAGGGTCTTCGCGTCTTAGCCCCCCCCCCCCTTCCTGGTTGGTGGCAGAGGGCCACCCAAGCCAAGCCCCTCGTGGCACCCGGCGGTGGGAGATGGGGCTCCTGCCCGGGCACCCTGACACGAGGGCACAGGAAAGGCAGCAAGCTGGCCCTGCTTCTCTTAGCCAAGGCCTCAGAGATGACACAAATAGCTCACATACTTCAGGGGCAAGGCAGAGTCCCCTGGCTGCTTTTTAACTCCAAGTCTCCCTCCCTCCCTCTCCCTCTCCCCCCCCCCCCCCCGCTCCACTTTCGATGCAGGACTGAATGAAGCAGTTCAAGAGACTCCACCAGGCAACCAAATTTTCCCCCCTTCCTGCCAAAGACTGACGCAACTCTCTCTTTTTTTAACTGTATTTGCAGACTGCCTATCGATATACACATACATATATCATATATATACATATAGTATAATAATAATAGTACTACTACTACTACTACTAAAGCAAGGAATAAGCCAACCGCACCAACCGTTTGTTAAAGACAAGCAAAGCAGAGCTGACAGCAGAAGCTGGAAAGTCTGCGAAGAGAAACCTCAGCCTCCCGAGGAGAGTCGGGGGGTCGGGGGGGGGGGGGAGAAAGGGGCGGCAAGTCCAGCGGGCATCTTCCCTCCCGGGGCTCTGCGCGCGCCCCCCTCGGCCGCTCGGCCGGTCTCTCCCTTCTGCCCGCCCCGGGCGAAAGCCCCCTCGCCCTGCCCGCCCGGAAGGACAAAGGGGAGCCGGCTCACCTCATGATGGGGGGGTCCCGGGGGGGGGGCTCCTCAGCAAGGCAGGCCGGGGGCCGGGGGCCGGCGAGGGCCGGCGCGCACGCAGGCGGGCAGAGCGATCTGGGGCGGCCAAGCGCGAGGGACGCTGCCGGCCTGACCGCAGGCAGCCTCGGAGCGACAGCCTCCCCGCCGCCGCCTCGCCGCCCCCTCCCGCCAGGAGCAGCCGCCGCCGCCGCCGCCGCCGCCAGACGCTGCCAGGGCTCCCCCAGCAGCGGCGGCGGCGGCAAGACCGGGGGGGGGGGGAGGGAGGGAAGGGAGGGGGGCCGCTGGAAGAAGAGCCACCCTCGCCCGGCACCGCCACGCGGGAGCGCGTCCTCTTGGGGGGGGGGGGGAGGAGGGCAGCCGGCAGCCGAGCCAGCTGGGGGCGCGTCACTGGGCGCCGCAGTCCGAGCGGTCCCCCCCCCCCCGCACCCGCACCCGCACCCGCACCCTTGCCCAGCCCGGGGAGGGCAGAGGCCTGAAGGGGAGCCTTGTTCATTGGACGGGGCGGCCGGGCGGGCGGGGAGGGGGGCATAGCCCCAGCCGGGGGCTGGGTGGCCTTGGCCGACCTCCTCCCCGATTCGGGCCCCGGGGGCGCACACACACACACACACACCCCCCGCCGCCGCCCTGCGCCCTCCGGGCTGTCTTGGCCCTCGCCCATCCGATATGGGCCGGGGCTCGGCCGGGGCCCCCCCGTTTCCAACCCGCCTGAGCCCAAGGACAAGCGCGGGGAAGGAAGAGGGGCGCCGGGCGCCGGCCGGGAAAATGGATCAGTCGAGAGGGCGCAGACCCGGAGCGAGGCCACGGGCAGCGCCACCCTTGCCAGGCGGGCTGGGCCCGGAGCCCGGGCGCCGGGCTGAGCGGGAAGGTGAAGGCCAGCATGGGCTCTCCGGGAGCCCGGCGTTTTGGGGGTGGAGCCCCAGGACCCCTTTATTTAATAATAATAACAATAATAAAAGCACTGCCGTGTTAGTCTCTGCTCACCTCCACCTGTTCGCGCCCCCCCCCCCCGGCCCGGCTGTCTCCGTCCTTAAGAGACCCTTCCCAGCCCAAGCCTCTAGGGGTGGGCAAAGAGGGCCCAGCTCTTGAGGTCAAACGCTCCACAGGCACTTGTGATCATCATCATCTCCGCAACATCATCAGGCCAGAGCTTGGGAGTATTACACCCTCTTTGTTTGGACTACAGCTCCCAGAATCCCCCAGGCAGGACGGCCAGTGGCTCCGTTGATGGGGGAAGGGTGGGGTGGGGTGGGGTGGTCTCGGAGAGTCCTCATGCCCCAAAAACAGTGTGTCTGGGCTGGGAATTGAGCCGCCAGGGAAGATCTGTGAAGGAAAAGAGTCTGTAGACCTCTGGGAGGAAATCTATGTAGAGAGGAAATAATGCTGAGGGGGGGGGGGGGCGCAGAATCATGGGCTGTCAGCCTTGAGAATGAATTTGGTATCTTCAGACGAGAGACAGGCAGGTGTAAGATGCCAAATACTTGCCAAAAACAACAACAACAAAACCCACAACTACCTCCATCCAGCACTCTCTATCAAATTCAGCCACAGCTTTAATTTAAAAACCTTGCAGCTACAAATAATCGGATAATGGGATGCAGTTTACATCACATCTAATTTACGTGAGGGTGCTGCCCCACTCCCTCCATAGAGTTTCTCTGACATCTCTGCACGCCCAAAATGTAACTTTTCCAAGCCTCGCACAAAGTTCCCTTTCATATTTTCCAAGCATTGAAATAGAAAACGGTTCTAGCTTCCACCCCTTCCCCCCACCTTTGCTCTTCCTGAAAACACCTGGATCCTCAAAGCCCTGCCTGTTCTTCCAGTTGTTCCTCACCATTTGGAAAAGTTACTTTTTTGGACCGCTGCTCTGAGACTCTCCCACTAGTCTGCGGCATCATGGGTTTGTAGCTTAAAGCCTCGGTCCATTTGCTGGTCCAGAGGAAACGCCATGTCAGGCCAACACTGGAGTCCTCCCACGGATTCCACAGGTCTGCCGTGAGTGGGGCTGGCCCTTCGGCTCCGCTCCCTTCCTCCCCACCCCCAGCATCCCCTTTGGTTTCCTTTGAGCCCTATCCAGTTGGCCCACGATCTGCCAGACGTTCTCCTCTCGGGCAGCAAGAGCGACAGTGCCCACCGTCAGCTCATGGGCAAAGCAGGGGGGAACCTGGCCCCCCTCCCCTCGCAGCACCAGGGACTGGCTTGGCTAATTAAAAGAAAGGTCTGTCTCCTTCTTCCCCGGAGTGTTAATGGATTCTGCTCCGCTGGGTTTGGATGCACGGGAGTCTTTGAATTCCACAGGCCTGGTGTGTGCCACTGACTTTCTCTGGACCACAGTGAAAGGTTCCATTCATACCGGCAGCCCAGCCTTCTTAAATTACCACACCCCAGGCCTCTGCTTCTCCGCCGCCACGCACTGTTTTCCTTTCATTAACAGGATTCCCAGATCGACTGTCTCTGAGATGCTGGGAAATAGATGCCACCTCTACCAAGGACAGAGGAACAGAGAAAGGGGCTGGCCTTGCCTCGTCAGGTGGTGGAGGAGACCGTGGGACGATGTTTTAATTTTTAAAAAAGTCCTAACTCCGAGTTGGACTTTTTTTTTCCACAGTCTTTTTTTAAAAAAATGCAGATTGCAGTTGGGATATACCAATGTGGAACAGCTGTTGCGTGGCCTGTCAGGAGAGAGGGAGGCAGGAAAGACACCCTTTGGCCTCCTGTAGGTGCTTGCAGGGTCCCCTTCCCCCCCCCCCCCGTCTGCTCCCACCAGCTGCAAATGGGATATTTCCCCCCACATGGGGTGTTTAGCTGGTGCATCGGTGTTCTGCTGCCCGGCTCACTTGCCCAGTGAGCTCAAGACTCACCGCCGGGCACCTCCCCTGGCCTTCCTCTCTGCGGCTACCCAGCAGTTCCCCACCCAGAGTTTTCCCTTGCCTTGCCAGAGTTGAACCCAGAACCTGTTTTCCACACAAAAGGTGTTCTGATACAGAACCCTCACCAGGGCTTGGAGAAGTCACTTTTTTGTACCACAAGTCCCAAAATCCCCCAACAGCAGGGCCATCACTCATTCTGGCTGGAGATTCTATTCTAGCATTTGGGAACACGGGAAGTAACTTAAACTGAGTCGGGCTTTTGGGGGATCTAATCAGCTCTGACTGGCAACCTCAGAGGACCATGGTTTTGGCAAGGTTTTTATCCTAGCCCTCCCTGGAGCTCCCTGGCTGAGATGGGCCACCCAAGAACGAACCAGGCCTGAGCCTGCACTTGGAGACCTTCAGGGAAGTAAGGTGGGAAGCCCATGCAGGTGAAAGGGGAACGGGCTGGATTGCTTCATGGCTGCCAAGACCAGAACGTGGGCAGCTGCCTTCTGCAGGGTCAGACCCTTGGCGACCATGTAGAAGAAACCCATGGATTATATAACCCTTATCCATAGTCATAGGCAGCCACGTGCTTTATAAGGTGCTTATAAAATCGAAAGACTTTTGCTGGCGAGGGAGTGGGAGCAAACGATAATAGCATTTTGGGGGTTGTCCTTAGACAAGGAAGTAAGTGTGTGTGTCTGTGTGTCTGGGAAGGCGGAGTCCCTGCTTGCCTGGTGCAGGATGCGTCTCCGTCCCAGAGAAAAGGGGAACTCTTGGGGGCCTGATTTGAAGTGCATAAACAAGGCACATCAGCAAGGAACCCTTGCCCACCCCCAACATACAGCCTTTCAAAGTCATAGGGTAGCTCTCTCTGGCCATAAACATAGAGGGACAGAGGGAGCCTCCCTCTCCCCCCCACCCCATCCGAGGGGTGTCTTGGCTGGGATCTTGATCCCGTCTAAGACTTTTATTGAAATTCCACTTGATTTCCCAGATTAGATGGCAAATAACTGTCTACATTTAAGGAGCTGCATAAATAACCCGCATGGCAAAGGAATTCAGTCTCATCCTACAGCGATCAGGATCGCCCCGTGTGGGGGTTTCAGATGTCTTGGTTTGTTCTCTCCTCCGGGGAAAGGGGTACCTTCCACCCGCTAATCTCTTTCTTCCTTTCCACCCGGCAAAGCCAAAAGCAGAGTATTGTTTCAGTGAAACACAGGGTACATTTTGTGCAAAGATGCCACCCACACACCCTGCCTCCCTTTCTGTGTAAATCAAGAGGGGGCAGCGAGCTCCGTTTTCAGAACAAGCTGCAGCAGAGAGAAAATCTTGCCATGGAACCTGGGAAAGCAGTCTCCACATCCTGGATGCGTGAGAAGCTGGCTATGCTGCCTGGGCAGGGATAGGAAAAGCACTCTGTATATACTCAGAGGAACTATTGTTTATGATTGCATTTCAGAGTCCAGGACTGGCCAAAGTTCTGCACCCACAAAAAGCCATGCCCGACGAGCGTTGAAATACTAATTAATCCTCCATGTTGGGACAGTCATGGGAAAGGTCAGGTGGGGCATACAAGTGGTTGACGCTGTCTGTCATCAACCGCACCTCCCACGGTGCTGACCTTCCCTCTGTCCTGCCTCTGGCGCCCAGAATGGCTTCTGGGAGCTGCATCCCAAAGAAAGCCCTTTCCTGGGCTTGTCGGTTCCAGCAAAGATCCCATGAAGACAACTCGGGGCCACTGTTCACCTGTGGACTCCAGAGGCCCCAAGAGGCTTGGGGGGCAGGCCTGGGGAACGTAGGGTCCTGCCTGTGGTCTTGGACAACCTCTCCCATCATCCCTGATCATCAAAGATCACCATAGTTGGGGCCCACAAACACCTGGACAGCCACGGGTTTCCTCATGCCTGAGCTACCCATTTGTAAAAAGTGTCATATAGGAACCACGCTCGCTCGGGAGTCCGTCCCCTCCATCCTGCAACCTCCCCATGCATTCTGCCCCCCCCCTCCACCGTGTGCAAGTTGCGTACCGCCTCCCCCCCTCCCAGGGCTGTTGGCAGCCTTCCTGCCTAAACAGAGGCTTCCGTTACATCGTCGCAGAAGGCAGTAGAGGAAGCGGCCGCGCAATCCATTCACAGAAACAAAGCTGAAAGCTGGCAGTGCCTTTCCCCAAACCCTGGTGAATCGACTCCTTCTTAAGTTACAGTATCATTATATAAAGTAGTTGAACCTTGATTGTTGGGGGCGGGAGGGAAATTTTGCTACAAGCAACTAGTGGCATGGAGGAGAACCCACTCCCTAGCCCAAAGCTTGGAGAAGTTACTTTCTGGGACCGTTAACACCAAAACTCCCAAGCGGCCACACTGGCTAAGAAGTTCAGGGACCTGATAGCCAAAAACGTTTCCAAGCTCTGCTCCAGCACTAGATGGCGGATCTCTGCTCAGTTCAGGCGAATCCATTCCTCCTGCCCTTGGGAGGGATGAATCCTCTGAACCCGGAAAGCTGCCTTATCTTGGGAACCGAAAAGGTTTTCTCCCCTTCCAGTGACGAAGCCAGGGGTGCCTCCTCTGTAATACTGGGGGGGGGGGGGGGGGGAGGGAGCTGCGGAACCTTCTGTGTGCAAAAGTGACTGTCGCCTCTGAGCATGCACAGGCTGTCGTGATGGCCATGCCAACTTCCCCTCCCCCCCCCCCCGGCGCTCTGCAGACTGGCTGTCTGGGGATGATGGAAGTTGGACTCCAGCACACCTTTGAAAACAGAGCATGGGAGTCTGACCTCTGGGACTACAGTTCCCAGACTCCCCCAGCCCAGGCAGCCAACTGTGGCCCTCCAGGAAACCGGCTTTCCCAAGCTCCTGCCTGGAGGAGGGCAGCCTCTCGCAGCCACTTCCTACGTTCGAGGCGAGTGTTTGCCAAATGCCTTCCAGGACAGCATAACCTTTTCCAGTGCTGGCCTCCTCCCAGGGAAGGAGGTGCAGTGGAGGGGGGGCTGTCTGCGTGCAGGGGGGGCCCTGCGCTGCTGCTGCTGCCTTGGGTGGAAAGGAAAACGGCTGTCCTTATTCCACCCGCCTGCCCCGAAGCAGGACAATCCTGTCTCCAGGAAGCACTAGCCAGTTGCCCTTTGCGCGAACGGTACCAAGAGGTGTACTGACCGGCTGGTTCAGCCAGACCTCCGTGGGCTTCCTGGACACACACACACACACACACACAGAGAGAGAGAGAGAGAGAGAGAGAGAGAGAGAGAGAGAGAGAGTATTCAACCCCCAGCTGGGCCATGAATAGCTGCAGTGTCCCGGACTGGATTTTACAGTGGCTCTCCAAACCTTTGCAGCCAAAGAGGTGAGGAGAGGAAGAAATAGCGCTCCCTTCAGCCTCTCCCTCCCCGCCCCCTCCCCTTCCGGCAGCAGCCACAAGAGTCATTGTTCTCCAGAATAATAATAATATGTGTGGCCGTGGCCCTTCTCCCTGAGTGCGAAGGCCACGCGCCTTCTGCTTCCCCATCTGGTCTTGTGTGCAGAGCACACCGAACCCGTCCTGCTGCCTGAGGCATGGTATCTCTGAAGAGGCACAGAAATGCCCTCAAGGGAGGGTTTTCAGTGAATGAACACCATCTAAGTTGGAACACCACCTGCCTCTTCTTCCCATAGAGCCAGAAATGTAGGCCCTGAAATCTTGGGGAATGAAGAGCCAACACATTAAAAATATTTACAGTATTGTATATTCTGGGGGTTGATGAACATTTTGCTCTATTTCCCCCCTCCCCACGCGCATTTACTCAAGAGGAATTAATTGTGCATCCTGATATTCCCCATGTGCGAGGGCGGCTGGGCAGCTACAATTGCCAATGCCCCCCCCTTGCCTGGTGCATGAATTTGCACGGGAAACAGGCCACAAGGTTTTGCACCGTGGCTGCTACCTGCAGCTACTTTGCCAGATTCCCCTTGCACTTGATTCTATTTCCACCCTCCTCTTCTTTTAATTTTGCACAGCCTTTAAAGAAAGGCTTTGAAGAAAGCACTGGAATGTTGTTTCCAGGACACAACCCAACGGACCACAAGGGCTAAACACCTTTGACGGTGAAAACGCCTTTCTGCTCCAACCACGTGTGGCAGGCAAGCCAGGGACCGTTTCTGCCACTCAGAAACGCACAGGTTGGCTCCCAAGGGACTCATTTAACACCCATTTTCGCTGTGCGAAGGCACGCACTCTGATCTTTGACCTCGCACAAAGCCTGCTTTTTTTTCCCCTTCCTCGGGGGGGGGGGGGGGACAACAGGCTGGCAGCTTGTTTAAACACAGGAGGCAAGGGGTGGGGAGGAGGAAGGTCACCCTTGAAGCCTCCCTCAGGTAAGCCTGCGAGAAACCAGAAGAGGCGAACATCTTTCTCCTTCACGCTCCGCCGTTAAATACCCAGCCCGGCACAGCCTCCCATGAAAGAAAGCTGCTGCTTTGTGCCGGGGAGATTTCCAGCTTGGCCAGACACCTAGGTGGCCTTATGTTTAGCTGGCCTCAAAACTCTGGGCATAATATTATTTTTAAGCACTGGACTAAATATTTTTAACATATGCAAACATGCATGACTGAAGCAGCTCCAGCAGTCCAGGCAGCAACGACGCAGCCGGGCATCCAGGACGGAACAATGACAGCTTTCTCCTCTTCAGAGCTGATAAACTTGGGCACTTTGAGGAAAATGGGGGAATGGGGGGGGGGGTATGGAGACGCAGAAAGGTTTTTCCAGGCTAACTTTATAACAAAATGCATCAAGGGCAAGGGGGGGGGGGAGGAAGAGGCAGCATCCAGGAGGTTGCAGGATGGATGGAAAACGTGGCCCCGACCCAGCGCCTTCGGGCCTCAGGGGAAAGGCGCCAGATGCTAAACAAACAGAAAGGCGGCAGCTGGAAGAGACGGAAGAAAACATCCTGCAGTGCAGGGAAGGTGCCAGGGACAAACGGGCCGAGGTGCTGCTCACACGCGTGTGCCCCAGGAGAGAAGCCGACTGCTCCGTGGCATCTCCCATTGAAAGGGAGAGCAGCTCCCCTTCTGAAAGGACCTGCTTGCCCCTGCCTGGAACCCTCCAGGTTTCCTGGACTACCATTTCCATCATCCCCTGCCGTCATGGCCACTGGGCTGCAGGCCCAGATGGGGGAGGTGCTTCTCCCCCCATCCCTCCTAGGTTAATCGACAGGTCGGGCTCTCAGCTCAGAATTGGAACCCCTCTGAGTAAGGCAGCAGGGACCCTCGTGCTCTTGGGGGGGGGGAAAGCCCATCAGGAAATTCACCGGGGAGACCACCGGGGCTCACTAGCTGCGCAGGTGGGAGGCAGAAGGAAGAAAAGCAGGGAAGGGCAATTATTCTCAGGAAAATCAGTCTTGGAGAAGATGGTGGGTTAGGGTTGAGGAGCATCTGAGAGGGTCTGGAAATGATCTGTTCCCCCCCCCCCACTGCTGCCTTGGGGGGGGCGAGATTTGGCATTTCCAAAGAGAGTGAGCTCCCCAGGGTAACACGTGGGCTGCCCAGCTGCCCACTGAGGGGGTGTGTGTGTGTGGGTGTGTGTGTGTGTGTGTGTGCGTGCGTGCGTTTGCGTGCGTTTGCGTGTGTGTGTGTGTTTGCGTGTGTGTGCCCAGAGGGCCATGTTTACTCTTCCCAGCTATGCCAGGAATGCCCTGCCCAGCCTCCCGTCTCTGGGTCCTCGTCTTGCCTCCTGAAACAGGAGACGGAGCACCTTGGCATGGCTGATGGACTGCCTGTGGCCAAGACAGATGCCCCTGAAGTGCGCCGGGCACATTACGGATCGGTATCAACACCGCTTTGGGTGTTGAGTTCCCTCAGTGTCACCCAGCAAAGGCTCTCCAGAGTGAATCAGCCAAGAAAGGCCCTTGATTCGATAACAGCCAAGACAATCAAGCACTTATTTTAGGGTTGTGGGCCGGGGGAGAGAGAGAGAGAGACCAATTGCAGGGGCTCTGGGCTGGACGTGATGTGCTAAGACATAGCTAGGAAACCTCTCCCAACCCAAGGGCTGCATCCAGTTTCAAGGAAATTGTGGGGAGGGGGGCACATTCCAGTCATGGGTGAGCCTGAGGGTAAAAGAAAAAGAAAAAGCCCTCCCCCCATCAAAAAGCTTGAAGGTCAAGCTGCTATTAACCAAGCCTTACGAGAGATCTTTCAGAAAAGTTTACAAAGGTTTGGAAACCACCGAATGAACGATGGCATCATGAGAAATGGGGCTGAGCTCTCTTGGAGCCAGTGTGGGACCCGAGGAGGGCCAGACTCAGCTAAGAGCCTGTGCTAAGGCCGATGGGGAAGCTGAGGGGAATGGGGGATTTGGGATCAACTTGGCTTCACCGTCGTGGGAAGGACATTTGTGGGATGAAAAGCCTATAACCTCACAGAAAGCGTGGAAGTCAGAGGGAGAGAGGGAGGGCCTGGATTCCTGAGGGGGTGAGCAAACAAGCTCAGGAGAAGGTCAGGCCTGTGGCAGGGGCTGCTGTGTCTTTACGGCATGTAAGGTAAAGGTTCCCCTTGACATTGAGTCCAGTCGTGTCCGACTCTAGGGCGCGGTGCTCATCCCCGTCTCCAAGCCGTAGAGCCAGCGTTTTATCCGTAGTTGGTTTCTGTGGTCCCGTGGCCAGCGCGACTAGACACGGAACACCGTGACCTTCCCACCGTGGTGGTACCTATTGATCTACTTGCATTTTTACATGCTTTTGAACTGCTAGGTTGGCAGGAGCTGGGACAAGCGACGGGAGCTCCCTCCGTCGCGTGGATTCGATCTTACGATGGCTGGTCTTCTGACCTTGCAGCCCAGAGGCTTCTGCAGTTTAACCCACAGCGCCACCCACGTCCCTTTATGGCATGGCAGAGGGGCAAAAAACAAACAAACAAAAAACCAAACAAACCCCCAAACCATCAGGTTTGGCTGCAACACACACACATCACTGCAAAGGCCTCACCAGCTGGAAAGTTGATTGGCTGGTCCTGAGCAAAACGACCCATCCAAACTTACAGGACACTTGTGATGCACCACTGGGAGACCCCAACCCTAACCCCCCCCAACAACCCCTCCAGAAGTGCCGGAACATCCCCTCCCCTCTTGACGCAGGCGCTGTCTGAGGGCAAAAAAAACCCTCCGCTCCTCTGAATGCCTTGGAGAAAAGGCCGGGATGCCGCGAGGGTGTCGCCTTGGTGGCGTTGGCTGCGATCCACCCAAAGACCATCCTGCAGGGAGGCTAAAACGTCCCACTTGGTGGCTGCCAGGTCTCCGAGGCATGGCAGCGGGGGGCCCTCCATGACTGAGGGCCAGAAGCCCTCCTGAAGGCACGCCGGGGGTCTTGTCTGCCACAACCGCACCAGCACGAGCTGCTCTTCAAGGTCAGGACGCATGTCCAAATTTGCCCCACCACCACCACCACCCGCATTGTTTTTAATGAGACGTCCTCTGTTTTTCCCTGTATGGCTAGAGCTCCTGGGAGCTGGCGGGGGTGAGGGTGGGGTGGCAGGACAATGCCATTGCCCTGTGGAGAGTTAGCAATCATCTCCCTGCCTGATGCGCACATGCAACACACACACCTCCACACTGGCACAGAAGGATCAGTTCAGCTGGAATGACATGTTTATTGTTGCTGTGCATAGCCACAGATTTACTGTCTGGTCTCCAGACTGTTGTGACTGTTTTCTAGTTGGGGGGGGGGGGAGAGAGAGGGGCCTCAGCCCAGCGTTGCCTCATTCACTCCTTCTGTCTCTAAGCAGGAGAGCTGCGCCAACTTCGAGGGGGCGGAAAAGTCCGTAACCATCACCATTTTTTTTAATGTGCCTGCAAAGAACTGGCGTGCGTTTCTTTACAAGGGTGCAAGTGACATTTATGGCACTGGGAGGATTATCACTGTGTCACTCTTCCGTAGCACAACTGTGGGATTCGAGCCAGCCCAGAAGCCTCGAATAGGGATATGTTTATTTATCTATTTGAAAGGTTCCTTCCCTGACTAGCTTCTGAGGAAACTAACAATTACCAATTTTTTAATTCTCCATTCAGTGTGAAACAGTCAAGCAGGTAAATCACAGAGTGAAGCAGGAATAAAAGCAGAGAACACACACACAAAGCAAGCATGGCAGGACCTTAAGAAAGCAAAGGAGAAAGCGGCCGGTCGGCCCCAGCTAGAGCAGGTCCACCCAATGAATAGGGCTTGAAAAGTCAACATTCATGCAAGTCCCACTGATATCATGGCATGCGCTTTGTGGCTGTTTAAAGAGGGAATCTGAACTCTAACAAGTTGTTGGTTGTGATGATGGGAAGGCCCAGCAAGAGCTCTGAGATCAGAAGGAAGTGCAATATTATAGAAACCCCAGATGGAGATAATGATAGAAATGCAACTTAGTCACAATTACAGTTATTTATAGATTGGCTTATTTCTAGTCATGGAGAGGTCACGCTGCAACCAGCTTTATGGTAGGCACCTTCATGGCCTGCCCTATAAGGCTGTGGTGAAGACTAGAGAAAAACTACACGGAACATTTTGAAACTTGTGAAGGAAGTGCCTTATTATCAGAGGGGCTCCAGGTTTCTGAGAGCCAGAGCCAGAGTGGGAGATGGGGTCAAAGTGGAACCCCAAAATCTAAACCGAAAGAGGAACTAGGGACCAAGCTGGAAAAGGTTTTCCTCTCTCTCTCTCTCTCTCGTAGGAACCTCATCCTCCAGTAAGGAGCACCCCTGCCACCCTTCCTGCACTCAAAATCACCCAAACGTGGGCTTTGTCCTGACAACGATCTTCTGAGCCTAAGAGCTCAACCAACGCTTGCGTTGAAGGTGCAAACGTATGAAAACAAAGAAACATACTAAACAGGACCCTGTCATTGGCGGGGGGGGGGGGGAGTATTCCAAAAATTGCAGTTTTGGGCCCAGGGTGAAAGCATATAAAGAAAGCAAGATAGATTTTAAATGTAGGGGGATCTGCGCTTTGTTTTGCATGGATGGATTTTTGTCTTGCCCCAAGCTTATTTTTGCAAGGTGGAGGACTCTGATTTGCCTTTCAGGTCAAAATGTTATTTAAGTTCATGAAAAGAAAAGTGATCTTTACTAACTAAACTCGTGAGCCTCACCTACAACGAGCCCGCATGACAGCATCCATTTTGCACATGGAAGTCAAGAGTGCCTCAGGCCACTTAGTGGAGTCGAGGGAGCAGTAAGACTGGAACCCAGAGCTTCCAGCACTAAGAACGTGGTGTCCTCCCGTGGCCTGATGAACTGAGTCACACGTGGCATTATAGCCAAGGAGAGGTGGGCTCTCTCTGAGCCTCTGTTTGCAGCCGCTGCACATCCCACTCTGCCTAACAGGTGGCGCTGTTGCCCTCCAGAATCACACTGCTCAGCACTGGGGAAAATTCGGAAGCTTCCTTAGATCCCGGCTCCCACCAGAAATCCTTTAAATAAATAAATAAAAAATTCCAAAAAGTTTTGTAAAAAACAGCAACCTATTTTTTCTTTTGGAATCTTGAACCATTTGCTTTCTTGGCTGGAAACAGAAAGAAAACCTTCCTTTTAAAGAAGGTCTCAGCCATCCCAGCAGGATGCGATGGGCTTGTTTTGCTGGGGGGGGGGGGGGGGGAGGAAGAGAAGAGGAACTTTGAGCAGCAACATGGCGCTGCTCTTCCTCCTGCCACCCCGGGCTTGCTTTCAGTTTTCCCCCTCTGTGCTCACCCTGGAGTAAACGCAGGGCACGTGAGAGCCAAGGCAACCACTGGCCCTAGGAAGGAGCGGCCACTGAGGAAACCTGCAGCTTCTGCTCTCAGCAAAGGATCCCCATGAGTGGGTGGCTGGAGGGCAAAGGCAGGTTCTAGCCCACAGGGGGCCTTGACATAGACCCCCTCCGTGCCTGTTCTGCCATTTAGCCTCTGTGTCGTTTCTCCTTGTGCAGCCATGGTGTTGAGCTCTCTCTCTCTCTCTCTCCCCCCCCCCCTCAGCTTCACCCTCTTCTGCCCACGTCCTTGGGTTCTGCACCAGAGGCAGAGAGTTTGATCCTGGGCTGTTCCAACAGCTCTTTTCCCGCAACCGCCTGGTCTGACAACCCAGGCATTGCCATGAGCTGCCGGTTTCTCCCTGCCAGCCTGCTTCAGGCTGGCAGAGCCTGAGCCCTGGTGCCCAGGCCAAGCCAAGCAGCCAAATGGAGAACACAGCCCAAGTGTCTCCATGTTCCACTGGCACCAAGAAAAAACAAATGCCCAAATTAGAAGCTGTGGGGGCAGCTGGATGCGGGGCGGGGGGGGGGCAACGACAAAAAAGGAAAGAGGAGCAGATGTCCTAGATGGAGGAGAGGAGTCCTGGTTTGGGGGAGTGCCAAAGCTCGAGCACCTGGAACAGGAAGGCCAGAAGCTCCTGGCTGCTTCATCACAACCAAAACCGAAAAATCAAAAACTCCTCGGATGCTCCAGGGAAGCAGAGACAGGCCCAGAACTGACCCAGGCAGATTCTCACACATTGTGCTTATTTGCAGCAAAAACATCCCACAAGGACATTTTACACACACACAAAAGCTGGCATTTCCCACATCAGGGTCAATTGCTGTGGAAAAAACATTAAGAGCTCGGAGAGGCTGAAGCCAGAGAGAAAATATTTGTGGGCAAGGACTTTTTATATGTATTATATAAACTCTCCCGGCGAGCATTTGCCAGAGAAGGAAGGCCCAGAGAATTCCCATCAGGCAACGAAGCAAAGCAAAGCAAAAAGGAGCAGGAGAAATATTGTTGTTGTCGTGGTGGTGGGGGCACCTTAAAGACTAAGCGCTCTCTTTTAACATGAGCTTTTCTGGATTGAATCCCCCATCCATCCATCCTTAGAGAGGATCACACGGCCTTTATGCATGTGGAAATTATTTGGAAGCTCTAGAGGGAGAACATGAAATGCCTCAGGCCCTATTTTATTTTATTTCGGTGAGCATTCTGTCAATGGATCAGGTGATGAGGAACTGAGGGGTGCTGGACATTTCCTTGGTGTGTTTTGAAAGTGGTTTTAATTCAGTTGCCTCTGACTTCTGCAATGGTGTTTTAACATCAAAAGTTTACTCTCTTTTTTGGATCTGCTTTTTCCCTTCATATGAGTTACTTGGGAGAGCAAAGGCAGAGAGAGAGTGATCGATCAATCGATCGATCGATCGATCATTCTGTCCCAACCAAACAGTTAAAAGAGTGTTGTGTCTTCTGAGGGCAGAAACAGTCCTGGGAGGTACCCCATAATTAGAGCTGAAAGCCCATCTGTTGCTGTTGGAGAATTGAGATTCAGACTTCTGTGTTTAAGAAATCAGAGTTCGGACAAATCGAGGACTTAAGTTCTGAAGGTCCAGCAGCACAAACCAAAACAGCCGAGCAGACAAACCTCAAGGGATTGCCGGCAGACGCTTCCCCGTTAAAGAGCGGCCCCTTCTAACGACGGAATGTCTACAACGTCTGTTTCTGTTCTCAAGGACTAGTGACTTTTATTTCCCGGCAGCTCTAAATGAAGCGCGGACTTGGCTATCCGTGGCGCCCCCCAGATCCCTTCTCGAGTTGGGCCGCCACAGGGGGCTGCTCCTCCTCCGGAAGATTCCTGTTTGGGCGGAAGACCTTCTTCCTCTGAGCGACGTTAGGAGTTTTTCTCAAGCTGAGAAAGAGACGCCGTTCGCTTTCTGGATGAAAATGAAAAGGTGGAAACACCCCCACCCCGCGCGCGCGGGCGCGCACACACACACACGTGTCTTTCTTACGGGGTTAATTCTGTCCAAAAGCCTGCCATCACTTCCTCTCCAAGGGCGCTCAGAACCGCTTCCAACCGCGTGTTGGAGGCCACGATTCCCCGCTCGCTCCGGCCACAGCCGCCCCAGGCCCCGGCTGGTTCTGTCTGCAGTTAGCGCCTGAATCGCCTTCTCCGCCCGGCTTGACGGCGGGGCTCCCATCCCATCCCATCTCTGCGCTTCAGCGCCTGGAGGAGGAACCGATGTGAAGCGGCGGCGGGGGGGGGGGGGGAGGGAGGGAGGCAGGAGAGGCCCGGAGGAGACCTTGCGGCGCAGCCTGAGCTGTCCAGGGCAGCCACCAAGACGCAGGTGGACCCCGCCCCCAGGGCCCGACCCTGGTGGATCGTGCCCCAGGGTGCTTAGAGGGCAGCCCCGTTCCCCGGGAAGACGGGGCACGGGGTGGAGAGGAGCTGGATCCCGGCAGGCGGGTGGCGTCTCGAGAGGACTCCGGAGCAGGTCTGCTGGAGGAACCAGGCTCCCAGGTGGAGGGCGAGGAGGTGACGCGGGTGGCCAGACCAGCGCTTGGAGAGAGCGCCTGGCGAAGTCCCGAGGGCAGGCTCCCAGCCAGATGGCAAAGAGGAGGCAAGAGGGTGAGCCAAACCCTGCTTTGCAGATAAAGTCGAAAAAGGCATGCTTTAAGGGCTGGTGGTGTGTGATGGGCACTCCCCGCAGGGGTTTTTCCTCACCTCCTGGACTTTAATAATAAGACACTCCATCGTCCTCGTCATCTAAGAATTGCAGAGCTGGAAGGGACCCTTTGGACCACCGAGTCCAGCCCCTTCAGGGGAACTGATCTCCCAACCTCTGGCTCTGCAGCCGGAGGCCTCAAGCCCTGAGCGGCCACCTTTGTCTGGGGCTTGGTCTTCCGGGCACAAAAGCACAACCTTCCGTGGCAAATCTGATTTCCTGGCCACACTGTGACCTCTCTGGAACAAGCCCCGTGGCCCCACAGACAACGTGGCCAGTGGCTAAGCTGCCCGTGGGAGACACGGGAGGTGTCATAGCAAAGCAGCAGCTTCCCCAAGCTCTCTCCTTAGGGCTGCAGAGTCGGTGCTCTGGCTCTGCGCAGCCCCAAGCCTCCTCTGACCATCGCTCACGATGCCCGCTCTGGAGTCTTGCTTTAACAAGCCCCTTTTTCTAGAGTCGCCCTCTGCAAACGGCGCCTAGAGTCACGTCACGGGATACAAGATTTTCCCAAAAAAACCAACCCCACAAACAGTTGTTAAGAATCCCTGCTTTGTACACTTCCCGTGTTCCCTCTGGGCAGGACCCTCAAACATTTTGATCTCTCCAGAGGGATCAAAGCCAAAGTGCTCCTGTTTATTATCCACAGAACACTTTCCTTTTCTTTGGTGATCCTGACTAGCCTCCCATTTTAGGGGGACCTCGAGGCTCTGGGATAGCACTTTGGGTGGCCGGAGCCTCCTGCCACTGTCCGAGCCTCCGGGGCCCCTCTGGGTCATTACAGTGGGGCATCACTAAAGGAAAGGAAAGAGAGGGGAGGGGATCTGACTCAAGAATGGTCTGAGCAAGAGAAACGGGCAACTTCTTCTTCTTCCTGTCATTTGAAGGAGCAGCTCACAAAGGGGGGGGGAGGGAGGCAGAGAGGGGGTGGCGGGGTAACAAACCTCTCCTGGGTCCTCCAGAGCCCAAGAGTCGGCCCTGATTCCTTAGCCAGATTCCTGGCCTTTCTGTGAAGCACGGCGAAGATACGGTACTGACTCATGCAGCAGAGACGCTGAGAAAGCGCTGCCTGTTCCTCTGTTTTCACAATCACACGTTTTATTTGCTTAAGGTTGTTGGTAACTGTTGCTCAGTGGAGGGGCACCAGCCGTGCCCAGAACTCTTCGTCCTCCACCAGCCAAAAGCCAAGCCGTCCAGGCTGGCAGGAATGCGCCTCAGGGCTTTTCCAGATGAGGAGCTGCCACTTTGCAGCCGCGGCCGGTTCCACCTGGAGGGGGTCCAGAATTCCAGAAGGACGGCACCTCTTGCATTCTTCAGGGCTCCGTGGCTCTTTCCCCCCCCCAACCCCCCACTTGGGTTTTTAAAAGAGAAAGTGAGAGGGAATCAGATGTCGAGCAAAGTAAAACGCCATTTCCTGGCAAACTGAGTTTTGGATGTGAATAACGCTCCCAGCCAATTACAACTGGACTCCATCTGAAGTTATTCTCTGGCAGCTTGTTGAAAATCCACCCCTGAGAGAGGTGAGATGCATTCCGGTTTTGAAAAACTTTCCGTGTCTCCTTCAGAAGGCAAGAAATAACCACACAGGGTTGCGCTTGGAGCAGCTGTTGCCACTGGCGGCTACTCGGCGTGGAAAGCCCAGGGCAAAGTCTGTTCAAAATGCCGAAAGGGACCAGAGGCCCGTGCGTGGATCTTGCTCAAGGCAACCCGTTGCTTGGTTGTCCATTAACAAATGGGAGCAGCGATGGAGATGAGGTTCCGTTCCCTTCAGCTTCTCAGCCCCCCCCCCGCCCCACCCAGACTAGCCTTCCACTTGCAAGCAAAGAAGGTGCTCAAACCAACTGTGTCCTTATACTTGTACATGGATCACAAGGCCCTAATTTAGCAGATGATGGACTTAGTGTCAAATGATACATGAAGGACCGGGAGGGGGGGGGAGGGAGTTTCTTTTGATCAAAACTTTTTTCTTCCAGTATGCAACTCCTTGAACGCTCCATCCCATAGTGATTAAGCTTACAAAGGAAGCCTGTGTTTGTCTCAGAAGGTGTTGTTGCAAAGCGAAAGCAAGCTGTTTTGACATCGTACAGAATAAGGCAAGCTCGTGCTGGAACAAACAAAAGTCTTTTCCCTCTTAAGGGACTGCCACGTCTAACAATGTGTCGGTTGTGTCATCTCATCTGAACCTTATTTTCAGGGCCAGTCCCCAAGTCAAGCCAACCCTGATGGAGCTGCTTCTTTAGGATCACTGCTCATGTTACAAAAAAATATTCGCGACCATCTCAACTGGTTGTCCAACATAAACGGTGCTTGGTCCCAAGATAGCATTCATCCTGTCATAGGAGACCAGATTCCTGTTATTTCCTGTCCATGTGGCTTTCCCAGAAAAATGAGTGCACAAAGGTTCTGGTCATTTCTTGCACATTTTGCCTCCACAGACTCATTGTGCAGCATGTCCTCTCTGCCACAACCCAAACCCTCTTTCCTAAAGCTACCCAGAAGGCCCAGATCTCTGTTTTCATGGAATATCAACACCCAACACTTTAGCAGCGCTACAAGGGGACTCTGCCACTGTTCTAGCTTAGATGCGTGTTGCCCCACACGTTTCTCTGCCAGGCACATGAATTAAAAAACAGCTGGTGGCAAACCTGGACACCCCTCTCCAGTGCCAACTCCACTGGGAGGTTGTGGCCCTGGGGACACACGCCTCTCCCGCCCTCGCCTGCAGCCACCGACCACCTCTGTTGAAACAAACCTGGCCACCTGCCTTCCCTCCAACACAGAGCACTGAGTCGTTGCTCTTCCAATTTTGACCAAAGTTGAGGAAGACATTGTGAAGGAGGAAGGAGATCAAGACACCCTAAAGCCACCCGTCACCAAGCAGGTTGATGTTCTACGATCCACAGCATCGTCGGAGTGCTGCTCAGTTATCGGCAGCTTTAAGGGTCTTTCTCTCCATCCTTCCGACTATTCTCAACACTGGCTCTGATGTTCTCAAGTTGGTCACTTAAGCAGGGGAGGAAGAAAAGAGCAGTAAAGTTATCCAAACCTTTTATTGTAAGGCAGGGCATTTCAGACCCCAGAGGCCAAAATGCAGAACCCCTTAGCTCACAACTCGGCATGGGAAGCCTCCGGGAACCACCTTCAGTGCTGCAGCAGCAGCCGCAAAAGAGCTGAAAATTCAGCCAAAGAGAGAAAGACGCCACCAACAATTCTCTTTAGTCACGCGCAGGGTTAAATCCAGTTCTGGTCCTGGCTAGGAAAGACCTCCTGAAATCAGTGGGTCTTTTGTAAGTCAACGGGGCTGCTCGAATCCAGACTAAAACGGAATCTGGTCCTCAAACTCTGGAAGACGCTAGTTTTCATCGGCTACTATAGCACGGAATGTTTGAAGAGCTGCCTGTAACAGACGTCTTTGATTGTTTAAAACGATTATAACTCGTGGAGAAGCACTGCTTTTCCTCCATATGTTCGTGTCGATTTATAATAAAATTGTCAATATAAAATCTATTGAGTCGATGCAAAAGCCCATTTTCTTTTTCAACGCAGCCTTAAGAATGGCCCTGGAAACCCAGCGATACAAGAGGAAGGAAACGTAGCAGCAAACTTCCCACGGCTGTCACTGTGAAACATTCCTTGTGAGATTCTGGTACACACAGAGAGAATCTGTGCCTGCACATGAACGGCGCCTGGACTCTTACACAAACAGAGGCTCCTTACACAACAGCTCAGGAAAAAAACAAAAAAACAGCAACCACCGTGATGCCCACTGAGAAGTTTTGTCAGCCCATTGGCCAAAGGTCCATTCATGTACTCGGCGCTGGAGGGAGCTACCAATAGGCGCATCCAGTTTGATAGGACCTTACACAGCCTGTATGGAGGGTCAAGCAAGAAGGTCCCTTAAATGCTCTTTTCTAACCTTGCAAATTACTTAGCAGTAGTTGCTACTGAGCCCCAGCAGCAGGTATTCCCACCCACCCCTCACCCTCACCAAGGCATCTTAGCAATTGTACAATTAGACTTCTTTTCCACATTACGACGATAGAGTTGGAAGGGACCTTTGAGATCATTTAGTCAAGCCCTCTGCTCCTTGCAGGGCCTGCGATGCAGAATGCAACCAGAGCGGGCTTGACGGACAACGGCCTGCCATCTGCTTAAATTCCTCCAGGGATGGAGGGACCCCCTCCCATCTCCAGGCAGTCTCCATCCCTGTCCAGCAGCTCCTTCCAGAACTCCGTGTCTCCTAATGTTTGGCTCAAACCTGTTTCCCCGCCTTTTGCACCCCCTGGGCCCCCCTCCTGCCCGAGGGGGGCAAAGGCCAGCGGCTCGAGGCCATCGCACAAGTAAGAGAACCTTCAGATATTTGACAGATGCTGTCCTGTGTCTCTCCTTACTATTCCCTTCTTCAGGCTGAAACTTGCCCAGCTCTTTCCTCTGTTCTTCTTCACTTACTTTTGAATTTATTTATTTTTTTAAATTGATCACTGGAAGAGGTTTGATAGGGTCCCACTCCCGATGCTACCTTTAACAGGAATGGAAACCAAAGCGGTTCTTTTCAGAGAGCTCGAGGTTATCATGTCTGGTTGGGCATGTGGCGTGAAAGACCCCAAGCATCGCCAGAGGCACAGAGAAAAGATCAGAGGTTGGGGAACGTAACCTTCTCAGGGGACGATGGTCGCCCTGCTGCCTGCAGGGAATCCGTGTAGACGGGAAAGTCATTTGATCAAACTCTAAAACTGCCTCAGCACTGAGACACAACAGCGACCTGCCTCGCTTGGAGAGCGGGAGTGTTATTTTCCAGCTCTCAGGATCACTCACTCAGCACAGCCATGCCTGGCAGGGGACACTGGGAGTTGTAGTCCCATAAGATAACTTGCTCAAGCTTTCCCTCTACTCCAGAATTTCCTAAAAGCAGAGCTCTAGCTTTCTGGAGTTTGAGGCAAGCTGTTTTTCCAGCTGCAGTTGAACCCGGGAACCTCTGAGTGCAGAGCTGGGGGTTGGGGGAAATCCTGTCCCTCAGCGGCTACCCTTTCCATTCTCCTCTCCCTCTCCTTCTCCCTCCGTCTCCTGTCACAGAAACCAGCTTTAAGTCATCAAACAGGGTCTCCATTCTGGGTATTCATTCTGCCTTGTGAAGCTCAAGCCTCAAACGGCACTTTCTGTGGTTAATCTGAGTAAGAACTGGATACTCAAAAACAGCAATTCCCACTCTGTGATTTTGACATTTCATAAGACACCCAGTCATCTGGTCAGCAAGGAGGAAGATGAGGAACCAACACGGCCCCGTTGGAATGGAAAGAAAGCACATTTCAGGGCAGCCACGGAGCAAAAAGAAACTTCCCGGTGAACCGAGGTTCTGTTTTCAGTAAAGCAGGGATCAGTGGAAACTTATGTACGTATGTTATGCATTTCCTTATTTATTGACTTACACCCTTACACTCTTTTACCTGGACTGAGACTCAAGGCAGCTCATGACAAGATTTAAAACAGATATAAATTAAAAGAGATAAAAGCAGATATGGACAGAAACATGAAGTAAGTTCTAATGCCAAAACTCCATTAAATAACGGATGGTTTCAGAACATCTTTGAGGTAGGACCAGCCTAGCTTCCCTTGGCAGGGAGTTCCACAGGTTGAGAGCAGCCTCTGGAAAGGCCCCCTCTCTCAGGTCCCCCCACCCAACATGCCCCTGACGGTGGCTGGATCCCAAGAAGGGCCTCCCCTGAATATCTCAGCATCCAGGCCGGCCGGTAGGGAGAACATGGGGCTTTGGGTCACCCGAATGTCTGTGTAGCTATAGAGATAAGAACCGGCATTTTGGATTGTGCCCTGAAGCAGATCGGTCACTGCCGATCCATAGCAGCAAAGGGGGGTTGCAACTTTCCTGCCGTCTCTTAGATCAAACCACACTGAATCCGGATTGCAAAAGCTTATGAGGTCACAAAGTGGGTTCGCCGTGAAGGTCTAGGAGAAACGGGAGACTTCGGCAGAGACCTTACAGGCCCCGTATCCTTTTGAGGAATGTTAATATCCAAGCGTTGCATAACACAGTCATCATCATGAAATGTCTACTCAAAGCCATACTCCCAGTCCACTGTCACAAATGATTTTGAAATAGATTTGAATGTTTTATTCTGGTGAGACCCAAAGAAAATGGCTGTTTAAAGTCACCGGCCACAAAAGCAAAAGTGATGGAGAACGCGCAACGCCTCGAAGACAGACAGGCGGCCGTCGTCGACAGAAGCGTCTGTGGGCGACAGCCAGCCTCCTCAGAGGCCTTCAACGCAGCCCACAAAGACTTAACGAGGAATACAATGGGTTTGCATTCAAGATCCCACAAACACATCTTCTGTTGCTTTTTCTGCAAGAGACAGAGCGTCCCAACCCTCCAGGTGACAAAGAAAAAGAACAAAAACAAAACAAGGGATTTCTCCCATCGTTGCTGCGGAAGAACCAAATTATAAAATTGAATCTTGTTTTCGGTAGACTTCCTTCAAGCAGCCCTTCCATCGCCAAAGCCTCTCCAAGAACTGGGAACGGTCCAGAGCACCACACCGTGCGTTGTACACGTGTTCCTACAACCCAAAGGGTGAACTCAACCTCTGAGAAGCAGAAGTCCTGGGTAGCACCCAGTCCACGTCTATGCACTGAAACGCAAGCTCATCCATCCGCCTTGGCCCAGGGGCCCAGTCATGGTCCTCCTTTTCTAATTCACAAGTCAAAGGAGACCAAAAAAACCAAAATAATTAAAATAAAATTAAAAAAAGATATGCCAGTGGAAAAGAAGGTCTCGCAAGGTACGGTGTTCCAGGAACAGCACAGCATCCCCCCCCCCCGGCTTTCTCTGAAAGCATTGGTGCAGCTCTACTTAGAAGAAAGGGGCTGAGCGCAGTCTAAGGAGTGGAGCAATTCCCCTGCTGGGCAAGCTCCCATGGAAATGAATGGGAACCTTGATGCAGTTGAGCATGACCTCCAACTCATTTCCTGGAGAATTTTCTCTCTTGGCCCATCTGGGTGTTACGCTACGAACCCCACGGCAAGTTTCAAAAGGGAGAAAGAGAAGCGATTTTACAGTTCTTTCTGTCACATATGCAACACACATTAACAGTAAAGTTGGTGGAGGGGGGGGGGGACCCACTAAGCCAGGATACAGATGTTTATTTCTATGGGCCTATTAAATTCTTGGTATTTATCCCAAAGAAGCAGCAAAATAATCTACAACAGAGAGAGAGAGAGAGAGAGAAAGGAGAAATGGACAGTGATTACCTTCCCAGTCTATTTCCTTGGCATGATCCTTCCTGAGGCCGAGAGAAAGGCCACGGTGGCGACTTTCTGGCCTGGTGAGATCGTTGTCCACCCTTAGCAGTGACCATCCGGAAAGGCTGCTTTGGACCATGTTGCATCAAAGAGCCCACGAGGCATCATTGGAGGGGGGGCACCTCCCAGGTGCACCGCTTTGGGACATCCAGCATTGCCAAAAGTGGTTCTTGCAGGGCAGGAGGAAAAGGTTTCCTGCTTTTGGCTTTGTTTTTGAAAATCAAGGGCTCCCCGCGAGCAATTCCGCCACCCTCTACCCGGCTGGAGAGTTGGGGTGTTCCTTCCAAAGCACTGCCTTCTTCATCTTCCTCCACTTTTCAGATGCCAAACCCCAAAAGGCTTTGCCTTGCCTTCTTGCCTTGCTTTTTGCTTTCCTCTTTTCCTCCCTCAAAGAGTCTTCAGAAGTAGGAAAACCATCCGGCTCTGCAGAGAAATATTTAGCAGCGTGTTAAGAAAGCGCTGGAGTCCAGATTTTCAGGAAGGCAGCAGTTCTTCGCCCTCCAGGCAAGTGGCCGATCAGAATCCCAGGCACTGCTTTTCGGATGGGCTGAGCCCACCTGCACCCAGCCGTCTGCAGGTCCCGCAACCAACGTTACCCTCTCGGAAAGGGGATGAAAACGTCTCTCTGGTGCCTGTTGATGACTTCACCTCATTAGCATGCTTCTGATAGTTTCCTCAGACTGTCTTCTCTTTCCCCCCTTTAGAAAAATGACTTTAAGGCTTTCTACTAATCAGAATTCTGGAGCACTTAACTATTTCCTCCCTCAGAAAGGAAGAGAGAGAGAGAGAAAGAGAAGGGTAACCAAAAAGAAATAGAAATAAGAGGCGCGTGAAGTGGGAGCTCTGACGCTGGGCTTGCGCTGAGGCCAAAAGCAATAAATCCCATTACGATCTGTCCACTGCTCTCGGCTTGAGCACATCTTCCGAACCCTCAAGGCAGATGAAATGGGATGGGACGCCCCTGCAGGGCCACCTTCTGAGGGCCTGGCACAAATCCCATAACCCAAATAGTCTGTCGCCGAACTTATCAAAATCAGTTTTTAAAATGACAATTCCTTGAACCCCAGAACCATTGTGGGGGGTGTGGCCCAGGAACATGGGAATTGTAGTCTAAAAAAACCTACCCATCCCCAACTTTTCCACGTATTGCTTGAGAAAACAAAACAGAACTGCTTTGAGGGTGTAACCCTGTGGCTAGGATCAATTGCACACCTCATTAACTTGTGTCATTTGTTTGTTTTTGGTGTGTGTGTGTGTGTGTTTGGGGGGGTTTCAGCCCCCCCTCACACGACTCCCAAGGCTGCTCACAGGAACTAAAACAGATACAGCTAAAACTACAATTAATGACAGTGTTAAAACACAATTTAAAAGTAATCATTTTAGAAAAAAGCAACAAACTGAAACAATTTAAAAGATATTTGAAAGCACACAAAGGAGAAGAAGAATGTTTTCTAAATCGTTCCTTAAAAATTACAGAAGCAAAGCCGGCTCTGTTGAATGGCGTATAAATCAATAAATGTTAAGACTAGATCCACAGTTCTGCCGTGTTTCCCCGAAAATAAGACAGGGTCTTATATTAATTTTTGCTCCAAAAAACGCATTAGGGCTTATTTTCAGGGGATGTTTTATTTTTTTCATGTACAACAATCTACATTTATTCAAATACAGTCATGTCCTCTTCTTCTGGTTGCTGCACAATGGTGGAGGGCGTGGTTTCACTTAACATTGGGATTATTTTTGGGGTAGGGCTTATATTACGAGCATCCTGAAAAATCATACTAGGGTTTATTTTCAGGTTAGGTCTTATTTTCGGGGAAACAGGGCATCTGAAAGTCTCTACACAAAGCAACGAGAGGGAATGGACTTCACTGAATATTCTGTGTGTGTGTGTGTGCGTGCGTGCATGAAATGCTTTAATAGCTCAAGGGGATCCTGAAAAACAAAATTATCAGAAGAAATTGCTGGGAAATTATTTGAGGAAATCAGACCCTCTTTTTCCAGGTTTCTTTGCTGAGAAATCTCCCAGCCTGTACCTCTTGCATGGTTTCATGGGGCGCACTGACTACATTCCAAGCCCCCCCCATATACCCACCCACCCCACATGCATGTGTTTGCACACCTCTGCCCGATGAGAGTAACACGTCACGTGTCGACTGAAACAGGTCGGCGTGCAGAATAAACCTGAATGCGGAAGCTTTGTTCTCTCTGCTCTCCATCAGAGCCGTCGACTTACAATCTTTGTTGACTGCTGGCCTAATGCCAAAAGCCCCACACAATTGTGTGTGCTTGTGTGTGTGCCCTCTTTCACACATGTGGCACTGGGCAATTTGCCCAGAATTATCACAACTTTAGCCAACAATACCATCCGCCCTGCCTTGATCCCTGCGCTCGAAGTCACCCGATCAGGATTACAACCGAAACACCCCTGCCCCAAATCTTACTGAATTAGCACTCCTTTAGTTGCAAAGGTTTAAAGAAAGAAAGAAGGAAGGAAAGAAAGAAGGAAAGGAAGGAAGGAAAGGAAGGAAAGGAAGGAAGGAAGGAAAGGAAAGGAAAGGAAAGGAAAGGAAAGGAAAGGAAAGGAAGGAAGGAAGGAAGGAAGGAAGGAAGGAAGGAAGGAAGGAAGGAAAGCAAGCCGGTGGCTGCTACCCTGAGGGTGTGAGGGAAAGGCGCAAGGGCGAGAACAGCTGCGGGACCCCAGCCCAACCAGAGGCCTCCGGACCAAACAGGAATGACCTCCGGGAAGCAAGGGCTCCCTAGACGTCCCTTGCGCTGCACAGGAGATGACCCACATATTTGACTACTGAATCACGAGCTCAGCTGCAGGCGGAGGAGAGGCCGGGAGAAGCCGAGAGGAATCCAAGGGTAGGGAGCCGGGAGGGATCCCTCCAGAACGGAAACAGGCAGCCGAGTCTAGAACGTCTTTGGTCCCTTTGGACTGGGGAGCATCCCCATCCCCCACCTCCGCTCGCTGCCCCTTCCTTGATACCACCAGAGAGCCTGGAAAAGTTCCTCTCCTTCTCTTCAACTCCCAGAATTTCCTCGCTGGAGAGATTTCCCAGGCTCTGCAGGAAACGAAGCCCATCCCAAAGTCGCTCAATATTCAGAAGACAGGAAGCCCTCTTACTCTGGGCCCGATCCACCAATGAGGTGATGCCAAAGGCCTCAACTATGCCAAATTTAAAGGTCCTGCACTATTGCATCCACTTCAGAAAAAAAAAGTACATTTTAATTACGATACAAAACTGGAAATGTTGTTTGGTGTCCTTTAGGGAGCCTCGTAAACTGTCATTTGTGTCGTTTATGTGCAAATCCAGCCGTGTAGGAGTGGTGTCCCTCTCGAAACACCCTCCGGGGGGGGGGGGGAACACACACAGTTGCTCGCTAAGGATGAAACCCCTCCCTTGTCTCCACCTCACGAGCAAAATGAGGAACTGCAAGTTTGTCCACCTGGCCACAAAAGGGCAATTCTGTGGCAAGAGAAGAGATGAGAAGATTTTATGCAAGTTAAGCAAAAATTAGCAAACCCGGCTGCAGCATAAGCAACACTAAGCAAAAAGGGCAGCTGTTTTGCTGCCTGGACTCCGAAGGATTAGAAGCAGTTGTGGGGGGGGGGGCTGTTTGCATCCTTTTTAACAACCAGCCAATCCTTGTCCACGTGTGGAGTGCAGAAAGGACACTGCTTTTTTCCAGAGAGAGAGAGAGAATCTGTGCAAATTGTGGAGAACCCCATGAGCAAAAACAACCCTCCTTGTCTGACATCCCCCTGGAGGCAACGGCTGGGTCTGGCAGGATGAGAAAATGCCTCATTGGGGTCTCTGGTAGAGCAGAGGCAGCTGAACTGGACCCAGATGCAGCAGCTGGGGAGTGTTCTTTGCAACCATACCAGGGACTAGAAACTTGGATGCTTCTTAAAACGTCGACACGTTCAGGACGCTGCATTCCGTGGCCTTGTCCAAATCCTGCCTTTGCTCAGGCACAGAGGAGTCCTGCACAGTGGGTGGAGGCTGCAAACCTCACAGCACCATCAAAGACGCTGCTTTCCTTTTGAAGGCAGAACACAGGCCAGCTCTTGGGGTTGTCCTGTAGAGTTGGGGGCCCCCTCCCTGCTCAGGTCACATATTTTATGGACTGTGTCAGTGGGGACCTGGTGCCCTCCCCCCAGCCCCGGTTTCTCAGCAGGTTTCCCTAAGAGTGACGCTCGCCAACTTCCCAGCTGCATGTTGTGGACGCCGGCCCAAGCGTCCTGGGGTGCCGAGCTCTCTCCGCTCCCGAGAAATCTGCCGCCGGAATGGTAGGCCCTGCCAGCTACACCCCTGGCTCAAGTACAGCCCTGAAAGGCAGGGGGAGGCTGCGGGGTGGGGGTCCGGGGGTCCGGGAGGCCACCTGCTCCAGCGATGGGGGCAGGGGGAGAGGGCTGGCCAGCCGCCCACAGGATGATCCCAGAAAGGGTGGCGTTTGGCCTCCAGAGCACGGCTCGGCATCATGGCTGGACTGGAAAGAGACCGCCAGCTGGCCAGCGCTGCAGCCCAAGGCCCTTTCCCTCCCTGGCCGGCTTCTCTCTCACGTTTCTTAGGCTTGGTTTTTTAGGGGAGAGAACTTTGGACCCATTCGGGCCATGGTTTCACATTTGAACAATTCTGAGCAGAATGCTCCCAAAACGTCTACAAACGACTTCTAAAAGTAACTTAGACCATGACTCGTTGCATCAATAGAGGGACCGTGTCCCTTCTCTTTGTTGTTGTTTAGTCGTTAAGTCGTGTCCGACTCTTCGTGACCCCATGGACCAGAGCACGCCAGGCCCTCCTGTCTTCCACTGCCTCCCGGAGTTTGGTCAAATTCATGCTGGTCGCTTCGGTGACACTGTCCAGCCATCTCGTCCTCTGTCGTCCCCTTCTCCTCTTGCCTTCACACCCTTCTCTTTATGTTACTGTTAACTTGCAAGTTTTTTTCACACCATCCTTCTGTTTCTAAAAAATACACACACACACACACACACACACACACACACACACACACACACACACACACGTTCCCTACCAGGCAACGCCATCGCCTGCAACTCTTTACTTCCAAGGTTCAAGAGAAGCATGGTGTGGACGAGCTGCACTAGAGCCGGGGTGTGTGTGTGTCAAAATGATGGGCTTCCTCTCCCAGAGAGACCCGGGGGCCCCCACCCGCCCCACAGGACCCCTTGTGCAGCTCCAGAAGGACTGTGAAAACATTGTGTTTTGGCAGCCCTTTGAGTACCATGATGCTATTTTTCTTCAGCTAGTCGAGTAATGTATTCTGTTACGCTTGATTGTCATTGCATTTTATAGATGGAGGTTGACCGATTGCCTGAATTTTTGTTTTATTGGTTTGTTAGTTATGAGTAACCTCAGGACCCCTGGCTTCTTTTTAAAAAGTGGGCTTTTTCAAAGAACAAAAGGGAGAGAAAAGAACGCAGGAGAGGAGAAAGCAACGGAGCCTCATTCCCGCCGCTTGGGCTCCTGCCCTCCTGCTCACAAGGCATCGATTGTTTCGCCCCCAACAACAGAAGCTCCTCTTCGGATGCCCGAGTGAGAGAAGAGAAGAGGCCGGAGGGGCCGGATGGAGAACGACGGCCCCCAGCTAGGCTGTGCGAACCAGCGGCAGAGAAATATTGGCTCCTTTTCAAACTATAACTTCCAGACTCCCTCACTCAGGGTGGTGGTAACCACACTGTCGTTGCAGATTCTCAAAGGTCAACCAAGAAAAGAAGCACAGCCGTGCTTGGTCGATGTGCCAAACCCAAGGCAGGATGGGTAGTGCCTTTCTTGGATTACTAAAGTATCACAACAAGCAAGCTTTTCAGTCACCAGAGTAAGGCTGGACTCTTCACAGCCTCCTTGCTGCCTTCATGGAGGCATCTGGCTGGCTTCTGGCATGTTTAGCGCTGATTCCAACTGAATCGGCAAGGTCATTCTGACGCCGCTTTGGCCAGGGTGGGCTCTGTTCCAAGCTAGATGAGTGATTCTTCCATCCATGCTGTCTGAAGCCAAGTCAAACCGACTGCCTTGGCAATGCTTATTGTCCAAAGATTTGTGACACTCCCTGAAGGGCAGCCGGCAAGGAGGAGGAAGAGGATCCGGCACCACCATCCCTCCACAGTGGTTTTGTTCTGTCTTGGTTTGAAAGGAACTGGCAGAGTTTGGAGACCTTTAGTGGACAAGTGCCACGTCCACCTGGCCACACCTAAGGTTTGGCCTCATTGGGAAGCTGGGAGGTGGAGGTTCTTCAACGGCAAAGATACCTCTGGGCTCCGTCCATGCTTGGGGCTCTTTTGCCCATGGAAAGGGAGGTAGCAGCCATGGACTGAGACTGAGTCGGAGACTCAGGAGTGGCTGCATTTAATGAGGGATGGCGTGTCTATTGTATGTAGGGCGGGAGACGTTCCCAGGCCATTTTAACAGATGCTGGGTTTCATGGACATATTGTACTGATTTCCCAGTCTGCTCTGAAAGCATTCTCAGTTGTTTACTGAGTGTTATTTCAAAAATTCACAACAGACGGCAAGATTCCATCCTGGTTTTGTTTGCTTCCAAATTTCTGTCTGCTGGGAGACCCATTGCAAGAGGCGGTGGGCGAGTCTGCCTGCGTTGCCTCCATTTCAACACAGTGGAAGATGACAGACGAGGGGCTGACACGGAGTCTCCTCAGTTGGGGCCCCTCTGCGCCATGGCCACGGCTGCTGCCTGCTCGTGTGGGTCACCCAAGGGCTGCTGAGCACTAGAGCCAAGCGCGATGCTGTCATGATACGTGGACGCAGTGGAGCATGACGCCAGAGGACGGGCTGGGCCAAAAACAGAGGAGAACATGCTCTTGGCTGTGCAGGCGATGGTGGAGCAGCGATGGAGGGAGGGAATTAGGGCTGCGTCCTTCCATCCATTAAAAGGAGGGAAGAAAAGAAAGACCCAATGGCAGATTAAATTAAAAATCTGCCAGAAAGCAATCAACCCACAAAGCCCCAAAGAACAAGTGGAACGTCTCACACTTGCCTGACAAATGAGCAGGATGAGGGGCAGAGGGTGGAGGGGTGATCCAGAGCTCAAAAAAGCTGTTGTTGTTTTTTCAACTGCAGCTCTTAAAAGTACACACACACACACACACACACACACACACACACACACAAGCATCAAGGCTGTGCCGGCTGTGGACGCCTGGGAGTTCTAGCGCCTTTTCCCAGCCATTGGGTGTGTAGGTCAAATGATTTCTACAAATTGGCCTTCTTGAAAATGCAGAAGGAAGAGGGGGACAGGTTTTCGTATCCACCACCTCCTCCTCCTCCTCCTCCCTTTTGGCTCCTTCCCCCAAATTCAGACCAAAACGGACAGCCGGCGAGATGTTTGGCCCAGGACGGGCGTCCATCAGGGTCTCTTTCAGAAACGGCTTCAGCCAGGGTTTTCTACACTTGCTCTCTCTGAACACTGGACTCAGTCTGGGTCCTGGGCCAGCCAGGGGGGGCCCTAAAGAGGGGATGGTCCCAAAGGGACTCATTCGTGGTCATCCAAAGCACGGCTTTGGCCCTGTCGTGCCCTGTCGTGCCTTGTGGGCCAAGGGTCGCCCCTTCTGGCAGCCGAAACCCTCGGCCAATATTTTCCGGAGGGAGGAAGAGCCGCTTCAGGAGGAGGTCCTGCTCCTCCCCATGAAGGCAGGCCAGGCCCCTCTCTGAACCCCTTGGGCACCTCTGGGGAGAACTGGCACAGCGTCCTTGCCACTGGGCACCGTGCCGCCGCCCCCCGACCCCCTTTCTCTCATTTTCTCCCACACACCCCGTCCGGCACTTTTCTTTTCCCCAGCACACTACTGTCGAAAAGAGCAGAGCAAACACTTTTTGCAAGCCCTTCACGGAGACATTAAAATCATTTGAAAGGCTCTGACAAACTGACATCTCTAATCATCATGGAGCGAGGGCCAAGATGTGAATCATTCCCACTTCCCTGGCCAACATGGGGCATTTCCAGGCTGGAGCAAGACCGAGCCCTCCAATCTTCCCATAGAGGAGAACCTTTCGTTGGCCACCATGAGTCCCTCGGGGTGGCTACAATCTTAATTTTGGAAAATTAATTCAATCGTAGTAGATTTCTTAAAGAACTGAAGAACAGGGCCTCCGTCTGTGGGGCTGGAGTTGGACAATTCAGAATGAGGCTTCGGAACAGACTTCCCTCCCTCCCAGCCCCCTCCCAGCACAGTCATGCCTGAAGTTCCCCAAAGTTACTTTTCCAAACTCTGACCAGTTTGCAGAGGCGGAAGCCGTAGGACCACCGTACCATAAAACAAGGCAATTTCAAGGAAAATATCCCTGTCTTCGTTCAGATGTAGAGCTTCGTGCCATCCTTTGTTTAGCCATTGCTGCTCGTGCCAGGCACTAATTGCTGGTTAATTGGTTTGTCGCCTTTATTCATCAGGGCCCAACTAGACCTCCCTCAGTCATGAAGTTCTTTATTGTTCTAGAGGCTGGATTCAGGCAAACCTTGGCGACCGAGCAAATCATACTTGCAAAGGCCGTGCCCCTCCTCCAAGGGCCGGTCACAAAAGAAAAACGGCTCATTTGCAAACCCTCAGAGGCGTTGAAAGTTCCTCCTGAGGCCATCAGATTTTCTCAGCATTCAAGGAATCCCCTTTTCTCTTTTGCCATCTAATTTGGACCCCAGGAGAGGCTGGTGGGTGAGGGCTGGGCCACTCCTGTAGAGCCAAGCTGGTGCTGGAAAGCAAGGGTTGCGTTTCCCCTGGGAAGAGGCAGGAGCCCGCTCTGCTCCACAACGGTGGCTTCAGGTGAACAGGTGATTCCCCCCAAGAGAGTGTCAGCTGTCACTGGGGGGTGGGGGTGGGGGGGGTGGGACTGGTTGCCAAGTCCTGCCTCCCCAGTTGCTGTGAACTTTCGAATGGCCTCTGGCTACAGATCAGCATTTGAACCTCTCCGGCACAGGGCCACTCACACACCTGGTGCAAGTTCCTCCTCCTGCTCGCCAGGCTTAGCAGACACGTTGGGGCCTGTGAGCCTGTCGGCAGCTTGACGCTTGCCCAGACCAAGGAAAGATAATTCTCATCATAAAAAGGACTCTGCCCCAGAAACAGGAAGTCATAGACCTGGGGTGATAAAAGAGGATTTCTCAAAGAAAAGCTGGTTAGACGTCTGGAAATCAGAGAGAGTTTCATGCACAAAGGGAAGGAGGCAGCTGTTAAAGAGGGCAGGGAAGGAAGGAAGGAAGGAAGGAACACACCCCTGTGTGTGCGCAAGCACACACACACACACACAAAGTCTAAGCCCTCGCCTGCCTGTTTCTGTGACACCCCACAGGCCAACCCATACCCCGCCCCCAGCCTCAGCTTCCACTCTGAACTGCTGTTCACTTGGGCAACCCTGCAGGCGGGACCCAGACCTACAGATCCCTAAAGTGCACTCTCACCCCGACGGACCAGGGAGTTTGATGCCTTCTCTTAGACTGCCACGTCCCCCCACCCTGGTTTTCCATTGACCTCTTGAAGGGAAACGTCATCCATTTGGGAAGGGTCATTTTGCGGGGAGTCAGGGACCGATGCTCACTGCAGCTTCCACTCTGGTTTGCTTTGCTGAAAGCTGTGTCGTTTCTGCTTTGGAAGCAGCCTGTTCTGAGTCTCTGGTGAGCCCCGACTTTCAGCCAGAAAAGATCTGTAAAGAAACCACCCCTTGGCGCCTGGGCCAAGGGGCTGCTGCAGAGCTGGTTCCACCACTGCTGAGCCCAGGCCTTCCTTGCCTTCTCTGCTCCCATTCTCTCCAAGAATAATGGAAAGAGATGAAGAAGGGGGGGGGGGAGCAGGAACTTTCCTGAGCTGGGGCCAGCTTCTCCTTTTTGCCAGGCTATTATTACCACGCTATATTAATCTGCAAGTCCAGATTTCTTTCGAAAGGTGGGAAAGTGGGAAGAGCAGGATCCTCCCCTCCTTCCCCGGCACAGAACCTTGTTCAGGTACAGATCAGGGTGAGGGCAAAGAGGCCTGGGGGTGGGAGGAGAGGGCTGGGACATCCCACGCTAGCTGCCCTGCCGCCGCCACGGCTGCTGTTGCTGGACCTTTTAGGACCCTGATGTCCTCTGACTTTGGAAGCTAAGGAGGGCTGAGTCTGGGAATAGTGGGGAGCTACACTGGATAAGGTCACAGCTGGATGGGAGAGCCCTTGCTTCACACCCAGAAGGGCCCAGTTTCACTCCCATGGAGCATCTCCAGGTCAGGTGAAAAACACAGCTTAGAAATTCTAGCTTTCTGGATTACATCTCCCCAAATTCTGGGAGCTACGTGTATTCCAGAACACGAGCATTCCTTAAGCTCAGGAAAGGGAGGAATCTTCTTTGAAACCCTGAAGGGTCTTGACGTTGCCAGCCCTGTTACTCCCCAAAGGTACCTATGAAAACACTGGGCGAGACTGAACAGCCTCAGCTGTGCTCTGAAGAGCCACTTTGCATGGTGCCCTTGGTACAACGTCACACCGCAGCCCAGTGGGGAAACTCAAACCTCTGCTCCCATGGCCGAGGGAAGGTGTTCAAGGTAAGCGAGATGTCTAAGGAGTGGTTTTACCAGTTCCACACACCCCCAGTGAGTTCCCATGGCCAAGTGGGGATTCGAACCCTGTTCTCCAGAGTCTTTGTCCATCACTCTGTCCACTACACCACACTGAGAATCCTAACTTCCAGCAGGGTGTGATAAATGCACCAGAGGCTTTGCGGGAGATCAAAATGTCATCACCAGAGACGGTCACCCACCATGGATCAGAGAGGGGAGAGGAGGGGATGTTCTAAGGAGGGCTTCCAAAAAGGCATCAATATACGGTGCCACTCACAGGGATCACACCTGGCCCCAGTAGTGGGTAAGGTGGACACGAGTCCAATATGGCCCCTGTTGGGATTTCAAAGTAGCAGCCAGCAAGACCTCAATCTCTCTCTCTCTCTCTCTCTCTCTCTCCCTTGCAGGGATCCTGCACAGAGCCTGTCTGTGTTTTGATGTGGCTTTCTCTTGCTTTCATCCCAGCGTTCTGATTCTGTCCTGTCCCTCCCTCCAGTGGCTCACTTTCTCCCCCCCCCCCTTAAAAGTCCTGCCAAAAACTGTTTGTCTGCAACCTTTGGCACAAAGACAGCAACAGAAAGTTCTGAAGACGAAAAGGATAAAAGAGGAAGGAGAAAACAGTCCACCGTTCCTAAGCCTCTTCAGGCCTAAAAATAGGGCCGGCGACACGGTTTGATATTAAAATTAGCAGTGAGCCAGGAGAGAAGTCACGAGGCACAACCTTTCCGCTAAACTCTCTCTCTCTCTCTCTCTCTCTCTCTCTCTCTCTCTTTCTTCTGTTCCAGGGCTTTCAAGTGTGCTCCAGCAATACGTAAAATTTTTTAGGCAGGGTGAACTCGAAAGCCTGCTTTGTTGACTGCATACCAGCAACATCCAAAGGGGTTTATGGTGGAGTAAAGGAGCGTCTCCCGCTTCCGATGCTTCTTTCCCTTCCAGCCACATTTTGCGAGGAAACCGCACCATCTGCTTCTCTCGTCCCACACCGTGGCAGCTCCTTCCAGCTTGCTCGGAAAGGCATCGCCGGGAGCTGTCAGGGGACGCCGTGAAATGAGACAGAGAGAGAGAGAGAGAGGAAGTGGGTGGAAGGCGCTTTATCCAGATTAAACAGATCCTGTTGCAGAAGACGGACAGTTTTCTTCAAGCAGCGGAGATCTTCAGAAGGGAGATTTGTGTGTGTGGGGGGGGGGGGGATAATTCCCCTGTAACAACGGAGCCACGTGCGGGGCGAAGTTCCTAATCGCTTGCTTCCCGGCTGAAAGCGAAGAGAAACCTCCGGCGAGGCTTCTCATTTGGCAGGGACGCCCGGCGGCAATTAAAGCGCGCCGGCTTTGAAGACCCGAGCCAAGGACGTGAGCGGACGGCGCAGCAGCAGCAGCAAAGAGATCGGCTTCGGGGAGAGATCCTCGTTCCAGCGCTCCTTGGGAGGATTCCTTGGCTTCGCCTGCGCTACTTCCCAACGACCCTCCTCTCCGGGCAACCACCCAGCCAGGTCTCCTTCCCACGTCTCCTCCGCGTTAAGCCCGAGAGGTTAAAAGGAAGGAGGCCACCCGTCCCTCCGTTGGGCGAAAGGAGCTGCGGGTGTGGGTGCGTGCCCAGAAGGGGTCCGGAGAAAAGGCCTCGGGCTCCGGCCTCGGGCCAGCTGGGCAGAAGCCAAGCGATGCAACCCGGCCCTTGCGCCGGGTCCCCTGAGCCAAAGGAGGGCTGATTCTATTGATCATCTTCAAAGCGCAGGGTCCCCCTGTGTTTTGCAAGGAAACTTCATCATGGAAGTCTGTCCATCACTGTGGGCACACAGCGGCCAGGGCAGGTGAGGCGGGACAGAGCAACACGGACGGTTTGCGCGCCCCCCCCCCCCCCAAGGGCTTCAGGCAAGCGGCCAAGGGCTTCTTAGGTACCGCCTCCCATGTTCAATGCCTGCCTTGAGCTCTAAAATCAGGCTCACCCACGTCTAACCCTGGCAGTCTCTGGATCCTAGGAGAGCGACTCCACCAGGCTGAGAGGAGCCCAACATTTGGGGATGGTTCATGAATGTGTTTGGTTGACTTACACCTGGCCTTTCTCCCTGAACTGGGAGGTGGAGGAAATTCCTTCCTCCCTCGGCACAGCTCTTAATGGCAGAAGGGTCTGGTTCCCCTTTTCCCTGGACCAGCCTGTGCAGAATAAGCAAGCGGCTGCGAAGAACGTGCCCCAAACACGAGCAGGGTGCCATTTTTGAGAGCTCATGCACAGCCCTCCAAAGCTGACAGATTCTTCTCCAGGGCTGCTATTTTTTCTGCCATTTGCAATCTTAAAATATAAAGAGAAGCCAAGAACGGATTCCAAAGCAGATTTGCACTTTAAATACCTCTCTGCTGATCTGTCTTGGCTCAGGCCTGGGAGGGAGGGAGGGCCATGCGTTTCTACCTCCTTCGTACTTCTGACCATCAAAACTGGAAGGCACCGAGGCCTGGGCAAAGATCTCTTTGGGAAACCTTAGGGCTTGCACATGGGATGAGGGAGGGTGGAAACCTGGCCCTGCCGGCTTTGTTCTGCTCGTGGGCCAGAAGGAAGAGGAGCGCCTCTCTCCTCCGCCGCATTCATCGGAGTGTCAGTCATGACATTCCACACGCACCCTTCCCTTGACATGCCGGGTAATCCTTTACGACATCTTATTTTGATGGCTGAAGTAGGAAAATGCCTTGTAAATCCTGTCCTTTCCGACATGCTCCAGTCACACTTTGGTAAACACATGATGTGATGTCAGCCCTTCTCCGGTTACACCGCCTGTCTCATCCTGTCCTGTAATTTGCTCGGAGCGATGATGGTTTTGAGGCATTTGGAAGTCCCTCTCTTTCACTCGCCTGGATAATCCTAGGGTACATGATCCCTGACTTACCAGCTCCACCAAGTCAAGAAACAGACTCCTTGAGGTTTGTAAATTACATTCTGCAATAAAGGAAGGAGAAGATTGTGTCCCTCACTGGTCCTGAAGGTTGCCTGACATTCCAAAGTATTTGGTTCAGGAAAGAGAAAAAGAGAGTGGATTGCTCGGGGTTGAGGTCTGTCTGCGGAGCCAGAGGTTGGGAGTTCAATTCCCCCCACTGGGCCTCCCTGACAGGGGCTGGACTGGATGGCCCATAGGGTCCCTCCCAGCTCTGCTGTTCTCAGATTATAAAATTATAAGATTAGATTAGGGCAGGGAGTGTTTCTTGAGAAGACACCACCCACTTCTCTTGGCACAGCCCAAGGACAAGCCAGTTGGCCCCATGGCTCCCTTGGGCTGGCTCTACCAGGAGGCAGAAATGCGGCACCAGTGACTGAGCCCAGCATCTTTTCATCAAAGCAGCCCTGCCTAACCTGCTGCCCTCCAGCTGTGCTGCACCACAACTCCCATCATCCCCTGCAAACATGAAGCTAAGGAACCGAGGCTTCTTTCAAGCCAGATCCTTTTCCCACCTGGACTGGCTTAAATTAACTGCTGCACTGCCAGGAAAACATGGGAAGATGCTCTCTTTCCCTTCCGTTTTCCGGCTTCCCCTTCTTGGGGAAGAAAGTGGCCAGGAAGATACCCAGCTGGTCTGGTGGGCTTCCTCCCTAAGATCAGATGAGAGGAGCCATGCTCTCTGCAAATGCTCAGGGAGACCACATGCCGTGCTCAGGCACACTATTTTTTGGGGGGGGGGGTGTTGAGTGAAAGCTTGGCACTGCAAACGCCTTCTAGGGATCAGCCAAGGCTCAAAATAAGCCTTGGACACAGGACACCGCAGAACTTACATTGGGCAGATTTCTGCCAGCCAGTCTGTCCTGCAGTTAAGAGAAAACACTTGATTCCTCTTTTGAGTTGAAAAGCGCAGGTTCTGCGTGACACATTGACAAGCGATGTTCCTTGAGGCTGTTGTAATAAGTGGCAGGAAGCACAAGCAATGAGAGGCAGCCGTAAGTAAGTCGGATTCGCCCACCCGCCTGCCTGCAGGGCTTCTGGGGGCCAGTTAAGTTGTTTAATGTGTTGAACTGAAGACAATCAGCTTGGCCCTTAAAGGAGGGAGAGAAAGCAGGTAGTCCAGGCTTTGCCAGCAATTCGGAATGCGCACAGAGAAGGGATGGGAATATTTGCGCTGGGCGTGTTACATAATCATCCGGGGGGGGGGAAAATGGTCCTACAGCTCTGGTGGCTGTTGTTGTGCAAACGAATTAGAATGGTATCCCCCAAAGATGCTGAATTAATGACTCCGCCATGGGAAGCTGAGCTCTGGTCATCGAGGCTTTCTGAAAGCTTTGTCTGCCTGCTTTAAGAGCAAAGAAAATGTGCAAAGGTGGCCTAGGAATCTGAAGCTGAGTCCAGAAGAAGCCTCAAGGTTTGGAAGCCCTTTGCAAGACCATGTGCAAATTGTGATGGTGCCCATCAGGCCCCCTTTGCCGCCACCCCCCCCCCACGCCATGGACCCTGGCCAGGGAGCCACAGCTGAGGCAGGCTCCCTGGAGAAGGCGCTGGCCCAAGGAGGCGCACAGGTCCCCATAGAGGCAACCCACATTCCTGCACGGTGGCTTTGTGCGGATGCTTGCAGCACAGCATGCAGTGATGGGGTGATGGTGCAGGGGATCCTTCCTGCTCTCCCCTGCCACACTTCCTTGCTTCTTTCTTTGCTTGCTTCCTTCTTCTGAAAGATTTCCTGGCCTGCTTGCCTGGCTTTCCTCCCTCTCACCTTTTTGTCCTCATGACGACCCTGCGAGGGAGGTCAAGCTCAGTGACTGTGATGATGGGTGTGAAGTTCCCTGTTAGTTTCGTGGCTGGTTGGGAATGTGGATATTTTAGGAGAACAGGGGAAGTGCCAGATAACCTCTCTGCAGGTCAGTAAGCAGTGTTAAGTCTCAGGAGATAGATAAGGTAGTCAGGCACTCCCATTTCTTTAAGGACTTGCCATAGTTTGCTGTGGTCCACACAGTCAAAGGCTTTTGCGTAGTCAATGAAGCAGAAGTAGATGTTTTTCTGGAACTCTCTGACTTTCTCCAGTGCATGTTAGCAATTTGGTCTCTAGTTCCTCTGCCCCTTGCCAGCTAGGAAGGGAAAAGAATCAGGAGGTATAGAACCTGGGAGAGGCAGCGATCCAAGCGGGTGCACCAGGAAGGGGCCATAGGAGCTGGGGGAGCCTGGGACTACGTCTCCCAGGTTCTCCCAGCTCGTATGGCCACTAGGAAGGGTGAATTTGGGAGCTGTGCCTCCAAGAAAACCTTCCCAGAAGTTACAAATAACTTGCAATGAATTAGCTCACTCAGCCATCTCCCTAAGGACAAAGGTGTGCCCAAGTGACCTTCAGGGAGGTAACCGGGGGGAGCAAGAAGGCGGCTACTTTTGCAGAGAGGCCACGGATTTTATGCTCATCTTGCTTGTGACCAGGATGTGGCCTCGCACGGTGGCCCGGGAGCCATCAGTGGCTTGTGGTGCTCTGCGGTGGGTGTCCAAGGGAGCGGCAGGAGGCCAGCGGGGTTTGAATGGCTGGATGGGAGTTTGCTAAATTCAGACGCCTTCCCCCCACCCCCGGAAAGCTAACCCAAGGGCAGCTCATTGCTTCGGGGGCTTTTGAACTATGGCTGCAAGCAACGTTTGGCGGGGACCTCTCAAGTTCTGGGCACACCCAGTGAGTTTTTTGGGTCCCGGATGTAAAAGCCTCTACTGCTCTAGCTGTTATTGCGGCATTGCTATATCAAAATATACACATCTACTTGCGAACAGCTTTAAACGATGCAATAAAATAAACACCAGGCAAAATAGCCCTGGAACAATCATGAAAGCGAACCGTTCGATCCATCAGGGGCCAAATTAAAAGGTAGCGGCCAGAGATCAAACCGGGAGAGCAAAGCCAGGCGTGGAAGGCACTCGGGAGGAAGGAGGACTCGGTAAAACCCCCAAGACCATCGGGCGGGGAAGCACCCCTCCCTGCCTTCTGCCCCCGAGAGCGCGGGGCTGAGGAGAGCGGGGATTTAGCGCCGGCCTTTGCTTGCTTGCCAGGACGGCAAAGCAGGGGGAGAAGCGGGCCGGGGCCAGGCTGCTGTCGGCCCCCCCCCCCCACGCGCGCCCCCCCCCCACCCTCCACCCCCCACCCCTTCCCCAGCAGCTGCGGCCGCCTGGCAGGTGCGGCGCGCCAGGGAGGCCCGTCAATCCTCGTCAATCCTGATCGCCGCGATAACAAGGCAAGCTTCTCTCTCTCTCACACACACACACACACACACCCCACGGCTGATGAAGAGCGACGGGGAAGAAGCCGCGCGACTGCCGGGAGGTGTTGGAGCAAAGCTGCCCGGACGGGGCTCCCGCACCTGGGCCGCCCGACCGGAGGAGCCCGCAACCTTGGCAGGCTCGTCTCCCCTGGGCGGGGGGGGGGGGGGCGCTGCTGCCCTCGGCGCCCGGGCCTCCCCCCCCCCCGACCGAGGAGGGCCAAAGGACACGTTCCACGCGCGCGCGCCCGGGCGCTGCCTCGGAAGTCCCCGCCTGCCCGCCCGCCGCCCTGCGGGAAACGCGCCCTGGAGAAGCCCGGCGTCCTGCCCTCCTTCCCTTCTGCGGCTCCTCGGCCCTCCGAGGGAGGGGATGGACTAGATGACCCTCGGTCCCCTTTCCAACGCCACCAACTCTCTATTCTTCTTCCTCCTTTTTCTCTGCCTAAAGCATGAGGTGGGCAGAAGCCTTTCGGTTTCTTGGAAGCCCGCCGAAGCGCGAAAGCTTCCCATCAAGGCATTTGGCGGTGGCTCTGGCGAATTCTCCACGTGAGGAGGCTTTCATTCCTTTGCTCTGAAAGGACTCCCCTCCAGGTGACAACCTCAGCGATGCATAAGGAGCTAAAGCCGTCATGTCTGAAGGCCGTTCATCACCGCAACTGCTGTACCTTGACACGGGCCTGGAACTGGGCCTGGCCTGGGCCAGAGGGAAGCCCCAGAGGGAGCGCGGGGGGGGGGGGAGGCGGGGGAGAGGGACGGGCCACCTAAATGGCCAAGTTGGATTCTGTGAGGTTGCAACCTGAAGAACCTGGACTCAAAGGAAAGGGAAAGTGGGGTGGAGGGGGGGGGGGAGAGAGAGAGAAAGAGAGAGGGGGGGGGACAGGAGAAGGAGGAGAGAGAAGAGGACTGAACCAGGCAGGCAATGACCTCCTGGTGAACTCCTGAAAGGATAAAGGGGGAAGATGAAAACTTCAGCAGCCAGGAATAGCTCCTGTCTCACCTGTCATCACCATAAACTACAAGATGCAAGGAGTGGCTGACAGATTTCACCTGACTGCTTAGCAGATCTGTCATTCTTCTAAATCTTTCTATTTTCAATCATTGGCATTTTTTAAAAAATAAAATAAAATCCGACAGCCAAATAATTCAGAGCGCAGAGCTGAAACTCCCCCCACCCATCCAATTCCCACCCACCCCCATTTCAAAGCTGGCTGTCACTTTGCCCTCTGTCTTCTAATCTACATCATCCACAATTCTAATGATGTTTGTTTCTAGATTTTTATCAAGCGCCTTGCTTGTTAATGGTTTCAAGGTGCAGCTGGCTTTCCACTCCCAGTAGGAGCCCAGGCGCGTTGCTAAACATGGAGGCAACGGTAACAGCAAAAAGTAACCCCGATTCATGGGTGGCGCGAGGACGCTTTGTGTGCCATGTTGGTCATGCCGGAAGTAAGTTCCATGCTCCGGTTTTTCCAGTAGACCAGAAGAGGTCAGCCATAAAAAATGCTGATGCCATTCTTTGATTCGGGATACTGAACGATTTCTATTTGGCCCACATCTGGAGGCAAAGGGACCGGAGCGGTGCTTACTGGACTAAAACGCAGATTGGAACACAGCAGGCCTTTGGATCGTGCCCTCCTCCAGCTGGGGAGATGTGATTCCTGAAGGGTCCACCTTGGGGTCTTCTCCGACCCCTGCTTTAGCCCCTGATAAATTCAGCTGACTGTATCTTGAAATCCTAAGGCGTGGGCGCTAGAATATGTGGTTTATTCTCCCATTCCACTCTGGAGGTTCTCCATCACCTGTCGTAACAAGGCAGAGCAGCCATTTCCCCCCTGAGGCCTTAATTTCTAGTAAGGAGGTCAGGGCATTTTTTTTCAGAGAAGTGGACAAAAAGACGGCAAGGTCAAGCGGGAGCTGCATGCCGGTGACCTTCTCAGCTGTTCAGGGACGGGGGAGCCGAGAGGGAGGCTGCCACGAAGGCCGCCGCCAACAGCTCCTTGGTCTATCGGCCGAAAGGCCCCACCCGGCTGAGTTTGAGCCAGAAATTCCCGCCAGGTTCAGTCCATTTCCAGAACTCCTCAGACCTCACGACCAAAACAGTCCTGTTGCCATGAGAACCACCTGCGTTATTTGGGTATCCAGAGCCTTCTGCTTTGGGCTGGCCGCCTGGAGCTCCGTGAGGTGACTAAGTTGCTACAGCAACATAGGAACAGCCCAGATGAACTCAGTTTGGACCTGATCCGGGAGGCTTTTCTTGCCTCCTTTTCTTGCCTCCCTCTCCAGAGACAGAGGGAACAGTGGGCCGCTGCTGATGGGAGAGTCCGGCCGGACGCGAAGTCATTGGGGCCCGTGAGACTAACCCCCAGGTCCTATCAAGCCTTCCTTCCACTCACCTGGCTGGAAGTAACCTTATAACTATTTAAGACCCTTTGTTTGGCATCCCTGAGCATCCCTTATTCATTCAGAAAATTTAGACCGTATCTGTGGCTTGGGAAAAATTCCTTTCCCCAAATCCTCAGCCAAGCACGGTCAGCCCTTCCAAATTCTGACACCATCATGGTCATGTAAGTGCATCTCAGTGTCCTCTGTGGGTTGTGTGTATGTGTTTAATGATCATCATTGTGTCTCCCTCGCCAATACGGCTAAACAAAGCTTTATTATTAGGGTTTCCGAGTGCTATTGCTCCTTCAGTTAAAGGCTTCCTCCTTGCAGTTCTTGCATCAAATCTTGCCTCTCAGGCATAGTTTTGTCTGGGAACCTGAGTTTTGTAAACTGGAAGGTCAAAGCTGATGACCTCTGGGTATATTTGTATTTGGGTGGCGCAAGAACAGAACTCAAAGATCCCTTGGTTGCAGGTATTTCAATGCTCAAGATGTCACACTGTGTGCTGGTTATCAGATTTTCAGTCAAGAAACAGACAAACAACCCATGCTGCCATTTGATCTTGCTGAAAGTTTTTGTCTGACTTTCCTTCCTCTGCTCCACTTAAAATTAAAACATAGATGCTATGTTCTTTCCCTTTGCAAAAAGAAAGAAAGAAAGAAAAAAGGGGGGAATAAAGAAAAGGAAATCTAATTCCTCTTAAGCCAAGAACAGATGCATTTCTAGACCAAGGGAGAAAATGCTTTTGGAACAAACACCACCCTTCTCACTTACAGGAACAAACTGTGAGAATGTCTGGAGGCGGAAATAAACTTCCCCACATTTAAATGAAGGTTTTGCTACCAAAACAAACAATGGCAGAGACTTGATCAGATAAGACGTCCAAAAGGCTATAAAATAATGGGATGATGAAACAGAAGAACAAACCCTGGGCTCAAAGGAGAAGTAGAAAGACTGTCCAGGGGGACTGGGTGTGATTCTGGTCCGTCACTGTCACATCTCACCTGGACATTAGCCCGGCTGCCTGCCTGCCAAAATGTAAGCTCAGGCACATATTACAGAGATGGAGAATGTTTGGCTGGCTGTGCTTGCTGGGGGATTCTGGGAACAGTAGTCCAATGTGCAAATGTTCCTTATCCCCACGTGGAGAGGAAGGGGGCAGGACCCAAAACACCACCCAGAGGAGAGTGTCTTTTGAGGCCAGAGAAGGCTGCTGATAGGGTGGGGACAGAAGAAGCGGGGAAGAGGCCAGGGATGCAGAATGAGGCTGGGAGCTCAGATCCATCCCCTGCACCCTGCCTTCGATCCCAGAGGAAGCTGGGCCAGCCTAGGAATGGTGTGGTAGGTTTTGTTCAGATGCACCACTTTAAAGGGGTGCCAAGCCAGGCAGCCTGATTCTCTGGAGAAAGAGGACAGGAGTGCAGGAACAGCCCCTTTGTGGTGCATCTGAAACCCCGGGCAAAGTCAGTGGTTAGACCACAGTGAGAGCACCCCCAGCCCCCCACCACCCCGAATGTGGACCTTGGAACTGCGGCTGAGAGATGTGTCAGGGATGGGCTTCTCTCTCTTTTCCCCCCTTTTCTTTTCCATTTATTAGTTTTTATAACAGCAGCGAGCTGTAAAGACTTTGCTGAAGTATGAGAGAAACAGATGGGAAGGGAGTCTGCACTTTCCCTCTCCTGTCCTAATGGCAGCCTTTGGCAGGGTTTCCCCGGGAGGCAATGAACCCGGGCGATTCTCCAGGAAAAACCTGCTGATGGCAAGGAAGGAGCGGCAGATCCTTCTCTCAGGTGCTGCTTCACTCAGATTGCTTCCACCACGATGGCGCAGTGGCTTGTTACGAAGCAAGAACTTGGAAGCTGCATCCACGGTCGGTGGGTGGGTGTGTATCAACACACTTGCCACTGGGGAAGGCGGTACATTTTGTAACAGCCTAAGGACAGCCTCCGAGGCTGCTGGACCCGATTGCATAGACAGAGGTCAGGGAGGCAAAGAATGGGAGCGAAATCTTTTGTTCTTCTCCATTTAGCCTGTCTCAGCACACTGAACACGGAATTCCCAGACTCCAGAAAGATTCCTTATTTTTTTCCGGGCAAATGAAAGACAATGTACATGGCCCCCCCCCCCCACGTCTCCATTATTTGCACAAAATGCCTCTGTGTCAAACTGGCATCTGTTTCCTTTGAGAAACAGTAACCCAAATGCAAAAGGATGTTTGTTTGTTTTTCCAAAAGGACGCAAATCCGACTCTTTGCAAGAAAGTAGCAGCCAGTGGTCCTTTTGCACCATTTGCCTTGTTCGGGCAGCTCCCAGGATACCCATAGTCCTGCTGGCTGAAGGTTTGTCTTAAAAGAGTCCGTTTTGCTGGCTCTTCTGCCCCTTCCCTGCTCTTGCCTAGTGTGTTTGGGGACGAGCCCTGTTCAAGCAGTGGTTGTGAGCCAAAGGCGTGTGCCGTTGGAAGGCCAGACCACAGACGACACCCTCTGCCGTCAGGAAGGAAGACACCCAAGATGGGCCACGAATGAAGGCCAGGTCCCAAGAGGAGCAAGGAAACTAAGACTGAGAACCGACACACACACACACCTGTCCGGCGGCCTTTGAGAGGGAGGAAAGGGCCACAAGAGGGACAAAGAGCTTTCCACCTCTCTTCCTCAAAGCAGGGCACAGCGGATTCCTCAGCCCAGCAAGAAGAAAAGTCTGGACTCTGTGGCGTCAACCTTCAATCTAACACTGGAGGTTGGGTTTTTGTTTATGTCCGTGATGGACTTTGAACAAGCGGTCCCATGAAAGAAGACCCCCTGAAAAGGAATCCCGTTGCATCAGAACCTTTGGGGGGCCCTCTTGCTTTCCTGTTCACCCCCACATTTCCCCAGCAGGATCCAAGGAGGACGAGGCAGCGAGAATGGGTGGAACCATTGGCTGGATTTGCGCATCGTCGGTTGTCGCAGGCAACCCAACAGGGACAATGGAAGCTGAGGGCTGAGCTTTCGGAGGTGAGCCTCAGTTCTTTTGACAGCTGACGGCCGGACGCACCTCCTGTCATGGCTAATAGGGAGGCGGGGGCAGCCAAGCAAAAGCAGGCTCCCTTGCTGAGCCTACCGGTGATTTGGGAAGACTTTTCAATTAAGAAAAACCCCAGAGGGCACCGGAGGGGGTGGGGGAGAGAGGGAGTGGGGAGTGGTAGGAGTCAGGAAGCAAGATCCCTGACCCCTCTTTTTCGGAGGAGATGTGGATCAACTCTTCCAGGCACTGAGATGGAAAAGAGGGCCCAAGAGCCACCCGGGAGCCCCTGAACGCCTTGCTCAGGAGCACGTTCCAGGTCAATACACTTCATTCACAGCTGTGATTTTGCTCTCTGCCAGGGGATGTCCTGGATTTACCGTCGGCTGTCTTCCTTAATTTGAACCTGGGAACCACTTTGGGCTTATCTCGGTCAAGAAAAGCAAGACGAAACTTGCCGAGAACAAAGCAATAAATGAAATGCATACTTGTGCCACACTCAGCACGTTCCTTCAGAAATATGATTGATTGATTTCAACTTATATCCCACCCATTTAGTGGACCAGCCACTATTCTGGGCAGCTTCCAGAAAATAACAAAAATATACAGCATTTTTTTAAAAATGAACATATAAAAAGAAAAAACCCTTTGCTGAACCATTGGCTGACATAAACTTATAGTGAGATTTAGGTGACAATTTGGGGCAACCATACACAGAAGGTCACAGAAGCCAAGTGTTAAAATTAATTTGTTACCTATCATTCCTTATTTGGGGCAATGTGTAGCCTGCGTAATTAACTTGTAAACCGCCCAGAGAGTGCTTTAAGCGCTATGGGGCGGTATATAAGCAGCACGTTTTGCTTTTTGCTTTTTTGGTAACAATTCTCCTAGGGAGAAAGCTTGCAATTTTTGCACATTTCCCTAAAATAAGACTTTTGAAGGTGACTTTCCTAACAGTACATATTTTGTATAGAGCTCTCCTTTAATATGTCCATTTCTGCATCCAATTTCTGAGCTAAGAAACCCATTGCAAACGTGAGCATGAATTAAGCTGGTTTGCTTTTCAGTGAAGACCGAATCAAATTCTCTCCGTTCGGTGTACAAAGCTGCCACAGTTTAGGAGAAACCTGTGTCCAAAGTGTGTCTAGCGGTTATCTCTGAGCTGTATCGAGATGTGTGCGCATAAAAGAGAGAATTAAGGGCTCTGTAACCATGTTTGCCTCAAATGAAGAGGATTCATTTCCAGTGTCATTAAACTTAATCCATAATTATGTAAACAGCCATCTAAGCACGCATGTATGTATGACTCACAAAGCAAGCCAGCCGCAGACTAATCCTTTGCCCTCTGACAGAGCTTTTACAGATGCCAATGCCATAATCAACCCTAAATATGCCTCACAGAGCGTCGGTGGAGCTATCAGGCAATTCTGTTGGGTCTTCCTAGGGAAGAAGTCAGCAGTGAGTGCCACTGGCCAGGGCTGAACCCTTTTGCAAAGGGTTGAAAGGTCAACACGACCAGCCTCGGAAAAGGTTAGAAAAGTTAAGGCCTGGAGAAATGTTGGAAGAGGAACCGCCAAGAAAATCCAGTGAATGCTCCAAAAGGGGGCAAAAGTTGCTCTCTCCTCTTCTACGAGGACTTCTCAGAGGCCTTCCAGCTCAACAATTCCATGCTTCTATGACGCTCCGCATCCCCTCCAGACATGGTGGCCTGGTCTGGAGCCACCTGGCAACTGCCCAGGAACACAAGCTGATCACAGAGTGGCTACTGAGGGCGAAAGAAGAAAATCCACCAAGCCACGGTGGTGGTGGTGGTGGTGCTGAAGGCAGGGATCCTTCTTGATTCCTTGGTCACTTATGGCCAATGGCCAGAGCACATTGGATGAGTACCACCTCCAGGAATCTGCTTGCTGAAGAGTTTCCAAATGCCGACTAATAATACACAAGGCCTCTCCTGGCGAGCAGTGGCCAGACGGGATTGCCTCATCTCGACCAAACTCCCTCCACCATGACATTGTTCCAGGATGGCCTAAGCCTGCGAGAGAAGCCGCAGCATCCTTGAGCTGCCAACACAAACCCGGGACTGTAATGCCAAATATTAGTGTACATTTTATGCTCGGTTTTCCTATGAGTCATTTTCCATCCTTCCCGTCTGTCTCTTTCAAAGAAATGATTTTAAAAAGGAAACCACTCGTTTATCTATTGAGAAGTCCGTCCACGGCTTTCTGGATGGTGGGCCGGGCGGTGATGACTCTGGGCTGAGGCTCCTGCCACTTGGCGGGAAACCTCCACACCTTAGAGGAGGCGTGGGACCACCTGGTGGCACTAGGAAGGCTCTGCAGTCGACTGTCTTGCCCTTGGTGACTTGTGTCAAGGCGGCTATTGTCCCCTGCTTAATTCCTTTCCTGTGCAGACCCTGGGTATGAGCTGCGGTTCTGCTCCACTCTGATAAGGCTGAATAAGTGGATGTATCCAGAAAAGCTCACCTTGACATCTGACTGTCTTTAAGGTGCCACAACACTGTGCAGAGATGGGGTGGAGTCAGAATACGCTTGTGCAGACTAACAAGCTGATTTGTTTGAAAACAACACCTTTCTGGATAAAGGGAAGCTCACCTTTTTGGGTCCTGTGAGGAATCGCCTCTTAATCTTCCCTGTGCAAGGACGGAGGGTGGGGTTGGTGTATAAAATCAGTCAAACCCCCCCCCCCGCTTCCTGCCCTCCAGACAGATATTGTAGCACGCGTGTGGGGAGGGGGGGGGTTGTGATGAATGTTTGCAAAGAGTCTGAAAGCGTTCGCCTCATTTTCTTGGCACACTCTCCAGAAATGTGGGATGTGTTCGCTCCAAGCAAGGCGCTCGGAAAGGCCAAGTGATAACAGAAAAGGGAACACAGTGGCATCCCAGAAGGCCCAGCTAGGACTTGGTGGGCCACTCCCATCCCTTCAGACGGAATCAGACATTCCACCTTGTGACGGCAATCATTGCAACTCAGGTACACCTTACAGGTGTCGGAAGGAACTGGCACACAGAAACACGCAGGTCAAGCAAGGGGCGGGACATGGATGACTGAGAGATCAACCAGCCAAAGAGACTGAGGTCCTTCCACCCACAGTAAGAAGAAAAATGCTAGAAGCACTTGAAATGGGGGACTGACTTATCCCAAGGTGCTGAGAACTTCTTGGATCGAGGGGATGACCACCCTACCCATCTCCCCATTTCATAGGGTTTGGATGCAAAGCCGTAAATCTCTTCAGGCAATAATCCTCCTCCTTCATCAAGACTGCTTACCGCCCTGCGCTTCACTGTGACTCTCTAGAGTCCAACGGAGACTTTTTTTTTTAAAATCACCAATGAGCAGGCTTCATGGGCCCCGTGTACATGTACCCCTTAAGCTCCCCAGAGATCACAACAGGTTGGTGGTTCTTGCATCTCCCAGGTCTCTCCAGCATCCCCGTCAAGCGTACTGCATTTTTCTCAGGTTGGGGAGAGGATGATCAGGTGACATTTCTCTCTTTACACCTCTTTGCTCAGAAACTAGAAGGCTGGGGTGAGGGGGATCTGCCAAGGCTATTCTGGTAGACCGGCCATAACTGCAGTCACAGATACTATTATGATTCCTACACAGTTATATCCCACCTGTTTGGTGCAAAAGAATGGCTTACCACAATTAAGAATTGCAATTTCAAACTGCGCAGTGCAGGTGAACTGGGGTGCCGAGAGGGGTGATTTTTGGCCCAGCCCAGGCCATGAAAAGGAGGCAGCATCCATGTGTGCACTCATCAGGACTCAGAAATGCCACCTTTTGGAGAGGCACGGGTGGCCGTCCTGGCCAAGGATGTTGGGAGAGTCAAGCCAAAAGGATATATTGCAAGAGGGCACATGGGCCCACTCCAGTCCACCTCCTCTCCCTTCTGCATTATGCTTGAGAATTTTATGCTAAGGCTGTACAAAAATGTGACTTCACATAAATGTTTCGAAAATGTATTTTCTCACAAAACATACATTTCTAAACTTCTTTCTCTCCTCCTCCCTCTCCCTCTCACATGCTCTCTCTCTCACACTCACACACAGAGAGAGAGAGAGAGAGAGACAGACAGACAGACACATGCATATGCCTTTTTAAATGTATTTTCTCTCCAAACTCATCTGCATGAAGAAATGCACTGAAATATTCAAGCAGTGCAAAAGCCAGCTCACGGAGGATGAAAACAGCCACCCGTTCATCCGGGAGGGGCAACGGCGGTCGGCTGCCTTCAGAAGCTGCAAATATCCACTTATCTGACACGGCCAGTCCCTCCTTCTGCAAAAGATCAGGGACGAGAAGAGCAGGAGGAGGACAGGAGGGAGAGGGGGTCCCTTCAAATGAGGGGAAAGAGAGGAAGTTCACTGCAGCTGCCCCCTGGGATTCCTGACCCACTGTCCAAACTCAACATTGAAGTGGAACTCAGAGAAGTTACTTTTTTGGACTACACCTCATTGAGTTCCCTGGCCTGTGTGGGCAGCAGCCATGCTGGCTGAAGACGCTGTCCCCAGACTTTTCCAAGCTTTGTCTTCAAGTCAATTAGACAATACAGATATTTAAACCAAGACAAGCAATGCCAATGGTGAGAGCTGTGCTCAGAAACCGGGTGTCAAAATTACAGTGTGCGATCCTTGCACGCTTGTCACTTTCCCTGTCTGTTAAGGAAGCACCTGCCTCCAGGGCCATTTTGCAGAGGGTTTGTGCATGTTTACTCCTAACGACGACGTGCTAATTAGCGCATGTTTTGACCCCTCTCTTGGGGCTTCCCATCCATTTGGTGCCTTTGAATGTTCTGATTTCTATCACGACTGTAGCCTCTCAGACAATATGGCTTCAACGTTATGTTTGGAGCAAATACTATATAGACACACGACCAATTCTCTCGACACCATCTCTACACAAGGAAACAGACACTAATCTAATATCAGAAATGTTTCACGTAACAAAGACAGCCCGAGAACCGTTTCACCAGACTGATTTCAGAGTGGCTGATCTCAAAGCAGACATTCAAAAGTAGATTTGTGAGGGACACCGATGAAGTGGAATATGTCCATAAATCCCAATGTGCATCTGGAAGCTAAACAGAGACCAGAGCTTTTGTGCGCACTATAATTAATAACAACAAAATAAGCTGGTTTTTACTACTGTCCTGCATATATACCTACAGAATTGTATTCTTTGGCAAAATTCTGGCATCAACACAAACCACCTTTTCCTGAGAGCAGAATCCACTGCTTCAGCACATCAAAAGCAAAAGCTGGTGGGTTAGCTTAGAGGCCCTTTGCATTAGCTCATATTCTGTTTAGAGCTAGGATGTCGATGTAATTGGTACTTAGAAGTGAATTGAGAAAGTTCGTGGGCAGTTTTGGCAATGGACTTTGCCACCTTCCCATTCCACTCAGCACCCACCTCCACAACCATGTAAACCATCTGTAAACCTGTAGCCTAATTTTGCACTCCATCTGTCCAAAGAAATGGATTATAATCCACAAAAGTTAACACTGAAGTGAGTCTGTTAGTTCTAAATGTGTTGCAAGACTTTATGACAGGACTGCCATAGTTTGAAATGAAAAGGCTTCTTTCAGAAATATTTTGTCCTTACCGTGAAAAGATTCAGCACGTATAAGAAAGGTTTATCCTTCCAGATCTGAAGGTTTGCCAGCATATCTGGGGGGAAAAGAAAGAATTGTTAATTTACTTAAGGAAGCTACAATGCACCTGCACAATATGCTTTGATAGAGAGGATGATGTTCAGAGAGCTGAGGATAGTCTGGAAGAGGAATACCACTCTGTGGTGGGCATGGTTTGACTATCGTCCCCTCAAGTAAACTGAGCTTGTAGAATTTTGTGTGTGGAAACCTAGAAGGCCTGTTTAACAAGCAGGAAAAAAACAATCCATGTCTACACCAGGAGGGAACCATTTTTGGCCCTCCCAATGTGGTTGGGCTGCAGTCCCCTTCAGCCCCAGCCAACGTACCCCAAAATGCAGGAGGGCAGGAACCAGAGCCCAACGGTGTCCAGCGAGGGGCCAGTTGCCCACCCCAGGCCTACTCTGTGAGAAATGAAGCCCCTCTCAAAGGTTCCCCTTGACAATTTGTCCAGTCATGTCCGACTCTAGGCGGCGGTGCTCATCTCCGTTTCCAGAGCTAGCGTTTGTCCACAGACAATCCTCCGTGGTCACATGGCCAGTGTGACTAGACACGGAATGCCATTTACCTTCCCACCAAGGTGGTACCTATTTATCTACTCGCATTTTTCATGCTTTCGAACCGCTAGGTTGGCGGGAGCTGGGACAAGCAACGGGAGCTCACTCCATCACGTGGATTCGATCTTATGACTGCAGGTCTTCTGACCTTGCAGCAAGCCGCTTTCAAATCTCTTTTTTGGAAGGAAAACAAAACAAAACACCATTCTCCATCCTTGGTAGTGGTGATTCCAACACCCTCATGGACTGAAAACAGCCCCCCGCCCCCGCCCGCCCGCTCCAGGCGGACTGGGACGCAAAATCCATGTGGATTCCACGTTTCCATGTAAAGAACGGGCCCCTGGCCACAACTTCTAAGGGTTCTCCCAGCTGCTGTCCTTACATGTCCCACGTGAATCTCTCTCCTATCTGCTAACTCGTTGCAGATTCGGTGCATGTCAGAAGCCAGCCAAAGCAGAGAGGGAGGGAGCTGGGAGGGCCCTTCGTGTTCTGTTCCACCTCGTGCATCATCCCCAAAGCATCCTGGCCAAATCTGGAGCCCAGACATGAGGGTGTACTCACCCACCCACCCACCCATGCACACCCATGCTGGCCAGTGCCGGGTGCCCAGCGGGGGCTGCCAGCCCAAGGGGCAGAGCAGAAGCAATGCCTCCTGCGGATGGTGGAAGCTGCTGAAAGAGGCTGAAGGGTCTCCCAGTAGGCCAAAAGTCTCCTTCGGAACGTGGTGCACGCTCTGGAACCCGTCCCAGGCGTTGCAGCTGGGGCATGTTAGAGATGAAAAGCAGCAGGAGACGAAAGAGGAGGAAGAAAACAACCTCCAGATGCCACGAGAGATCAGATCCAGACCTGACGGCCATCGCTGGTCTCTTCCAAGAGTTGCTGAACAGCCTTCCGTTAAGTCTGGCAAAAAAATCCTCTTCGGATCTTTCCTGGATTGCAAGCATCGTCCGGCTCCCTCCCAGTCCCCTGAGGGGAAAGCTACGGGGGCCCGGCGTGCACTGCTCAGCCCTGCTCTCCCCTCTGCACTCCCTCATCCCCAGACAGGCGCCTCACACAGCCGGGATTCGCAGGTGGCAACTTCTGGCCTCCACCCCCGGCCAAAGCCCACGGAGCCGAGCCATGCACTTCCTAGGCAATGAGGACAGACTAGCTGGACCTGGAAAAGTTACATTTTGGACTGCAATGCTCCCAGAACCCGCTAGCCTTCCTCCCTCCCACGGCAAGGTTTGATTGTTTGTTTGGCTTCTGACAAGCCTCAGATTTGGAAACTGCAGACCAGAGAGAAGATCGAGCGGGACACATAAGGACAGGAGCCACGGCACCTCTCAGCAGTCGTGGCCAGCTTTGCAAGGAGACCAGCCTGGATCCTGGACGTGGGAAGGTGGCACCCGAGAGGGTTTTGGATCCCAAATGCAGCCTCTTTTTCTAAAATGGACTCCAAAACTAATTTTTACAAGCGGAGGGCGATTGGAATAGTAAACATGCAGCAACATGGTTCCTATTAGTAAGTTTTCCATTAATAAAAAGTACCAACGCAAGAATTCTTCCAAGATTTGGATTCTCTGCCTCTGATTTCTCTGCTACCACTCTGTTCTTTTTTTTTCCTTTTCTTTCTATCACACTTCCCCTTGTCTGTGGAAACTCACTGACGTTGGCCATGGTAGACCTTTCTGTGAACATCTCAGGTACCTCAAAATCCCAGTTAGGATCACTGTCGGTTGGAATAACATGGAAGCAGCTTAATGATAATACAAAGGGTGGAGGGAAGGCTATAAAAAGCACACCACTGTGCTGGCAAGACCAAGACAAGCAATGCCAATGGTGAGAGCTTGCATAGTAGCAAGCTTTTGGATTATACAGAACCCCACCTAATTTCATACAGGGATAAAGGAAGGGGAAGATGAATACTCTCTGAACTAACTGGGTTTCCCCTCATTTGTCTTTGGTCCAAACTGCACTGAAAAACACGATGTGCGCCTGTGTGCGTTTTCAGTATGCTGGCCCTATTAATTTAACGAGGCCAATAATGAGATAATCAAAGTCAACGACTCCTATCTGTGCCCATCTGGAATTCCAGTTGCTAAGTAATATTCAGCATCAAAAAGATTGTGTTTGGCATAAATCTTCCACAAGGGCAGACAGAGGCTGCTCCGGCCAAGAACTGTGCCAAAATAAACCGTCACCGATTGCATGTTGAAAAATGATGATATTATAATTGCCATTAAACTAACATGAATGCTAATAAGTTTATTTTGCATACCCACACATTACAATAAAACGGTGCTTAAGGGTTCTGCTTTGAATTATAATAACCAGAAACAATGTCCCTCCCTCCCTTCGCCTTTGTGTGTATTGTGTTATTTTACTTCCCAAACCCTATCACAGGTTCTGCATCTGGTTTGGGTTTTTATTGTTAGGAGACACTTTGTGACACCAAAGGAGAAGCAAGAAGAGAGAGAGTGAGTTTCTGTTTGTTCCTTTACTTCTAAATAAGAATGAAAGAGCTACATGCAAAGCTTAGTAATGTTAGGGTATTTTGGAAAGAAGCTCCTTGAAGGTCACAAACTAGGAGATTCTGGGAATTGTAGTAGGAAAAAAATAGCTTTTTCAAAACCAGGCTAAACAGCAGTTCAGAATACACCAAACAAGCAGGTCCCCCTTAAAAGAGGGGACGTGGTGGCGCTGTGGGTTAAACCGCAGAAGCCTCTGTGCTGCAAGGTCAGAAGACCAGCAGTCGTAAGATCGAATCCACGCGACGGAGTGAGCTCCCGTCGCTTGTCCCAGCTCCTGCCAACCTAGCCGTTCGAAAGCATGTAAATGCAAGTAGATAAATAGGTACCGCCACGGTGGGAAGGTAACGGCGTTCCGTGTCTAGTCACACTGGCCACGTGACCACGGAAACTGTCTACAGACAAAACGCTGGCTCTACGGCTTGGAAACGGGAATGAGCACCGCCCCCTAGAGTCGGACACGAGTGGACTAAATGTCAAGGGGAACCTTAAAAGAAAGCCGTGCCCAGTGGAAAGCTGCAATGCTAAAAGTCCGGTCACTTTTTTGCTCTCCCTGGGCTTCGTCCAAAGTGGCTTCCCCTGGACAGAGCAGCCCCTTTGTTTGTAGAGAGGTGGAACCTCAAAACTAACTTCAAATGAAACTCAAACTGCTAAGTACATATTAATGCAATTAAACCCGCTCTCTCTTCTGCAGGTAAGCCTTGGGCTTGCAGAATAATGTAGATCTACCTGCTTTTATTCACACACTTGATGCTTATGGACTTGAGCAGCCTTTTTCTGCTTTTCCACCATAAAGGTCTTCAAGGCCACGGAAAACCACTGAAGCTGTGGAAAGCGAGGGAAGGAGCCCATCTCTGCTGGAGCTTCAGCTGGGAGTATCTATGGCCAGATACATTCCTGCTGATTTCTTTAACTCTGTATGAAGAGACACAGTCTTTGTCTGGCGTCTTAAGGCTGAGGACATTGACCCACAGAGGCTTCAGATCTCACAGAATCACAGAAATGTTTGGGCTGGATGTTTTCTCAAGGGCCCTTAGGAGATCCACAGCTACAGCACCCTGGACAGGTGGCCATGCCAACCCCTGCACAAAAGCACCTGGAGAAGGCAGGCCCAGTACCTGGTGAGTCATGCCAGTTTTCCTGGCAGGGGTTCCTTCTGCCTGAGAGCTACACCCACCCACCCCTTTCCTCCGCAAATCTCCTCTCCAGTTTTGTGGTGCAGAAAAAGGATGGAGGGGCCGTCCTTATGCTCAGGTGAAGCCACACCTCTTGCTTGAGAGGAGAACCAACTGTGGCTTCTGGAGATCCCCAGGACCTGCTCTTTAAGGCAAAGGCAGGGGGACGTCTGAGCGGAGGTCCTGTGTGCACACACCCCGTTAGACTTCTCAGACACGCAGCATCAGCTCTGAGACGATGCCAGGGAGTTTCCGATCCCCTGTTTGAACTGTGATACCAAAGGTGGAGTCTGGGATGGAATCCTCATCCCAGGGATTGGGCTCCACCACAGAGATAAGGACCCCTGGCCCCAAAAGCCCAGTGAGCATTCCTCGGCGTCTGCTGAGGTCAAGGAGAAGACATGTGGAAGTCATTTGGACTCCTTGCAGTTCTCGGCCAGACCCGAGGAAGGCTCCCCTCCGTTCAGCTGAGGCTTCTTCGGGCCGAGAGATCCAACTGGCCAAGACGGCCGTGTCCAAAAGGGAAGCAAGACGGGGCCAGAGCTGTTCCCCTCCTGACCCAAGACAGCCGTCATCGCAGATGAGCTAAGGTTGTTGTTAGGGTCCGGGGTTGTTTTTTCCTCCCCTTTCAGACGCAGCTCCATAAATGAACCAAGATTAGGGATCCCAGCTCCCCACCCCCCACCCCTGGCTTGGTGGGATAATCGTAACCAGACGGGGGAGCTGCAAGAGGGGACCTTCCTCAGCCCATCCGTATCTTCTCCCAGGAGCCAGCAGTAAACAAGCATGAGTCACCCGGGAAGAAAAACGTGCAGCTGTTCTGTCCCAGACAGGAACCCACTGACCCTCGGACTGGCCTCGCCCGCCGGGCCTCCTGAACCGGCCCCACATTCGGACAAGTGGGCTTTGGGCAACTGCTTTTCTTTGCTGTGGAAGGGGCTTTCCACTGGATGGGGGTTACAGTGCTCCCTTAGGATCTGCTTTCACATTTGGTTTACATTGTTTTAACCCTAAAACCAGACAAAACAGATGTTTGAAGGGAAGAGTCATTCCCAGGCCCTCAAGCCACCCACCCCGACGAGATGGGGCATCTCTTCCCCAGGCACAAAGCAGGGGGTTTCCTGGGTGTCCCCCAGTGGGAGCCACACTTCCTGTGCAAGTCAGACAAGAGACCCTTACTCAGAACTGCCATCATTTCATTACACGGCACAGGCTTTGATCACAACATTCTGAATTAACAGACTTGTTGCACCGAAAGGCCCGGATCCCATTATATTAGTTTCCCTTCTAGAGCAGACCCATTGAATCAGTGGGATTTACCTACATGCTGATTCACCATTCAACTATTGATTCAGTGGGTGCTGTTTCACTGGAATTAGCACTGAGGTCTGGGCAAAACATTGCTGGAGAGGAAGTTTTTGTGACTTTTTAAAGACAAGTGAGGGAAATGGTGGCCCTCAACAAGGGGCTGGGCTGTAACCCCTGGCGTTGTGGTCCAACCAGGTCAAGAGGAGGAGCACTGCTGTTCAAAATCCTCTTTTGAAGTATCTAGGTTTCCAAATGAATGAATGAATGAATGAATGAATAAATAAATGTCTCTCTTCCTTTCCCAATGATGTAAAGTAACCCTGACTGTTTCAACCAACCAAAGACTAAACATTTTCATCACTTGAGTCCTGAAGGATTTTTAATCAGATTCTATTTTAAACCAGTTTTATTTACCATAGGAACAGGGCAGAAAAAGACCTTGATCCATGATGCAGCCCGACAGCCCAGACAAAACAGTGACACATTTCATGGTAGGACATTTTGAATGATTAGCAAACTTTGCAATTCTGCAAAAACTTCACTTGTTTGGATGAAACCCCATTCTAATTATTCATTTTTGCCCCTGAATAGAAACAATAATGCAATGAAATGCATGTCCTAAAATTCTCCTCTCTTTTTTTTGCATCTAATTGCTGTCTTGTTTTTCTCTATCCTCCCTTCAGATAAAAAAAATATATCTCTTGATGCATTTGTTGTTGTGTCTACAATTTAACAAGGTGAAAAGTCAAAATAAATTGTAGAGACTCCTGGCATTCACACGGCCGACAGCACAGAGAAAGATTAAAACAAACAAACAAACAAAAAAACTCTCCCAGTTGGGAAACCTTTTGCTTGTAGTTTACCTGATGATGGAAGTTCACCTGAGAAAGCACTTTTACGAGGTGGATAAGCAGGTGCTTCGGGGTCACCGGACAAAGTGGCAACCCTGGGAAGGTATGAGACACCAGCAGCCCATCACCGCTTCTTTCCTTTCATTTTCATTTTTTAAAAAATGGAACAAACTCACATTTCAAAAGCAACCCCTTGTAAAAGGATCAAATTACTTTTATTGCTATGGCAATAAAAAAGCATCAACTTGTCCAGTTATTTTTAAAGTCAAATTTAAAGTGCATTTTCCGATGCATTCTGGGAAGGATTTTGCAAATTCTTATGTCATTTGGTGACCAATCCCACCCACTCACAGCAATCAAAAGGAGAAAGGGGGGGGAGGCGGTGGCAGCACAATGAACAACAGCAATGCAAAAGTGCAGTGCGGTGCAGTGGTTAGCCTGTTAGAGCAGGACTCGAGAGACCCGGGTTCAAACCCTCACATGGAAAGAAAGCTCCTTCTGGGTGATCTTCTCACGCCCTCACCGTCTAACCCACCCCATGGGAGTATTGATGTAAAGATAAAATGGGGTAAAAGAGAGCAATTTATGCTGCCTGGTGCACACTGAAGAAAAAGCAGGACATGAATGTTGCATCCAAAGAGAAGAGCTAGACAATACACTCCTTTCTATTATTGCTACTAGTCATAGGATTGGATGACTTTTACCAAGGAACTTCCCGGGCTCTGCAAAGCAGCCCCGGGGGTGGGGGAATCAGGAGTGATGGGAAGGCAGTTCTTTCCAGCAGCTTCCTGCAATGCCCCTGCCGTGCTGCCCTGGGGCAAGCGGAAGGAGAGGCAGCAGGCAAGCACCTCCAGAACTGGACAGCTCCCCTGGGTTGGTCCACCCAGCCAGGGCAGCTGGAAAAGAGGAAACGGCTTGGGATCCACCCTGCCTGAGTGGGAGTGCCAAGGGCCAGCGTCCGGCTCCCTGCCCTCCACGGCAGCTGCAAGGAACCGGAACCAGACTTCCACCACGACACACAGCGGGCCGCGGGCACGCCTCGCTCTCTGCACCCTGGCGGCAACGGGAAAGGAGACCTTGTCCTGGCTGTGACACGTCTTCTTACGGAGGCGTCCCGTTCCCCGGCTCAGGCTTCCCTTCCTTCCCTCAGGCATTCAAGAGAAATGTAGACAACCACCTGGCAGACATCCTTTGCTTTGCATTCTTGCATTGAGCAACAGGGTTGGACTTGATGAACTTAGAGGCCCCTTCCAACTCCATTATTCTAGGATTCTGTGATTTTATGGCAGCATAATATCTTTCAGTGATAACCTATCTATTGCCATTATTGGAGGCAATAATATCAAGGCTTCATGAGGGAAGAAGGAGGAACACTTTCTCCTTGTTGAAACTCTTCCTTCCTTCCTTCCTTCCTTCCTTCCTTCCTTCCTTCCTTCCTTCCTTCCTTCCTTCCTTCCTTCCCCATTCTCACTCTTTTACTATCCCCCCCTTTCTGTTTTCTTTTGCTGATTTCCCCTTTTTTCTAGAAAGCACAAGTCCTCCAGGGAGCCCATTCACTTCTTGGAGAAGGCAAAGCTCCTGGAAACATATGGATCATGGCATGAGAGCAATTTAAAGGGTGAATACATGAGGGAAATTGCTCTGAGTTCATTATTGGAAGGGCTGAGGAACGGATATTAGATCAAGATGGGGTTCTCGTGTGCAGAGTGCAGATGCACGAGCCGGACCTAGGAAGCCGCTTCTTCCGTAGAGGACCACGGCACAATTAGGTGCATTATGGAGGGTTTCATGCTGTGTGCCTTTTTAAAACACATCGTAACTGCACTGATGTTGGAGGCAGGCTGTTGGCTCAGAAGAACCTCTTGGAACAGCACGGGTGTCCTAACCCAGCAAATCAGTGTTTTCAAAGCCAGCCAACAGAAAGTAGTACCACTGGAAAGATCTTCTGGAGGGATTCCTTGTGGGATCCTTCCTCCATGCAGGCCGACCCATCAAGAGCTCCCTTGTCTTCCTCAATACAAGCAACATGCATTCGTCTTCCTTAGCTGAAAAAGCAAATCAAAATACCTCTGATGTCAGTGCTCTGTCTGAGTCTGGACGTGCTTCTGACACCCCAATGCCAGGCCAAAAGGGAAAAGAAACACGCCGGCCCCTGCTACCGTAAAGCTCCGCCATGCCTGGCCAGTTCTCCCTCGCCAGCCTAGCCGAGGAGGGCAGCGGTGGTGGAATGGCAGCCCAAGGCACTGGGGGGAGACTGACCTTGTGCAAGGAAGACAGCCCTACCTTCCTGCTTCTTCTTAGGCATCCTTCAGTCTCGAGAGACTATGGTAACGTGCTCTGTATGGAGGACTTGGAACAGCGTCTAGTGTTTCGACGCTGTATGTGAAGCTGGAGTGTCCTCTCCAGAGCACGAAGCCTGGGTAAAATAATATGGAGGATAGGCTGTTACCCAAGCAGCAAATCCCGCCTCTCCACATCGCTGAAATAGTCCAATGGAAAGGCAAGAGCCAATACAACTGGTTCCAGCGATGTCACAGGAGTTGCCAGAACTACACGAACTGCCTCCGGGACTCCGGCTCTGGATTTTGCCTCGAGGTTTACTCCTGAAGCCTTTTCCATCAGTGGATATAGCCACAAGGCAGTGGAGGTTTGAAATCAGAGTTTTCCTTCTCCTAGATGGGCTGCCTTCCAAGGCTGACAAGCCCCACCTACCCGGCACCTTCCTGCTATGGTCTTGTAATTTGGGGCGAGGAGAGGTGAGCAGGAGAACCCCAGACCGGGTGTGTTTGCACAGGCTGCAGGATGCCTTCCCAAGGGTAACTTCACACCCCAACTAGAAGGGGACTGGAGTGGCCTCCAACAGAGAAGACCTTCACATTGAGCTGTGGCCCAAGTCATCCTGAGGGCTGCCGGTTGCAGGAAGCTGACCCAACTCCAAGGGAGCAGGGCGGTCCCTAATCATTACGGTTTCATCAGCCCTGCTGTTTTGAAAGAGGATGGGGGAGGAAGCCTGAGCCCCTCTCTTCCTCACTTAGAAAAAGACGACCGTGCAGAAGAAGCCGTTCTCAAGCTCTCCTTTTCTGCACAAGGAGTCGCGGGGCTCCTGACATCCCTCGCTGAAATGAGGAGTGACCTCAAATCTATGCAAACAACAGTTAACATTATTTCTCATTACAAGGGAGGAAGGACATTTCACTCTGAAACCGATGCAAAAATCACAGGCAAGAAGAGCCATTCCCCCAGCTGCCACCAAGTAGTGGGGCCCCCCTGCTCCTTTCCTTGGCCCACAAACCAGGCCAGTCTGTGCTACGTGTCGGCCAGAACCAGGACTCCACGGATCGTTCCCTCCCTTGGACATGATGAATAAGTCCTAGAACCCACAGAGTTGGAGCAGGTCCAGTAGTTACCTGGTTCTTGATCCTGCTCGCCGAAGCAAACCCAGAGCTGAACTTTTCTTACCACCAAGGAGCTGCTTCTCCTCATTCATGTTCAGCCAAAATCTATCTTTTTGCAACCTAATCTCGTTAGATTCCAATCTCCTCCCTGGAGCATCAAGGAACAAATCTTTGCCTCCCCCCTTTTTATGCAGTCATCCCTTGAGAAAAAGAACAAGAAGCCTCACGCCCAGGAGCCTGGGGGAGTAACATTTTTTGGGTTACAACCCCCAAAATTTCTCCCTGGCTGAAGGAAGGCAAGATCCATTATCCAAACAAGTGATGCTTCAAAACTGTAGCTTCAGCCTGACAATGAAATGGTTTCTAATATTTACAAAGTATGGAAACGACTCTCCCAAAAAACCACACCACCCAAACAAAACTCCCGTTTGAATCAAAGGCAGGGATCTCGCTCCCCCCTCTTTAAACAAATGCCTGGCTATAAACAGCACAAGCCTGGCTTGCTGTTCTCCTCCATAAATTTTGCATCCAACCCCTGGTGGCTCCAGAGCTTTCCAGCCACCCTGTAGATCTTTCATCTGCAAGAAATGCATCCAGAGCTGCCGTCGTGACTAATGCCAGAGTCTCCTGTAGAAAGGAGGCTTCTACGTATTTACACCCTGCAAAACATCCTGGTTTTGTACCAATGTAACTGTCCAGACGGCCTCACACACCAAGAGCTTCAGGAATTACAGTCCATGCAACAGTGTGAGGAGCCCTCTGACAGAAATTCCCCCCAGTCCTCTACGGTTCCCAAGCTCCTTGGGGGAGAAGAAGCTCCCCACCCTGGTCTGGTCCATCCTCCCAAGTGACATAGAGGGATCTAACCCGAGAGCCCAGAGGAAGGTGAGGTTCCCCCCCCCCCCCCCAGTCTTTGCCAGCCAAACTCTCCTCCCTCTGCAAAATCCCACAGGACGGGCAGGAAGGCCTCCAGCCATTCCTGGGCAAACCCTCTCTTTGCATGAGCACAAGAGAGAGGTCCTCCAGAAGGCTTCTGGCGCTGCAACCAGGTTCGCTTTGAGCTGGTTCCAGGATGGACGGAGGAGGCTTTTGCTTTCATATCTTGGCCCCTGGCCCCCCGCCGGCCAAACAGGCCCTCTCTTTGGCAGCCCGTGGATCCCAGGAGATCCATAAATGGTTCAGCAGCTTGCTGAGCATGGCAATCCATCAAATTTATGGTTTTGAAACACTCAGGGAGAGGAGAGGAGAGGAGAGAGTGGCTGGGGAGGAGAAAGTGAAGGCAGGCAGGTCAGGAACGGCCTGAGAACCAGGAACGAGTCAGGAGAAGTCAAAGCAGATGTGGTCAAGCAGTCCCGAAAGGGCCCTCTTGGGACTGCCTGTCGTAACGTCACGTTCCCAAGGATCTGCACATTTCCCCCTTTCCAGGCAAAGGACCTTTTCCAACGCCAGGAGTTCTAGGAGGAACCATGCGGTTATAGCCCCTACCTGGTAGAACATCCATCGCCAAGAACCACCGACAACAGAGAGGAACAAAACAAAAAACCGCTCCCCCTGGCAAAGTTGCCGCAGAAGACTCTCTCTCCTGGTCACTCTGGTTCCCACCTGCTTCGTCAAGACTCCAGCCTCCCTGTAACAAAGCAACTGGGTCCCACCACAATAAGACAGAAGCAAATTTTAATAACATAAAGATCGGAGTAGGGGGAAGACTTAATACTTGTTACGGGGACCCTGCCTCCCACCTGGAGGACGTCTGCATCTCACTGGCATGCCACCCATTTGATGGATTGAGAACCACCGGCTCAAGCGGGCCTCACTCCATGCTTGGTTTCATCCCTCGACCTCAACGTTCACAATGGTCAGGCCAGAGAAGGCTGCGAGAGGGCAGGTGAGCCTCTGAGCATGCGCGCCCCCCTTCCCTCTCGCTCTGCCTGAGGTGCGACAGAGTTCAGCATTCTTTTCCTTTCTTCGCCACCACACCATGTCTCAAACAGCAGGAGCCCCACAGCCATTTGGGAAATGGCCCAGGTCGCGAACGATCTGCTTGGTTTTCACTTTCCCCCTTTTCCTGGCTGCCTTTCTGGATGGGCAAGTGATGGAAAGCGCTGCAAAAGGGGTCTAGCGTTACAAAAGAGGGATGCCAACAATTCCTAATCCAGTGGGCCACCCGTGCCTGCTCCATAAACACGGCCAGTCATGCGGTTGTACTACACACACACACACACACACACACACACACACACACACACACACACACACACACACACACACACACACACACCACGACAGAGAACATGCTCCCCAGAGTAGGAGCAAGCGAAAGACCAGAGCACAATCTCCAGCACATGGCAGGTCATGTGGCCGTGTCATCAACACCCGCCTCATGAAGACACTCGGAGGAGAGGCTGGCCAATTCATTCCAAGCTACGGGGACGGACGGCCCTTTCTCTCTGGTCGGAGTTGGGGAAAAAGCAGGGCGGGACCAGGCACTGGGCTGGCGAGAGACGTCCATCCTAATTTAGCTCTGTGCACCCAGGCGATGTATTAGCGCATCCCACACAAACTCCCCTTTCAAACCGCTCTCGCCCCCAGGAAGCTCTCCCTGTCGCGTCCCTGATGTTTAACCCACAAGGGATGAGATTCCCCCCCAAAGAGAAATGCAGGAGGCAAGGGGGGGGGGAAGGGAGCACCCAGAATTTAAAAAGGAGGGAGGACAAGGCATCTTCCCGGCCTGCCGCCGCCTCCGGTCTCATGGCTCTCTCCTTCCTCTCCTCCCAGCAGCGTAAGGCAGAAGCCAGGGACTGAACCCCAGGGGAAGAAGGCGGCAGCTCCCCCCCCCCCCCGACTCTGGAAGCATTCGAGCGGCTGCCAAACAGGAGGGAGAAACCTGTTCAGAAGCAACCCGAGAAGCTTTGAGGCCTGGCTTCAAGTCTCCACTGGATTTCAGAGCTGCGTGGCCTCCCCAGGCAGACCTCTGTGTGCCGTGGGGGGGCGACGGCGCCTTGTTTCGGACATGTTCAGGAAACGAAAACCAGCTCTTGCACCTTGAAAACAGAATTCCTCTGCCGGCCAAGGATTCGAGGACCTGGCACCCAGAATGGCAAAAAACGAAGGTGTGCCAAGGGGGAGTCCTTGCCCTGAAGCCCACCGGGCGTCTTGCGCCGGACCGTGGTTTGTGCCCTTTGAACAGCCCCAGCAGTCAAGTGCCTCCCGAGCGTAGGATGGCACTCAACTGCAAAACAAGAAGCGTCGTGGGCTGTCAAGATGTTCCTCCCCCCAAAGGGAGGAGCCGCAGGTCCCCCATAACTCGAACACCCCATCAGGGGAAAGTCACTCTTGCTTCCCCCCCCCTTCTTTTAATTCCCAAGGAAATTCCTAAGGAAGCACACCTACTGGTACAAGGGGGGGGGGGTGGAAATAGGCAAAGCTTTCCTTGACATCTTTGGGAAAGTGGTCCAGTCACATTCCCAGCAAAGGGATCCCAAGGGTCACCTCCATCCGTGAGGTCAAGGTGACAGTGCCACACCAAGGACCCAAGTGAAGCCTTTGACGGTGAAAAAACGGCCATGTTGTTTGTCCCGAGGGAGCGACCATAAACCACTCTCACTCACACACGCCAGCCACCCGCCACTTGGTGCCCCACGGCTTGTAGTCCTGAGGCGCTTTCCTCCAGTTTCCACCCTCTTCCTCCTCATTCTGCCTGTGGAGTCCTCCGCTTTCAGACTCAGGTCCTCCACTTCGGGGCCAAGCCAACCTTGCCGGCTGCTCCTGCCCATGAGACCGGGTGACTGAGCTCTCAGGTCTCCACTGAGAAGATCCTCAACCGTTGACCCGACTGTTGGTTGCACCACATTCGCTTCCTCTGCTCCCCATCTGGTCTGTCTTTACCTCCAAGGCCATGGGGGGGGGAGGAAATGAAGGATTTCACCACCTGGAAATTGCGAGGCCGGCTGAGTTCTTTCCCCCACGAAAGCTCTGGACCTGTGCTCACATGCCTGCCTCTCCTGATTTTGCTCTGCTCCTCGGGACGCCAGGGGGGGAAGGCGGTTTCAAACAGGACCCAGAAGAGAGAGGAGGGGCGGCTTCCCAGCCCCGACTCCTCCAAGGGGCTCTTCCAGAGGATTCCTCGTGGAATCCTCTTTAAAAGCTGGCACACGCAGCTTCTGCAAGGCAGGCCCTTTTGGCTGCCAAGAGTCAGCGTCCTGCTGTCATCATCCCTTGATCACAGGCCACCTCAGAGCTACAGAGTGTTGATACGTCACCTCCGTCGGGCACAAGGCCTCCAGGAGACAGCTGGCCGTGGAACCTGCAGAGGATTTAGCGTCCGAGAGTGTCGGCACCCTTGCCCAAAATCTGCCCCTCTCTTGCAGGCGCAGCCCTGCCTTTTCCCAGGCCAGGGGACAACCCCCCCCCCCCACTCCAGCCTCATGTGGCGCAGTGGGCGGAGGGGCTGGGCAGGCCCACCAAAACGCACCCACGCCGCCGTGCTCAGCCACCGGGCCCCTCCTGTTGCCTGGGGCAGGTCCCCTTCCCTTGGGCCTCGTGTCTGCTGAGAGCAGGCGTGGGGCCAGACTCTCTGCCACGCACACCTTGGCTCTCGCCGAGGGTTCAGTTGGTTCCTCCGTTTAGAGGAAAGGGAGAAGCCTTCTGTCCCAAAGGAGGCAGATCGCTGGAAGCATTGGGGGGGCTCGCCTGCCTTCTCGGAGTCCCCACGTTGGGGTCCTGGATTTAACAGCGTGTCTTGCTTTCCAGTGAGATCCACTTCTCTGTTCTTCTTCAGACGGAGCTGCTCTGTTCCAGGCCCAGGTCTCTTCAGGACACGTCGGACGCGCCTCCACATACGAAGAACCATGAAAACGTTCTGACAAAAGACGATCCGTGATGGGGGCTCTTTCTTGGGAAATCCCTTCCATCCAAGAAAGAGTGGTTGAAGCAGAGAATTAATTACCATTGGGGGCGAATGTGTGCCTTCTCTGTCAAGCGTAACAAGTTTAGCATCTGCTCGAATGTTTCATGTCATCAAGAAGTGGAGGGGGGAATTAATCAGTTCCTTCCAGATATTTTTTTTTAAAAAAAGCACCGATCCCAAACAAGCTGAGCCTTGCTTTCTCGAAATGAACTTGAAAATGTAATAAATATTACTACGATTTCATTAGATAGTCAAGCTGCGAGGCGTTCCCTTTGTTTGCTTTGAGGGTGGAAAACCAAGGCAGGTGGATGATTGATTTCTAATATAGTTTGGTATCTATCTGAGGTTTGCTTAGAAGGAGACAGATCGGAGGTAGAGGCAGAGAAGAGACAGAGTTTTCAACTTTAATCATCTTCCAGCTTCACTGATATAATTTATCAGGTTAACAGGAGAGTTTTGGAAATCAGTGTCTCATTACATAGAAATGTTTGGATTGCAGACAAAATGTTTGGACTTCAACTTAAAAACTCAGTTGACGTCCTAAGAAAGAGAGAGAGCGCTGGAGTATCAAGAATGACCAAAGCTGTGATCTAGAAACCGGAGCCCAATCCAAGACTCTTCCATGGCTCTTCTGCTGTTTACAGCTCAATGGTAGCAACGAACGGCTTTCCATGCAGAAGGTCACCCAGGCTTAACCCCTCCTCTCCCCCCACCCCCCAGCCACATCTCCAGGTAAGGCTGGCATGGAGTCCTGGACAAGACCCAAGAGAGCCATTGCTGGCCATCAGCGTGGGCCACACTGATGGCTGAGAGTCTCTGACTCAGGAGAAGGCGGTTTTCATCGTTGCTAAATCCCTAAGGTCTTCTTCACAAGTATCCAGGCTATGGAATCAGACTCTGTTCTTGGCACCTGAAAGTATCAGCAGACAAGATTCAAGGCATGAAGTATGGATCAGCCAAATGTTCTCAGATCTGCTAAGCATAAATGACGACATCTCAGCAATGTGTTCGTCCCTTGAGATGGAAGTGGTGAAAGCTCTTGTGGAAAAAGAAAGAGACCAATGTCCAACATGTCGACCCAAAGCCAAAGGATTCGACACGCCAAAGCGAGATGCTGCTCCTTCCTTATGTTGAGAAGCTGTTTGTAAAGAAAGAGAGGGAGACATTCTACTGTTTTGATGGGGCTGGTCGCAGGGCAGACTTTTTCACCCCAAAATAATAAGCTGAGAATTGCTCTGTTGGGTCCCCTCTAAGGCCCAGCACTCTGTCCCTGATGGGGGCTGACTGGAGGTCTTGTTGGATGATGTCCCAGGGGCGTAAGAGGCACAGCCACGGGGAAAAGGCACAGCCTGCGATCTTTGGTGGAACGGTGAGAGTGTTGGGCTGGTATTTGGGTGATGCATGCTCAGGTCTCCACTGAGCCTTGAGACTCACCAGGTTTGCTGCCTAAAAGCACCTGGAGGAACCTGCAGCAGTGACGTCAGGGCACCTGCATGGGATGCGGCCCTTGGCATGCCAGTGCAGAAGGCCAAACTGCCCCCAACCCCACTAGCAGGCACGGAGCACAGCTGGCACAGCACACATCTCTGACACCAAAGGCAGTGGGAAGGCTGTCTGTCGGACCAGCTGGCTGCTTGGAGCCCAGGGTGGAGTCTGAGAGACCAGGTGCTTTCCAGCTTCCATCAGGTATTCCAGGTCAGACTTGAGCCGCTCAGCATCTTGGGTCCCATCAAGCACAGGTTCACATCTCTCTGCTCTCCCTGGCCAGACGGAATGGCATCGGAGAAGGCTTCCTCCTCCGGATGGGCCTGGCCTGAGCCCTGAAATGGCATCCCATTCTGGCCTCCCTGGGTGGCCCCTGGGTCCTGCCTTCCTGCTTCTCCCTTCACCCAGCCTCTTAGGTGACCCTTCATCATGGCCCTGTCTCCAGTCCTCTCCACCTGATTGATACCACTGCCCTTCCGTCACGCTAGGCTGCTGTTGCTCCCTGTGACCTCTGAGCTGGTGGCCTCTGAGCAGAAAAAGACCCACCCCTGGGACCCTGGTCCAGTCTAAGCAGCCAGGCAGCCTTACTGGCGGCTGCACCATCTCACCTTCACCCTGAGGTTTGTACTTTCCTGCCTATGGTGTGCCTCTTGTGAGTCTTTTCTCTCGGCTGCCCTCCAGCTGCCCTTAAAGCTCTTTTCTTTAACTCTCCGCCAGTTAGAGAAATATTAAACCACCAAGTGTGAGTTTAACTTGGTTAATCAAATAAAAAGCTTGCAAGCAATGGTTCTGAAATGCAAAGTCTGTTTCATAAGCTTAGAGAGGTACCTGCCACGGCAAGGATCTTCCAAGGCCTTTCCAGCCCATTGGGGAGGAAAGAGGGAAGTCTCCTTGAAGACGGGGCTGGCCATCAGCACACCTCTGTGAGTAGAAGTGTTGTTGTTGCTGCTGCTGCTGCTGTTTTAAGGGGGGGGGGGGGAGAGATACAATCTTCCCAACTACTTGATGGCACATTTTTCATCAATAAAAAGTTCAAGTGAGCTTTTTTTTTTTAAAAAAAAAACAAAACCAATTGATCTTATTAAGGCGTTAATCACAGGTAGCCCTAACGGCAGGTTCCCTCAGGCAGGCAGTTGCCCTGTGCTGAGAGGGCTCCTCAGAGTAGCCACAGATGCTGAGGTCACATTATTCCCCATAGAACTCACCAGAAGGGGCAGCTGCCTTGCTCAGGGCCTTTGGCCCAAGGAAGGAGGAAGGCATCCGTTGCCAGGCCCCTTCTCTCTCCTCTTCTTCTTCTCTCTCACCAAACGCTCCCAAGATCAGGGAAGAACCTGGAGACCAAGGAGCTGAGTAACAGATTTATGGTCTTCAGCTCCTGGGTAGGTTCACGCAACGGCTTCCATCTTTCTCCAAGGCAATCTCCCCTGCTTCTGGCCCCAGTCACTTCGCTGCACAATCCACTGGGAACCAGACAGGCTGCTGCTGAAGATGGAAAATCCAAGACAAACACAGCCCAGTATCCCATAGAGGGAGGTCTGGTTGTTTTCAGGGAATTTCAGGATGGAGTCGATCGGAGAGCCGGGCTGGAAGCTCCCTCCTGTAACTGGGGGCAGGTGGAAAAACATGTTGTGTCTGGACGGGGAGGCTTTTTTGGATGGTACACCACTTGACCTTGCATGACAGATGGAGGTTTAATGCATTGTAACTTGGATCCTTCCGCTGTTACAGGGTCACAGACTTGGCTCCCGTGTTTTCCACTGTTTTGCAAAGTGCTCGGAGGAGAGCATTAATCAATCGCACAGCATCCTGCTAGCATCTTGAGATCTTTCGTTCCATACATTTGCTGGGAGTGAATGTAGGCAATCTGTTTCCAAGGGTATTTCTTTTAAAGGCATATTTATCCTGATGTCCAAGTGGCTTACAAACTATCAAAAGCAAGAAACTATCAGCGGTATTCAAATACTGTGGCTTAGATCCAGTTGGAAAACCCAACCAGAGTAGATCCACTGAGTCAATTGAAACTAGTAAGTCAACTGCTATGTACGTTGTGTTAATTCCTTGGATTTGGTCTTATTGGGACTGGGAATTGTTGTTACTTGTTGATGTGTGTGTTTTTTTAATTTAAACTTAACAAATTAATTAAGGAATTATTTTTATTAAAATCATTATATAGTTCAACAAACTAAAGAACTCCATCAACTAGGCACTGGTGCCTTAACGGGCCATGTGCAGCCACAGGCACTCCGAGCCAAGGAGAGCCCTTTGCTTCTGTAATTAGTGTAACCCTCTTCCCCCCCCCTTCTAAAGCTACCTAGATGGGGGGGGGGGGGGGTTTTGCAATCCGTCACATGCATTTCACCAATCAGTTTTCTTGAGAACGCCTTTCTTTTTCTTTTCCTTTCCTTTCCTTTTTATTTTTGATCTCACTGAATCTCCTACTGTTCAGCTTTATTGGATACGCCCAACGTAGGAATGTTAATACACACAATGCGTACATAATCATAAATCATGATGTTCAGCCTGATATCATAATCATATTGGGGCCAAAATCAATGATAAACCCCAACCAGAGTGGGCCAGTTAATCCAACTCATGCCTATGCCCCACACACTCAATGACCCTACGCCATGCACTTATATGTTGTGCATAGAAAAATTATAAATGAGTGTCCCAAACATTCACGGCGGACATTTGTGACAGGCCTGCTTCTTAGAGGTGAGTTTGAAAACAACGCCGGCTGCATTGGAGGTGTGGTTTTCAAATGATGCCCAAGGCAGCTGTTGACTGGATATTAACCCCCCCCTCCCCAAACAAAGAATCCCAGGCAGCATGCATGTCTGCCTCTCCCCCCCCCCCCCCCGCACAAATACATTTCAATCCACTTCCATCAATGTTTATACCGGAATCATGAGTACATAATAGTCATTAGTTCCTGTGATCCTTCATTCACTAGTAAGGAGGTTGGCAGAACTCAGAGGGGGTTGCCCATCCAATCTCCCACACTCCTGGCGTACCTTCTGGCCTCTCAGCCAGGCCCTTTTCTTTTCAGGGTGATGGCTGATTTGACTTCCACTCTTCCTGGCCCACATCAGGGTAATGGAGAGCTTTCCACACAGTGCAAACCAACCTCAGGGCGACAAGCCAACTTGGACGGTAGGGTTTCCACCCATTGCGGGTGACTCCCATGAAGCATTTTATTGGGTTTGGAGCGGCAAGGTGGAGCTGGGAGCGAACGCCCCATCTGGTTCTGAACTTCCACTGAGCTGAAGAGCAGGGGGGTTGGTCCGGTTCCACCACATCCAGAATGTTTACAGCTTCGTGACCAAAGATCAGCCTCTGGGATTATGTGGATGTGTCCGGCCTCCTCTTTGGTCCTCTTGGCACAGACTGGAGTCAGAAGAAGCCCAGCACGAGGCCCCATCCAGAACGGAGCTCCATGAAAGTCATGGTGACTTACGGCACCGGCCGTTGCCAAGAGGATCCATGGACACCATCGCCTCGCTGCTGGCCAAACCAGCAAAATATCTTAATGCGCTTCCCATCCTTCGCCGGTGGCTGCCAGCAGCTGTTTTTTTCACAGCATTGCAAAGGAATAGTCTCCTTTGTTTTCCTTGTGGAGGATGAGAGGCATAGCTCTCCTTTCACGTCCAAATGGCAATTCCTCCCATCCCGCTTGGCGGCCGCTCCCTGCGCATCTGCACATTTTGCGTGAACGGAGCAAGCCGCATGTTTTTGTAGCTGGGAACGGGCAGCTTCTCCAGCCAGGTAACCTGCTGAGCTCTGGCTGTTTCTGATTTCTAGCTTTTTTCAGGTTTGACCAAAATTTTCAGGACACAAGTTCACTGGAAAATATTTGTGTGTGCATTTGCAGAAGAGATTCACACCTTGAAAAACAGAAGCACAAAAATGGAGGCCATCCCACCACACGTGTCCAAATGGACATGGCATGTACAGACTAGGCTCTGGGTTATTTTGCCCCTCCAGCTGGCAGCTGAATGCAAGATCCAAACTGCCATGCTATGCAAATAATAATAATAATAATAATAATAATAATAATAATAATAATAATAATAATAATAATAATAATAATATTAACAGCAATATACTTGGCTTGGGGTGGACAGACCGCCATTTAACAGCAAGATGCTCTAACGCCCCATCTAGAGCAGTAGGGCTAACGCAGGGGTCTGTGTGCACGCGTGCTTGGGCTCACTGCTCTGCAGGGTGAAGGACCCAGGTTCAACCCCATCCTCTCTCTGAGGAAGGCTGGGAAAAGCTCCTACCCCCAAACCCAGCCGAGTGGTTTTATGCAACCCTTCCCTCTTTGCCTCCACAAGAATGACAGAAACATCAACGGCAGCCTTGCAGGCATGAGGTGGCCACAATACCTTCATAGGTCCTGGCCGATCCCCAGACAACGCCGCGCCCGGCGCGCCGCCTCCTCCTCCTCCAGACGCACAGGCAGAGCTGCCCGTGGATGCTTGCACTCTGTGAGCCCAGAGCTGCTCATTCCCCATGAACTGACTCACAGCTGAGCAAGCCTAGTGCTGTCCTGGCTGGAAGCATTTCTATCTACTGTGGACCCCAGCAGATCTCTGGACTGGGTGTGGTTATTGGCTCAAGCCCTCCTCAAGATAAAAGGATGGGGCAACGATTCCTTCCTGTAACCTCATTCCAAGGAAGGAACCACAGTTTCTCTCCCCAAAGGGTGCGTCAGAGGAAGGCTCCTTTCCTTCCCCATCACGGTCCCATCTGCAGTGCTTAAGAGAACCAAGGCTTCAGCCTTGAATTACACCAAAGGCACCTCTCGGCACACCCTTGGAACAGGAGTTGAAACCAGTTCATTGGGAAGCCCACACAGGGAACACGAGTGAAAGAGACCCTCCTGTTTGTCTCCCAATATCTCACCTTGAAATAATGCACCAAATTATTTTGCTAAAATCATGGACGAGAGAGGCTGCATTTTTGCAAGCCAAATGTTCCAAATATTGACCCAACCACGGCCAGGGTTGCTGGAGCTCCATGGCTGTAGCTAAGCGTCTTCCAGGGCCAGGAAGATTTAATCCTCCTCATTCTGGGAGTTTTCTTCCAAAGAAAGTCGTTCTTCTAAGCTGTGATATTCTCCAGCTGTAGCAGCTCTATTGCGTATCATTAGCAAAGTAAAGCAATGATGTAAAGAAAAGCTAGCGTCCATCTCAGGGAGAAAACTAGCATTCCCAGATTATGGCACAGGAGATAAGGTGGCCTAAGCCAAACGACAGGGACATTTTGGAGCTCGCTCACTCACAGGGTCATCATAAGTCGGAGGCGACTTAATGGCACATGGTGGAAATAACAACAAGCTACAGTCCTGCCTGGACCCTTAAGCCTCACAGTGAGTCGTAGGACAGAAACAAGGCCCAACCACATCCGTGCAACGTCCTCATTCCGCTCCCTGTTCACCAAAAGCAACACAAAGCAAAACAGCCACATTATCCTTCCTGGGCACCCCGTGGCCCAACCTATCCGTTGCTCCAGAACATTCCAGTTTCCAGAGCAGCTGGCCAAACACTTCTGGAGGCGCAACGGCATGCAGGGGTCTGGCCTGGTGGGCCTTTGGCACTCGGTTCCCACTAGCCACTCAAAGAGATTTTGCTGGGGGTGCCCCCCCAACTCTCAAAAACTGGCCCATAAGAGCCGCTTTAGTTCCAAAGGAGAGGAGGCCCCTTGTTCTGCAAGGCGGACATTGAAAGAGAAGAGGAAGGAACCGGGCGAAGCAGCAAGAAGGGCTCTCCATCGTGGCTCGCTCTCTCTTCCAAAATGGGGCGCTCAGCCATTCCGGTGCAAACTGAGGCGTTGCACACAAGGACACAGACATGCGCCCCCCTTTTCGCCCTTGCTCTAAAAACATCTGTGTGCACAGATCAGCTTTGTTTCATGCTATCACTACAGCCCAGATTGGGGAGCCTGGGAGTTGTAGCCCAAAAGAGTAACGCTTCCAAGCGTCTTGGGCTTTTGTGAAGGAAGAAGCCTGATGGGAAGCTGTGTATGATCTCACACTGGGGGAAGGGGGGGCGGGGGGGGCGGAGAGACCCTTCTGACTCTGTCAGTCCTGCACAGTGACCTCAGTTTTCACCATGGAAGCCAGAATCTCTCTCTCTCTCTCTCTCTAATCAGATGAAAAGCCTTGTTTTGTCCAAAAAAACGAGAGTATCTTGTAACAATTGTAGCTGGGAACATATTTCTCAGGCAGAGCATCCAAGAGGGAGGCAGGAGGGCCCTTTTCATCCCTTGTGTTTCAAAGAGACCCTGCTGAGAAGGGGGGGGGGGGGGGCTGGTTAGTCATGCTGATTTGTTTGGTTTGGTTTTGAAAAGAGGCACAGGAAGTTTTCGTAGCACACCATGATTAACAGCCCTCCCTCTCCCCATGACCTTTGGCTAAATGCTGAGCTCCGTAGTTCTCAAGCTAGGAGGGAATCTCCCCGGAGGAGAAGCGAGGCGGGGGGGGGGGGGAGATGTGCATGCAAGACACCTGGAATCAGGGGCCCCCACGTAGGATGGAGGGAGGAGGGAGGAGGGTCTGCTGCAGGAGGATCCCATCATAAAGTCGGAGGCCCTTTTCTCCTGGCATCAGGTGCTGCAAGTGCCCCCCCCCCATGGATCTTCTGACCACAGGAGCTGGGGGAAAGGGGGGGGCTGAGGTAGCTTGAGACCCTCACAGCTCTGCCCCCTCCAGCCCTTCTTCTCAGGATAGCCATAGGATTCCCCCAGATCTCAGGCTCTCCAGGCAACCTGGCAGAGCCCCTGTGCCTGACCGCCTGGAGAGCCATGGCGCCACCTGTGTAGACAGACATGGAGCCAAGGTCTGGTCCCAGGGGGTTTTTCTCCATAGGCAGCAGCTTCCAAGGCTCCCGTGAGTTTCTGAGACCCATTCTTGTCCTTTTGGCGATACCTGGGCTAGGGCAAGCCAGAGAACCACAAAAACACACCTGCCAGGTGAGTCCAGGTGGCCCTCCAAGGCCCAAGGTCATCCATCTCTAGATGCTGGAGATGCCCCGGATGGGGCCTCAGGCCTTCTTTATGCCAGAGATGTGTTCCATCATGGAGCCATGGCCCCCTTTTGTCATGGAGGGATTCCACATGGCCTCAGAGACAGATGCCACTAGATGGACAGAGGATTCTGGCTGAACCAATGGTGCTGAGTTCAAGACGTTTGAGAATCATCTGTCTGAAGAAGCTTATGCTGCTTTCATCCAGGCCAAAGGAAAATGCAATCAGAGCAAGAGAGAGAGATTGAGAGAGAGAGAGAGAGAGAGAGAGAGAGAGGGACTCGTGCTGCTTCGTCTTCTTTCCTGCTTACCCCATAGCCCTGAACCATTGACTTGATCGCTTGGTGGAGCGCCTCTCACGCTGCCAACCTGAACTCATGCCTAGAACTCACCAGGGCCGGTTCTTCCTTATGAGGTGCCAGTGTTATCCAGTGATGGAGGGGCAGGGCCTCTCTGTGGTGGCACCCCAGAGGAGGAACATTCCTACAGAGGAGAGAAGAACTGGTGCCAGCCCTGTAATCTTTTCAGCAGGTGGTCAAAGCCATTGGCCTGCTTGGTTGTGTTTCTGCAAAATGCTATATGTCCTGCTACGTGAGACTAGTTTTGGTCCTTATCATTCCTTTGCTCCACCCTCATTTGCTCCTGGAATTAACAGTCAACCAATGTAGAAAGATCAAAAACCAGCCTTCCTCAGTAGAGTATCTTCCAGATGTGCTCAGCTGCAACAGCCATCACCCCCAGAGTACCCCAGGTTTATGTTATTCGTTATGTATCTATTATAAGACTGATAAACTGCTCTGCATCAGGGACACCTCAGAGCAGTGGAAAGTAAAGTAAAGCTCAAACATGAAAGAGCACAGAAGTAACAATGCAGTAAGCAGAAGGTGTAGCTAAGGTTTGAACTTCAGTCAAGGTATTTATCTGCGGGAGATCAGCCATGTTTAGAATTATTACAAATAAATGACTCTTAATTGTTGAGTGCAACACACAGGCTTTGGCTGGCTAGATCGTCCTGGGACCCAGCTGTGATTAGTCACTCTGCGGTCACCTCCCCCTGGCGCTTGCGTTGATCCGTCTTGACCACTCCGTGAAAACTCTGCAGATCTCCTTCTTGCAAGGAGAGAAAGAGGCAACAGACAGACTAGCCCAGGCTTGGAGGGTGAGTCATCTGGGACCAGAAGGGAATCTGCCACACCAGGATCAAAAGCCCATCTTACTCAACAAGGTTTGAAATGTTTTGTTGTTTTTTTAAGTCATTACTGCCTGCTGGGTTCACTGGGAAGCCCCAAGGGTGGGTTTGCGGGCGGTGGGGCTGCCGTTTTGCAAAGTTTTGATTCATGTCTTAATCATCATTGGGAAGAAGAACCCTTTCTTCATGCCAGGACCTCACTTCTGCACCGTGCATTGTGTTCTTTCCCGAAAAGACCACAACAGCCCTGAGGAACATTTATCTCCCTACCTCTGGCACCCAAAGACCTACATCCTCTAAGGAAAGAACATTCTGTCAGACCTTCCTCTGAATCATTTCCCCCCCCCCCAACTGAACCCAGCCCCTGATCCTGTAAACAACCTCTGGACAAGAAAATCAGTGCACCCCAGCTGTGCAATGCGACCATCTCCATTCAGGAGAGGTGGCAGAAATGGATCCAGAAGCTTCCAAGCACATATTAATCACCCGAGGTGGACGTTTACAAGATTTCTACACATAAAGGCATTACAAAATAAACAATACAGAGCTCAGAAGACTTGCTTTTTGCCTGCAGCTGGCTGCGGGCTGGGTGCTAGAGGCCAAAAAAGAAGCTTCTCCAGAGCCGCTGGAGCCTGTTTCCGTGCACCACAGCATCAGGTGGCATGAAAATTAGGCAGCCTCTTTTTGTATTTGCCAGAGAATGGCCAGTATCCTCTTGAGGAGTTCTGCCAGCTGAGAGAGAATCACATCACCACCAGTGGCACAATACTGCTCCTTAAAGAGTTCCTTTTTCAATTTTGGGATGTGCGCATCTTGCATGCAATGGGACAGAGTCATGTATCCCTTAAAACCAGAAAGGGAAGTCTTTGATCAGCATCACTCTGCCGCTACTCCTTCCTGCCATGGCAGCAGAACCCTACAAAAGGGTACTGGCCAAAGTTTAATGCAAAAGCAAACCAACCAACAAGCAATCCTGTTAGGAGAGATGCCAGCAGGGAGTTTAGTCAGTAGAGGGCAAGTTGTATAAAGAGAACTAGGTGTTCCTCCCTCAAACCATTTCCTTCTTTCTTCCCAAAAATATAATAAAGTTAATAAAATGTTTAAAAGGTGTGTAGAAGGTGAGTGCAAACTCTCTTTTTTAAAAGTCATAGCCAAGATTTATCTGCAATGCCCCACGAGAAAATGAAGTGTTTGGATAATGAGACAGACAGAACAGACCACCAGAACTTTATGGGCAAAATCCCAGCTCCCAAAGCAGAGTGAAAAATAATTAAGGAAGAACAAGAAAGCAGGAACACAAGCCCAGGAAGCAGCCAGATTTTCCTCCTTCTCCCACTCACGCTACTCTCTCTCGGGACCAGACTTGCAGATTAAGCTGGCCGACACCAGGAGAGAGCCCTGAGCGCTGGCCAGGCTTCTACTCCCCTGGTTCCAGCGGATAGGGTGGGATGCTCAGAGTGGAGGCGGGGGGTGTGGGGAGAGGGGACCCTTGCCTGCTCCTCAGGGGTAGCAGGTGAGTCAGCATCTGCTGATCTCTCCAGCTGTGCATGTTAAGCACCACATTGAGCTCACACGCTCACATGAGCAGCTGGGGAGGGTGGGGAGCGTTCCTGTTCGGCACCACAGCTCTCAAAATTACACCAGCTTGGGGGGGGGGGGGCGGTGCTACTGACTGTGCTGGATGAGGGATTCTAGTGACCATTCCCCAAAGCAACTCCTCCACACTCTGGTGAGGGGTAGCATTACCTTGGACAGACAACGTGGCACACCAAGGCCAGTGGTACACAAGGAAGAAGAGGCGCCAGCATCCCTGGTGAGCCAGCAAAGGTCATGAGGCAGGGCGTCTCAGATGGTAGGACGACGTGCCAGGGCAGGAGCAGAGTTCTGGGTACCAGCTGGTTTGCTCTTCACCCCCTAAAATCAGCCCTCTGCCCTCAGGCAGGGAGGAGGAGGAGGAGGATGCCACATCCCAGTGAAGGTGATGGAAAGGGTGAGGTGGGTGTGGGTCTTCCCTCTGGCCTCAGCCTCAGGTTGGTCCCAGTCTCTTACACCAGTGGCAACTGGGTGTCCCCAAGTTCCCCACCATGATGAGAGTACAGTATTTCCATTTAAATACCAATTATATACCGGTTATTCCCAAAGGTGCCTCTCTATTGGCAAATTGTCCGTACCTCTGCCTCCTCCCGGATGCTGCTGCATTTCCTCCCCTCCCCTCCCCTCCAAGTGCTGTTCACTGCAAGAAGTGTCCCCCTAATTCCCTTCCCTGGTGAGAAAGGGTGTGGGGGCTACGGGAACCCCATGCGTAGCCCACCCAAAGCTCCCTTCCACAGGAAGTCCCATCCACACCTCTGGTCCTCCATCTTTATTGCCTGTCTAGGTAGGTAGGTAGGTAGGAAGGTAGGAAGGAAGGAAGGAAGGGAGGGAGGAAGGAAGGAAGGAAGGAAGGAAGGAAGGAAGGAAGGAAGGAAGGAAGGAAGGAAGGAAGGAAGGAAGGAAGGAAGGAAGGAAAGGCAAGCAGGCAAAGGAACTAACAGATTTCCAGCACTCTCCCTGCTGCTCCTTCCTCGTAAACGCCCCACTGCAGTCACTGGAAATAAAGGGGCCCAATCCTCTCCCCTCTTATCTGATTGGAAAACTAATTACTGCCACTGGGGGCTAACAACAGCTTCATCTGCCAATGTGAAACATAAGCAGCCAGGACTGCTGACTCCAGAAAAGCTTAAAAAGGAAAGGAAAGGAAGCCTTTACAAAAATATGAAACAAAAATGTCCTCAAAGGCCAGAAACCACAAGACGCAACCACACACACAGCTGCTGTCCGCACATGATGCAGCAGGAGAAGGCGGCCAGCGGACCCTACGAGTCATGAGGGCTACGTAGCCGGTATCAGAGGCCCCACGGCTCTCTGGAGGCCCAGGCCTTGGGGGTGGGATGCCTCTTGCCCCCCCCTCCAAGTCACCCTACTTGCAGGCTTCCCATTGGGGCACCGGGGTGGCCTGGGTGTGCTGCCCTTCAAAGAGGACAATCCAGCACTGGAAGGCCTGCAAGAGAACAAGCCTCCTCTTGAAAAGGTGCCCTTCGTTTGGAAGGCTGTCCGTCAAGTCTCCTTCAAATGTCCAGAACCAGAAGGGAGAGGGGAATGGGGGGGTTAACCTGCCCATCATCCACCCACCCTGAGCAGCTCCCAGGCAGCAGCTCGGCAGCAGAGACCCAGGACAGCTCCTCTCCCTGATACTTCAGCGATAAGATAGTCATCAAAGAAAGAGGGAAGGGGACGGAGAGAGGCTAAAATTACAGCGAACTGGAAAGCGTAGACTGTGCTGGGAAAATGCTAATATTTTTCCAGGAAATTCTCCTCTGTTTGCCTCCAAAATTCTTGAACAGCTCCAGTGAAAACAGCCATGAAATGTGTAAAAACGAAGCCCAGCCCAGGGGTCCTGTTCCAGAAAGCTTGCACAGAAGACAACCTTGTGGCCGGGGCGCTGAGCTCCAAAGAGCCACCGGCCACGGGATCCACGCCACCAGGTGGAGTGTTGGACTAGCCGTCTTGGGCCAGGCAGCGCCCTCTCAGAAATGTTCAGAGATTCTCTGAATATCAAGTGGGTTCGCACTAGGGATGGGCACAAACCGGCAAAACGGCGGTTCATCTTGGTTTGTGGTTTGTCAAAGTTCATGAACCACGAACTACGAACTTCTGAATTTTTCCCAAACAAACCACAAATCGGTTCATTCAGGTTTCCTTTTTTCCCTTAGGCCGCCCAGCCAGGCTGCCTCTAAAACGAAAAAGCTCAGCTGCCTCAACGGCTCCTGGGAACACCTTCTCTTGAAGGGAACCGGCCTCTCAAAGCACAACCCCTGTGTGGCCTTCCTGCATCCCTGTCGAGGGAAACGTCTCCCGTTTGCCTAAGGCTACAGAAATGGGCTCAGAGGAGGTTGCTTAGGACAACACTGTTGGCTTGGCCCAAAAGGGCCAAAACATGAGCAGAACAAAGAGATGGCGGCTGTGGGTTTTTCGGGCTCTTTGGCCGTGTTCTGAAGGTTGTTCTTCTCTGTTCAGTCTCCTCTGAAGATGCCAGCCACAGAGACTGGCGAAACGTTAGGAAGAACAACCTTCAGAACAGGTCCAAAGAGCCCGAAAAAACCCACAACAACCATCAGATCCCGGCCGTGAAAGCCTTCGAGAATACAGAACAAAGAGAGATTCCCCCACTCCACCCCCCAAAAACTCTTAAGACTACAGGATGTCATAAAACTGTAAGTAAATGGATCCCTCAAAACAAAGGCAGAATTTGCAAAGTTCATTTAAACGACAGGAGATAATGGAAACAGAATACTCGTCAGAACTTTATCTGCAGAGCTGCAGAAAGTTACTTTTTCTGGATGACAGTTCCCAGGATGAAACTGAGTAACTTCGGCAGAGCATTCCCACCAAAAAAGACCTTCCTGAATGCGGCCACACAGGACGCCCACATTTGGCCCGATGGACTTCCCCCTTTTTCGAACCCTAAGCAAGAGAGAGTGTTTGGCTGCTGGGGTGCGGAGATTTGCCTCTTGTAAGGGGATATGCATTTAGAGGTTTGAGGGCTCTCTGTTTTTTGGGGGGGGGTGTTGAAGGAACATTTTCCTGGCCAAGGGGAGGTATTTGGTGGAAGAACTGCAGGCTCAGGAAACGCTTTCCATGTCTGAATCGGTGGGGCGCTCACACATAAATAAAAAGCCACAAAGCGGTTGGCAGCTCCCTCGAAGGTTCTCAGTTTCCCAGTTACACCAAAAGTAATTATCATCATGTGACGGGCATGTTACGAATCAACATGCCATTAATTCAGCCACCTTACAAGAAAAGTGATATCTGTGTGGGCATGTGTGTGTTTAAAGGAATCTGTTCTTGATCTGCAGAGAGTAAGGCAATCGGGGTCGGAGTGACTTCGACTGTTGGTCCAAAGCACCCCCACCCCTCCCACCACAATGAGGGTTCCCAGCAATTTGTCCCAGCTGTGTGGCAGATGATGCTTGGTTCACTGCTCTCCCCACCCAGAGCTTGGAAGCATTCCTTTCCAGGGACTACAGATCCCAGAATCCACACCCACCAAGGACCTGGGGCAGGGCTGTCCCTAGATCTGACCATCTCCGGGGGCTGACCCCAGCCACGTCGTGACCCATGCCACGGTGGCTGGGGGAATCTTCTTGGGTGCCTCCAAGAAGCAGGATGGAAGGAAGGTGCCCCCAGTGGGACTTCAACCCCCCCCAGCAATCAATGTGCACCCCCTGAAATGGGGGGGGTGCACATACCCAGAGCACAGCAGGCGCTTAGCTACTAAGAGCTAGCTAGAAGCAACCAACCTTTCTTTTGGTTACCCATATGAAAGACACACCTTGATTCTACTGTGATGGTCATGGAACGAGGACGCGTTCGTTTGTCCCCTTTGTGGTGAAACGGGGCCTCTCCAAGCGCACTTTGTCATGATTTACTTCAGTAAACAAAAGGCAGAGTCGGATAACCCAGTCCAAGGTCAGAAGCCAGAGAAGCAGTCAGGACCCGCAGTAACAACGCTGGAGTCAAGGAATCACAAAGAAGAGTCCAGGTCTGGTCCAAGGGTCAAGAGAGCTCCAGGAGATACCAAAGCAGGTTGCAGGTAGAGACCACCGTTGTTTCCTGCAGGGATTCGTCCTGGGAGCCTGCCTGGTAGGGGGAGCCCATGCCTTGACATTGCTCTCAGCTGGAGTCCTCAGCTCCAATCCTTTAGTAATTACACCTTGGCCTCAGCTGAGCCCTTCACTGAAACGAGAAGCAGCCCCGGGGAAAAGGGGAGGGACAAACCTCGCCCCTTCTGCGGGCTGCCCGGTGCCCTGGGGTGGTGCTGAGGCCAGAGGGGTGGGGATGGGGAGGAGGGCTCCCTTGGGACGCCGGCCATGGGCCTCCAGCATCCCCACTTGGTGCCGATTTGTTTTTTAAACAGGGAAACCAGTCGCCTTCGGAAAACTCCAACTAAGCGCTTAGAGGCCATGGATCTGTAAGAGTAGCTCATTACCTTTTGAAAGAAGCTGCAACTGCCTGAGCCAAGAGCCGAGAGGCCCATTCGCAAGGCAAAACACCCCTGCCAGAGAAGGGAAAGCCGAAAGGAAGGGCGGGGCCCAGTTCTGCACCGGCAGCAGCTGCCCCCACCTGCCCCTTATGAATTCATGGCCAAAACCTGCAAGCAGGGAACGCAGGTGCTTGTAATGGCAGAAAGGGGAGGATTGGGACCTGGGCTGAGATTGCTTCTAGGCCAGCGGGTTGTGGAAATGGGCATGAGGGGCAACGGGGGGGGGGGGGAGGAGGGCCTGCCTGTCCAGGCAATGCGGCAGCTGAGAGCTGGTGGGGAAAAGGGAGCCCATTTATGGCCTCTGGGAGGCAGCACAGTGTGTGCCGCAGTGTCGGCAGAGAAAGAGGGCCGGTGGGCACCAAAACTTTGAAGCCACTTGGCCCACAAAAATCAAGCTCTTTCCGATTTGCCTCCTCACCTGGAGACCCAGAGGGGAGTCGTCATTCCCTGAGACTTCATCCTGAGGCTTGCCCCCCTTCCCAGGAGATGCCCTGAGGGTCCGGATCCAGAGGGCAAACAAAGGAGCCCTTCAGCCACTGAGGCAACATTCATTCCCCTCCTGATCACAAAGACGACTTGCATGAAAAAATGCCCTCATTTTCCACTTAGTTCAGCTGACACTTCATTTCTGAGCACATCTGGAGCCCCTGAGATCAGGAACAAAACCACAGCTGGGTCAGGAAATGAAGGAAGGAAAATAAGAATATGAGGAATATTAATGCCGCGCTGGGTCCCCTTTGTGCTTGGCCCGCATGTGCTTCGGTACACAGATAAAACACGGCATCTAAACAAAACGGCATTATCTGCAGCCATCCAGAGACAAAACATGGCCAGCCTTATCGGAGGAGGAGAGTAGCAGACAACCTCCGGGCAGGAAGGAGCTGGGCCCCCAACCAGAAGTGGGGGGGGGGGTGGCACAACAGGGAAAGAGCATGGGGGGGAGGGGGGGAGGCTCAGGGGCACGTCAAGGCGCTCTCAGCCGCCAGGTACAGGGGGCTCTGTGAGAGGGTGCGCGGGCACACCGGCCCCGAACAGGGCCTTGAAACCCCAGGAAAGAGCAGCTGGCCTCAGGGAAGGGGAGCAGCCACACCAAGCACCCCCCCCCCCCAGAAAACACACCTTGCTGCTGCTGCAGCAGCCATCACAGTCAAGGCGGCAGGTGCTGCTGAGGTCTTGGGCAAAATGACCCCCCTCCCCGCCCACGCCATTGATCTGTTGATCAGGAGTTGAAACCAGTTCACAAGATGTTGAGCTGAGATGCGAGAGAAACCGGGGGGGGGGGGGGTTTGCCAAGAAGGAGAAACTGGAGCTCATGTGTGAAGAACACAAGACCCACCAGCCGGTCACCATCTGACAGCTCTTGGAAGCAGCTCCCCTGACCTCTGAGGGGGGGACCGCCTTGTGTCTCCAAACCCTTTTTTCCTTCTCAGGCTCAGGGAGGCCCCTCTCTCTCCAAGCCCTTTTGGCTGCTCATCCTGGCGATTTCCCCGAAGCTTATGAGAGAAGTCGCTTGCAGGGAAAACCGAAGGAAAACTGCTTCCTCCTCCCTATGTGACTGAACCAGGAGGCCACGCATCTTACTGGCACTTTGTCTAATCTGAAAGGATGACCGAGGGAAGGTTTCTCAGCATCTCATGCTGTCCCTCTCTCCAATTCCTCCACCACCAAGAGCAAACGAGATTTTTAAGCTGTTGAGAATGTGGCAGACCCTCAGGGCAGAGGCCACCAGGGCAGCTTCAGAATTAGAAGGTGACAAAACATTACTTCTCCAGAGACTCATTCTTCACAGCTGCCATATTTGCAAACAAAGCCTGGCATTTACCTCCTGATGGCCAATCAGAAAACAACATATGCAGCTTGCAAAGTTGCAAAACAATTTTAAGGGATAATCAGATGTCTTTTAGTTGAGACAGTTCTGCTTGTAACTGTGAGGCTGCCATTTTATCTGTTCCTTCCCATAACCTTTCACATTCAAAGGACTGTTTGCAAACCATTTAGAAATTCCACCCACCCTAAAGGGCTTTGCCATGTTTTTCTGTATCTTATCACCACATTAATGGCTTATCTGGCACACAAAGACTCTTGATTCCTTCCCAGATTTCACAACTAACCCGCTCATGTCAGGGGCTGTCAACCCCCTTCCAAATTCCAGAAGCCACTAATCTTTCCACTGCATGAAGGTTGGGAAGGGAGGGAGGGAGACGGGAGACACTTCTCTCTCTTTTACCATAGTTTCTAGAACACAAGCGGCCATGCTGGCTGGTTGATTCCCAAGCCAACATATCCACAAGGATTCTGCGAACTGCACTCTAACCGGTAACTTGTCCAAACACACAAGACAGCAGGAGGGTTTTGCTAGGAGTGAATTCAGCCTCTGAGAGTCGGTTGACAGACAGTCAAGTTGAAATGGGACCATCCAGATGATGAGAGCAGTGTTATTTGCATGAATGGAAGAACTTCGAAGGGAGGGAGGGAGGGAGGAAGGCAGGAAGGCAGGTTTACATGCAAGCCGAGGAGAGCCAAGCGTCGAGAAAGAATAACAAGCCAGAAAGTGGGTCCGGTGGTGGAAGGTGATCGTGAAAGGTGACAAGGCGGCCAGGCACCTTGGACAGCGCCCCTTTCAAGGCAAGCCCTACCTGCCCTTCCTAATTGCGCTTCCAGGGTGTAGTTTAATCCCAAATTCTGCCTCACACTCTGGAAGGGGGTGGGGGAAGAAAAAGAAAACTCCAACAACCCTCTAGTGAAAAATGAAATCGAATACAAAACAAGAACCAAAGATTATCAGGTGGTGAATCAAAGAGTTGAGTCAGAATTTTTCCTCCACTGTGGTTTGTGGTTAAATATCTGGATATTATTTTCTTAAAAATTATAAGCTCTTTTGAATTTTTACTTTATAAGCCAGGAAGTTTCCAGTAAATTTCAACATGTAATCCGGGCAAAGCGGCACATTCTTCCCTCTTTGCAAAACGACCAACCACTTCGGGTGGAACAGCCTAAGCCCATGAAAACGATCTATTTGTTCAGCTCTGCTCTTCCAGTTATACCTTTTAGAGAGTCTGGGCTCTTTGAACATTTTAAATAATAAGAACTGGCATGAGCGGAGGTTTCTTTTGGAAAGTGGTGGCATCCTGCACTCCAGACCCTCCGATTCCCAGAGTTTTGCCGGCCAGCCCTGAAAGTGGAAACTCCATTAATGCGATAGGCGAAATATTATAGTCTTTTTTGCTTAGCCTCCCCCCACCTCCCCCCTGCTTCACCGAAGCACAGAGCCAGTTTTCCGGAGTGACAGTGAAAAGCCACAGAAGCTGTTCTGTTTTGGAGAAAATGCAAAAGTTCACTGGATCTGCAGCACCGGCATTAAACGTCCCATCACGAGGACTGGCAAGAACCGTCCAGGAAAAATCAAAACACTTTCACTTCATCCCACTTTCCCAGAGTGCTGCTGACACACCCACGTCTTGACCCCCCGTTTGCCCCTCACTGTAGAACCACGGAACTGTAGAGCTGGGAGGGACTGTCAGGGTCATCGGGTCTAACCCCGAGGACCAATGCCAAAAAAACTAGTCACAGATCGGTTCCATGGCCAAAATCGTTCTGGCCCGTCCAGAGGTTCTGCTTGAGGTTTAGCTGGGGCCTCCCATTCTTGCTATTTGGATCCCACGGGTGGTGGGCTGCCCTCTGGGGTCACGGGAAACATACCTGCCCCCTCCTCCACAGGACAGTCCATCAGATCTTTAAAGGCAGCTCCCCCCCTCACCTTCCAGCACAGACTCACCTTCACCTCCACCAGTTCCCACACAAAAATTTTCCAAGGCTGACGTTTCCAACTCTGAAGGAAAGCTGGGCAGCTTTCCCACCTTGCTCGGCTGCCTGTGGGAGATGCCAAAGAACAGCCCCCTCTTCTCCCTTCCCCCCCCTCCATCCACCCATCCATCCATCTGCTTTTGACCAGCAACGAAAGCTGGTCCCTGGCTGGCCCTCCCCTCCCATGGTTTGTGGCTGCACCTCTCGAGCCCTGGGGGTGGGAGGCCCGTGATCCATTCACTGCTCTTTCCAGAGGCTTTCCTGCCCCCTGCGCCTTGGTCCATTGTAAGAGGCGGCGTCTGGGATTGAACCTTGGGCCTGCCGCATGCAGCAAGTTTTGCTTAGCCACTGAGTCTAAAAGGACAGCATGACTGGAAGAGAAAAACCCTTCGTTAATGAAAGTGTCTCAGCATTCGTTACAGTAGGGGCTCCTCTCAGCTCCCAGCATTTGTCAATTAACTCCCTTGGTTTTGTGGTCAGTCTTAAGCTTGGGATTCCTTTGGAAGCTGTTGCACAAAACCCGAAACACTGCCTCAGCCACTTCTCTCCAATGTTAACCTGCTTGGAGCTCTAATTATGGGTTGCCTATAACACCTGTTTCATGATGGCCACCTCCCGTAAACAGAAGCATCTTCTACTGCAGTTAATGCTGTCCAGCATCAGAGATAAAACACCAGGCTGGACAATCACCCCTGAGGAAGGCCAGCCTCGTGTCCTGGATCCAGAAGCGCCCCCATCTCGACTCATCTCCGTTCAAAGCCTGATAACACCACTGAGAGAGGCACCAGATTTTCAACACATCCCTCCTCCCAAGTGAGCTGAAACCAAGAATAACATTGCCTAAAGTTGCAATGCTACTCCCCTAGCGCTCCCCTAATTTAACACCCTGTCACATAAATCTGCAATTCCTGGTTACTGGTTCAGAGCCTTTCCTTTCACGCTCTGTGTCCTTGGCTTTGCCATGTATATAATAAAGTCCAAAGGTGCTGAAATTCCAGCCGGCTCCCTCCTGCCAGCATCACCCCCTGGCCTGTGTCCTCTGCATTTAAAACTCATTTTCTTACCGACAAATGGCTGGCATTTTATAAAGCACAGAAGAAAAGGAAAGAAAGGCGCCAACCATAACAGAGAGAGAATAAACAAGGCTGAAGCCAGTCCAGAAATGTAGGCTTTTGCCAGGGGCTCCGGCCTCATTCTGCCAAGCAGAAGGTGAAGGAGGCAAACTGGGGTCTGGTCTGGACCCTTTCAGAATGGGGCAGGCAGCCAGATAAAGTGAACACTGCTCCCTATCAAACAAATCCGATGGAAAATAAGATGCCAGGGTGAGGGCGGGCCAGGACCCAGCCTTCCCTGCTTGCTACTTCTCTGTGCATGGAGGACGTGAGCCGCGCAGAGGCGCATTTGGCGGCGCAAGCCACCAGCCTGGCTGAAGAAAGGCTGGAGTCTGTCAACAAGGAGGAGGAGAGCGACCCCAGGACCAGAAAGAAAGCAAAGAAAGGGGGTGGGTGGGGGTGGAAGGAGAAAGTCTTCAGGCGGGTATCTATGAAGAAGTGACCAACCATGCCAGGCTCCAACTGCAAAGATGTTAGAAATGTAGACGCCCGGGAACTGAACTCCACTGAATTTAAACCGTCCTTCCAATCCACTGTTGGGTTGCTGAGCTCGCCTGCCTCTCTTGCACACCGACAGACCCTGAATCCAATTTGCAGCTTGTTTTCCTCTTTGCAATCCAGCGGGCCTCAAGCAAGGCTTTGAGTAAAGGGAAATTCAGGGCAGGGGGGGTGAAGATGGTGACGTCTAATGTAATTTACTGCTAAATAAGCCCTCACATGCAACTAAATTCAATTTAGCCAACTCTGCAGTTAAAAAGTTTTAGTAACAAACAACTGCCTTCTCTAAACTATTTCACATGTCCTTATGTGTTGCAGAGATTTTAATCAGAGTCTACAGATCTATTACTATATTTTGCTAAGTAAGTGCAAACCACAAACCACTCCATTCTAAGATGGAGTGAGTTCACAAAGATAAGCCTGCTTTAGATTGCTTCTGAAGAGGAAGATAATTCCATTGGCCCCTCTAGAGAAGACCTACTGAACCAATGGGCCTTACCTAAGCGCTAACATGCTCCCTTCAGTCAGTGGGTCTGCTTTAACTGGGACAAAGAATTGTATGGAGTTTTGCATCTTGAAAGCGAGCTGCATATTTTCACACAGTTTTAGTATTTCACATTTTATAACGCTACTTAAAAATAATAAAATAAGGCATTTGTTTCCTTTAACCAACAAAGCTGACAAGCAGAGAGAGAACACTTTGCCCAGTGCTGTTGCCAAGATCTTTTTTTTAAAAAAAATTCACATATTTATTTTATGCTAATGAAAGCATGTGGGTAAAGTCGATAAGAGAAACAGAGCTCCAAAGTTTATTTGAGCTCCAGGACAATGTGGAAGATATAAACATTCAAGGAAGGAAGGAAGGAAGGAGCTGATGATGGATAGAAGGAAGGAAGGAAGGAAGGAAGGAAGGAAGGAAGGAAGGAAGGAAGGAAGGAAGGAAGGAAGGAAGGAAGGAAGGAAGGAAGGAAGGAAGGAAGGAAAAGGAGCCCACCCAGCTATTTTTGTAGCAGGCTTTGCAGATCAGCACAAATCTGCACCAAGGTGTATCCAAAAGCCTGGATGAGGCCTGGTGGTCCTGGATCCACCCATCCTGAAATACGCAGAACTGTGAGAATGTCTGCAGCAGATCCTGCCAAAGTCCACTACGATGTTACCGATCTGTGCACACATCAAAATTCCTTAAAGAACTTTTAAAAATATAAAATCAAACAAAAGCAGAGCCTGCATTTCAGAGGAGTCGTAGAAGTTCAACTGGCTGCTCAGTTTGTTCTTCCCTGGTCATAAATCAGTGGGGGGCTCCTGCAGAGGGCTCTTTCTGTGGGTCCAGAAGATGCAGAATGTGCCCCCATGAGCAGGAGGGCCATTCACAAGCACCCAGTTTGGGTTTCTTGGGCCGGGGAGGCAGGGGGCCAGCTGGGATTGACACAGATGCACATTTTAAAAATCTCATTTATGTGCGCCTCTCTGTATGCATTTATCAAAGTTATAATTTATGTTTCTTCCACTTAATGCTGCTCACAGAAAGACAAGTAAAATGCCATTTTAAAAAGGAACCAAGTGGACCCTCCAGGCAGAACCCACCCCAAGGGCCACTTGGGCCTGCTGCCCAGGGGTCTGGCTTTCGGCGGCAGGTGGATTCCCTTTCTGCCTTTCCAGGGATCTTTACTCTATTCCCCCCCCGCCCCCCGCCCCCCGCCTTTCATAAACAGATTCACAACTGTAGTTTCAGTTTTTCTGCATTCTGGTTGAATGGCTGCTTTTAAAATTATTATTATTCTGTCCTGTGCACTTAAAGAACACGTGGGGTTTTTTTTGGGGGGGGGGGAACCTTCCCCTCTCGAACTGTGCTGAGTGGAGAGCACCTGAAAAGCCAGGTTTCTTCAGCATGGGGGGGGGGTAAGTGGGCAGCATTTGCCCCTCCAGATGCTGTTAGGCTGCCACGGCCAGGATCCCACCCTCACCAGCGACTGTGCTGGAGGGAGCTGAGGACATCTGCCATTAAACCGCATCGGAGCGTGACCCATTCCCCATCGCTGTCCAGCCAAAGAGGAGGAGGATGGGGGGGGCAGAGGAGGAGCAGAAGGTCGTCCTGTGAGACTAGGGATCGGGGGTGGGGGGGTGGGAGATAAATGCTGCCATTCTAGGCAACCCTCAGAGGCAGAGGGGGGCCCTCCTCCTCCTCCCGGCTCTTCAGCCTGCTGAGGAAGAACTCAGCCACCCGCCGAAGGCTCGCCCTGCATGCCTCCACGAGAGGGCAGTGTGCTTTAGTTCAATGAGAGGGAGGGAGGGAGGGAGAGCGCACAGGCGCATGGGCAGCCCATGCTCCCAAATAGCTGAGGCTTGCCCCGAGGCATTCGCTCAGCTTCCTCAAGGCAGCCAAGACATCCCACAGCTTTGTGTCTGAGATGATTATCTTCCCCTCCAAATAACCAGCTTTTCTGCAGGCATTTCCATCGGTACAGCCAAGTCGCCTTATCTCACCACTTCTCCCAGCTATTACCACTCTTTAAGCCTTAGTTCTGGTGTAACACATTTGACACCAGACAATTATAACTCAAATCACAGCTTCCTGGCTAGAGGAAGCTGGCATTCCAGAGTTCAGCACCAAAAGGAGGCTTGTGGGATCTTGGAAATGTGGTGTGTGCGCACGTGCACTCATGTGCATGTGTGTGTTTTTTAAATTACAAGATTTGAATGCACTTTGGAAAAGCGGCCAAGGTCCGCAATGCTTTTCTGAACCTTCACCAAAGGGTCCGGAGCCAGAGTCAAGCCTGACGCAGAGAGCAACCTGCCAGGAGGCCCTGGGGGTGGCAAGAGGAAGGGAAAGGCTGGGAAAAACAGGTGGTCTCCTACAAACTGCACCAGGCTTGTCCTCAGCTGACATTTTGTGGCTCTGCAAAAACACAGAACATATAATGCAAAAACATTTGTGCACATGTTTATGCTTCCTTCCTCTCGCTGGACCATGCAGCTCTGTTTTCTGTCCTGACAAAGCAAAGCATGCTGCTCATGTATTTCAAAATGCTGTGCTCCCAAATAAACTCCATGAATATAATCCATTTACACAAACAGAGATAAAATTGCCCAGTTGTCTGCTGCTATTGTACACTATTGTATGGGTTTGGACTAGTCTATACTGTTGTTCTCCCAGAAGCCACCTGACACTCATTGGGGGACTCTGGCAGCTTGCAAGGGTGAAGAGGAACAAGCCTGTTCTACCCTAGATCCGAAGCCCCACTGCCTGCCCCACACACTTTCCGGAGCCCCGCAGAAGGCTTTGCTCTCCCTTTGGCAGGCTGCATTCATTTCCTTCTCTTGACTTATTTAAACAGAAAGGGACCTGGTCTCAGTGATGGAGTGCAGAAACTTGTAAGTCACTGTTGTTTAGTTCAAGAGCACTAATTTCAGAAACAATGAGTCCAAGATGCTGGAAACAGAGTGGAAGGGTCAGAGGGACCAGCAGGACTGGACGGGCTTTTTAGAAAGTGGCATGTCGTAAGCCTCTTGTGCCATTTTGCTGAAATGGATCCCAAATGGATTGGGTTGCGCACAACAGGATGAGAAAGCATTCCCTTTGAGGGTGGTATGTAAGCTTCACACATGCACCAAGATCACCCCCAGGAGTGATGCTTCCACTCAGAGGCTACAGTAATGAAACCTCTGGAGGCTCCCCAGTCCGTCCCCCCCCCCCCGCTCCAGGCTCACCAAGAACACCCACCAGAAAGGAACCATCAAATCTCGGACTTTGGCCTGGCCAGAAGTCAAACACCATCAAAAACTATTGTGGTCAACTCCAGAAATCCAGCCGGGACTTCCAAATGCAAAAGAGGTACCCTGCCTCTCCCCTTGCAAGTGGCGCCACATGAAAGCAGGGGGTGTGCCAAAGCCCAGGCATGGGAAAGCCTCTGCGTGGATGGCAGCTGCTGGGGCCCACCATCGTCCCCCCCCCCCACTTTCCCAGTCAGCCGTCAGCCCTGCTCCTGAAGAGGGGGAGCACTGGAGCCCAAAATACAAGCCAGGAAGCCTCTGGGCAGCACAGCCTCTCCCCCCCCCCCCCGATCCCGACCCCCACCCCTGTCAAGCTGCTCTGCTGGAGCCCACCCTTTGCTGAAGCACCGTCTTCTGCTGGACAGCTCCCCACTCGGCCTCTCCCCTCCTTCCTCTTGAACCAGGCCCAGCACTGCTCCTGCTAAGGAAGGCCTTGGCAGGGGTGGCTGGGAGGGGCGCACCTGGGAGAAGGGCATCATCCTCTTCAGAAATGAGGTTCTGATTATGTCCATGCACCCATTCCCCAGCTGGAAAAGCAGAAGCTTTTGAGTCTAAACACACACACACAGAGAGAGAGAGAGAGAGAGAGAGAGAGAAGCCCTTGGCAAGAACCTGGGAAGGTGTCTTTAAGAGGAAAAGCACAGCCTGGAGTGGGGCAACGGGAGACCCCCTTCCACTATTATGCAGGCAGAATTTTTCCCCTTAGTCTGCCAAAGGGAGAGGATGAAGTGGGAAATGGTCTTTTTCAATGCTCAGCAAATTCAGTTTAGTGTCCATCTTGATCAATTGCTCCAACCGATTATTAATCAATTAGCTGCTGCACCCCTAGCCGTGTGTCCCACATGGTTTGGGAGGGGGCCTGAATAATACCTGGCGTGTAATACCTTAGCTTCGCAACTCACACTAACTTTGCTGCTTCCCCGGATTATTTCTTCCTGCGCAGCCTGCAGAATAAACATGAACCACAAGCACCAAACAGACTCGGAGTGTTCTTTGGGAACGGATCCAGCGCTCCTTCTGGGCCAATGTGCGGCCTCGGCATGGCTTTGGCCCTCGGCCTGCGACAAATGTGTCCCACGCCACCGACTCTCTCTCTCCAGGCGGCTTTTAAACCACTGGCTCTCTCCTCAAAGGAGAACTTTGTCTTTCTGAGCCCAGAGAGCTGTACATAACGTTCAGCATCGCAGAACAAGCAGCGAGGGCCGTGCAGCGTCGCATGCGCATTCAGGGAACACTTGAGCCTCTGCCCAGACGTCTTGCTCATCTCCACAGGGTTGTGGTCCCTCGTGAATGCGATACAGCTGTGCCTGTACTGGGCTCCGAGGCAGAAAAGGAGGCGGGCTGGCACTCCATCAGAAAAACAGGCTCCCTCAAAGCATAGCGAGCAGCATATAATATCTCCGTGTGGGTGCCCTCTTACACAAATTCAGTGTGTGAGGAGGACAAAGTGCAGCCACATTCAGGCAACCAGAGCAGGTGAGCGGAGAAGAGGTGGCTCCTTCCTTCTACTTGGCTCAAGCAATCCCTTCTCCACCACACATAAGTGATAACCTGCTTTTTCTCCCTTTGGAAGGACTTGGCACCTCCAAACAGAGATAACATTAAAAAACAGATTAGGGAACACTTTTAAATGCAGTTTTAAAACCAGTCCACAGAAGGAAGGAAAGAGCTTTAGAGGGGGAAATGTTATAAGCTGCCTTGAAAATGCTTGGCCTTCTAAATAGGCTTATTCCTTTTAATTCTCAAATAGGAAAAGGCAGCAGTCCGTTTTTGCAGGAAAAAGGCCATTACTGAACAAGCAAACCACAAGGAGCGAGGGAGGGGGGTAATTAAGTAGTTACACCTGATTTCTTGTTTTCCAAACCAGCTTTTTGTTAGCTATATCCGTGTTTTGTTTTTAAAATGCATTTCTTTTGGCTCCCGGTCTGGTAATTGTGCTGTTATTACTAGCCAACCATTTCAAAATCAAAGGCAAGCAATTCGGGGCAGAGGGGCTCCTCCTTACAAGGATGGGGGTGGCGCGGGGGGGGGGGGTGTCCGGCGGCGAGTAGGGGAGGGTTTACACCATTAGAATACCTGGGGGGGGGAAAGAAGACTCTGCGGGAGCGCGCGCGCGCACCCGCAACCCCCCCCCCCGCGTCTCCATCATCCGCCAGGAGGAGAGTTTAGCATCCGTGGGATGTTCCCCCTCCTTTAAAGAGGCTCGTCCAGCAAGCGGGCCTTCCCTTCCTCTCCTCCATCAATCCTCGGGAGGAGACGCGGCTGGCCTTCTGGGGCCGAGGGCAGCCCGAGGGGTTCTTCCCTCGGGCGAGGAGGCCGCGCGGCCCCCCGAGGAGCGCCGGCCTGCCAAGGGGCGCTGAGGACCCCCACCCACCCCAGACGGCCCGCGCCCGCGCCCCCGCTCTCCCTCCCTCCGAGGGAGGGCTCGCCCGGCCAGGGAGTCCCGGGGCGCCTCCTGGCTTGAGCCTGGGGGGGGGGGCCCTCGCCCCCTTTGCCGCCGCCAAGGCGCCTCCCTTCGGCCGGGGCAGGGCCCGCCGCCGGGAGCCCCCGAAAGGGCGCCTTTGCGCGAGGCGAGCCGGGCAGGCGGCGGCCCGCAAGCGCGGCCTTTTACGCGCCGGGCGAGCAGAAGCGCCGCCGGCCGGAGCGCGCCTTGCATGGGTTTGGCGTCCCCCCCGCTCACTACGTACAAGCGAGAGGCCGGGAGGGCCGGACCCCGCGCCCCCCAAGGGAACACCGCGCCGAAACCGTCGGCCAAAAGGCGCCCGGCCCCCGCAAGGGCAACCCTGAGCCGGCCCCAGAAAAGACGCCCCGGCGGAGAACGCAGGCCGGGCCCGGGAGCCCCGGGGCAGAGGGACCCGCCCCCGCCCCCCCCCCCCCGAGCCCTCGGTTCCCTCCGAGCCTTGGCAGAGGCCCCGGCCGGCGCTCGCTCGCTCGCCCGGGCGAGAAAGGAAGCCTGAGCTGGAGGACCGGCCCGAGCGGGAGGTTGGTTTTCGCTGCCCCACAGACGAGGAGGAGACGTTGAAGGAGCAAGAAAGGGGCCAGCTGCCGCCCCACACCGACGGGGTGGCCCGCGCCTCTCCACTGCCAGCAGCCAGGAGGGCAAATTTCAGAGAAGGGCGGGGGCACCCCAAGGAGTGGGGTGGAAGCCGCCCTTCAACCGCCAGAGTGCTTGTGCCTCTCCCAGCGGGACTGAAGGCTCAAGGCCTCGCTAGGGGGCCAAGGGCAGAGTTGGGGGTGAAAGGGCTGCCCAGTTTGGTAGCCAGGGAATGGTGGGACGGGAGCCTTTCTTGGAGCTTCTTGCAGTGCTTTGGCCTGGAAAATAGACAAGCCAAGGGTTGGGGGATGTGTCTGTCTTCCTTCCTTCCTTCCTTCCTTCCCACCTTCCATAACTAGGGCTGACAGACATGGCCCTGTTCCACTGTTACGAAACTTACAAACTCACAGATCAAATGTAGCTGCTGAACTGCCGGCGAGTGCCAAGATGTGCCCTGCACCGGGTGATCCAGACATGTGGCACCCTTCCAGGAGCACCCTGGTGCTGCATGTTTGGAGGACTGGCCGCTCCCAGAAGCAGTGGATCGCAACAAAACATAACAACAACTTCCGCAATGAGGTTGGACCGCTCACCATTCTTTAAGATTCCTCTCTCTGAAAAGCGTGACTTTACTGAGGCAAACAAAAGCATCATTTGTGAAACTGGCCACGCCAAGGGTTTCACAGGGGCAAAGTTGCATAAGGGCAAAACCTTCTGATCAAAGAACAAAATTAAGTCACCAAGATCTCAAATTTTGGCACCACTCTGATCAGCTTTTCCATCTGTCCTTGAGCACACACACACACAGAGAGAGAGACCGTCTTTGGTGTAAGCACCATATTTAAAACACAATATAAATATTGTTGACACTGCCTGCGATATCTCACTCACCGGGGCAAATGTGTTTCATTAATCATTTCATGCTCTTTTAAACATGATATCTTATCTGGAGATCACTCTCCCAGCTCACCGCATAGGACATCTCAAAAGCAATGGCTACGCCAATAAAATATGGATTAAGCATGATTAATATTCAACTGATGGAGACAGAGATGGTTCTGGGGTGGTGCTGAGGGGCATTCCTGCCACAATTTATGGTGTTTGAAAGAGCAAGACTTCCTCCAAAGGCATCATGCCCTTAATCCCACCTGTAGCATCCAGCATGCTGGACTTTTGGCACCCGGGAGGGAGGGAGGGAGGGAGGGAGAGCACATGCCACACATGTCGAATGTCCCATGCCATTTAAGAAGGGCCCCAGTTTTTGCTTGTGGTGGTCTCCTCATCCCCAGGGATGCAAGAGGCTCACCTTCTCCTTTGATGAGCTCCATTTACTTAAATGTAAATGCCGGCTTGGGTGCCCTACGGACTGCCCCGTGACTCTGTGCTGCAGAGGGCTCTGTGCTGAGCCAGCTCTGGAGCCAGGGTGCTCAGCCGGGGCAAGGGACAGCCGGGCTTTTGGCCTCCAGAGGCCAACAGCATGCTTCCATTATGCATCTCAGCAAACAACGCATGGGGTCAACCGATGCTTTCCCACCCCTTTCTCCTTCACTGAGGCTGCAGCCTCCCTCTTAGATGTGATGTCTGGTTGCAGTGGTCAAGATCTGGACAGGTTCTTGGATGAGTTCTTCCTCCCCCACTTCCTCCCTTGTTATTTTGTGTGTCCCCCCCCCCAAGTCCTCAGCCCTTCTGTGACATTTGTAGCATCCTTGTAGGTACACCTCAGCTTGGATTTTCAGTCTACCACAAAACAGGGTGGAGAACGCTCCCCTTCAAGGCTTCTTCCACACGGGGTCCAAAATGGGACCAGATTCAGGAGGGGTCAGCCCTCCGGCTGTGGCCAGTCTGCCAAGCAGCCGAGCTGGCCCCATGACATGGGTCAAGACTGTGCGATGCATCAGGGCAAGCCAGCAGGAGGCAAGAGTCAAATCAAACCCTCTTCCCCTCCTGAGCTAAGAATGGGGAATGGTGCGTTTGTGCCACAGCGAAAGGGGGCCCATCAACATGGATGAAGCGCTGATCTTCACGCCTCTGTCCTTCCCCCCCCCCTTGTGAGTGATGGCCCCCCTCTGACGACTCCTCCCTCCCACCCACAGGCACCTTCTCTGCTCCTTCGCTGGTGCATAAACTTAAGCAATGATTTATTTGCATCCAGCAAGGGAAAACAAATGGGATGTTTTACATATTTATATTGTAAGATAAACCGATGCCTGAGCTGATCAAAGCCAGCGAGTGAAAGATCTGGAGGCGATTAAGACAGCTATTTGCTCAACAGAGGTCACACTGCACAGAGAGCGGGCAAACCGGCCAGCCTGGGGAGCATGGGTTTGGGGGTCTGATCGGAAGGAAGGATGGAGACGGAGCAAAGACCAGGCTTGGAAGAGAAAAGCTATCGAGGAGTGCAGCAGGCAGAGGCCTCTCCAGGGTCCCCTCAGGATCAGGGGCTTCCCCACCAGTTCCAGGTAGGAATCTGCCCCCTTCCCACCTAAAGATGCAGGTGGGGGGGGGGGGGGGAGAGACCACAGAAATTTCACCAGAGGCCTTTTCCAACTTCCGTTGACAGGGACATGTCCCTGAAGGTGCAATTGTATTTTTAAAATGGCATTCCTGTCATTAGGCTGCAGAGCTACTCTCTTGGATGAGAGAGAAGGAAAGGAGCAGGCCGGCCGGCCAGTAAGATTTGCTGCTTTTTCTGACACTTAAACACCCCGGCCCCCCCCCACCCCAAAAACATCATCCTGTGGATGATGACCTGAGAAAGGCTCCTGTTGCCAAATGCTTTCCCAAGGGACAAGGAGACCTCTTGGAAAACGGCCCTTGAGAAAGCAGGAGGCACCTGAAGCACGGCTGGCCTTGGCACTTGTGAGCTGCCTAAGAATAACGGTGCAACCCTCCAGGGTGCTTTGGGATGCCAAAGTGTCCCCTACCTGTGAGAAAGAGAGCCCGTTGGACAGCTGCCTTCCCCTCCCACACACACACGCACAGACACACACACACACACACACAGAGAGAGAGAGAGAGAGAGATCTCCCAGACACATTTGCTCCACTTGTTCTGAGCAGGATTCTCCCCTTTGGGGACCCGTTGAGAGGAGAAGAAGAGCAAGGGGAGAGAGGGGGGGGGGGGCCCAGGACAGCCATCTGGCGGCACGCGCTCCCGGCTGCAGGTGGAGAAACTTGCTTGCGTGTGGAGCCCAGGCACTCCCAACAGCCCCCCCCCCGGGAGGGGGCCTCCTGGAGAGGAGAGAGCCAGGAAAAACCCTCTCCTGCTCTCAAAAGCCAGACAGACCCCTTGGGCAAGCAAGCCCAAACCAAACCCACCCTCGGGGGGGGGGGTGGATGCCGGCTGTCCTCCGGAGGGAGCCCGTGGCCTTGGGCAGGCCCCCGAAAGGAGCCCCTCCAGGTTCCACTTTCCCCCCTTGAGCTGAAGGGGCCAAATCTGGTGGGTGGCGCGGGGCCACCCCAGGGACTGATTATAGGTTATAAGGAGGCATGTTGGTGGGATCCTGAATTGAGGGGAGGGGATGGAAAGGCAGCGCGGCCCTCGGTTCTCGTGGGCCCACCTTGATTGAAACGAGGCACAAGGTTTTTGGCCAAGAGAAGAACAGGCCCTGGTTGGGCAGAAAGGAGCCACTCCTCTCAGCCCTTGGAGCAAGAGGAAAGGTACGTGGCCGAGAAAGGAAGCCAGGTGATTCCCCGGGAGCCCTCTGAGCAAAGTGCCTTCTTGCACATGACATGCTTGGCGAGGGGTGGGGTCTGGGGTCCAAGGCCCAGGAATGCCAGCCGAGGCAGAACCAGCCAGAATGGGCAGGCAGTGTGTTTTGCTTTCTTCCCTCCCAGCCACACTCTGTGTCCAAACCCATCAAGCCTTGGGTGTTTCCGAGGGAGTGAGAAGGGAAATATCCAGACCAGCCCACCTCATGAAGCTCTCCTCCGCTCTGCTCTACACTGACTCTTTTATAAGCCCTGAACCAGCGAAGAGGGCCAGACGGAGTGGGAGGGGAAACAGGAACCAGCACCATGGCTCCGGCAAGGCTTGGCTGTCTACATTCAAATCGTCTCCTGTCAGAAGCACCCAAAAACTGACCGGAGAAGGAAGCTGCAACCCTACGGGCCTTATGATGGATGAGGGAGGAAGCTCTGAGGAGCCATCGGATGGTGAAACTTTCTGTCACCATCCAAGAGATCCCAGACAGCCTCTCACCAGGGGCAAAAAGGGCACCAGGACCCCGTCCGCCACGCAGGGGATCGAGTCCAGAAACACTCACTGTGCAGCTAGCCGTGACCCAGCGGAGGCAGGAATGCCGGGCTAGGAGCCAAGTCGCAGGACTGGGAGCACGGAGCCGCAACAAGGTGCCGAGATGCAGGAGGCCGGCAGAAGCAAGCAGGGACCAAGATGCAGGCGCAGGAACACTGGAATCCAGACACAGAGATGCAGGAGGCCGGCAGAGGCAAGAGCAGGGCCCAGGCAGGAACAGGAACAGGAGCAGATGCAGGAATACTGGGATGCAGGGACCCTGAAGCTCAGGAGCATCAGGGCAATAAGCACAGCAGGGCTGAAAACCTTGGTTGCTGAGGCACGTTCTGGGAGGGAGAGCCACTCCTTCAATAGGCCTTCCCTCCGGGTTTCCAGGTGAGCCTCATGAGTGACCCAGCAGCTGCGATCCAGGCCAGGGCCTGAGCCTGCAAACACCAGGCCCTTCCTGGGCCAGGCTGGCCCCGATCTTGCAGCTGCCAGGGCATTGTGGGCCAGATCTTGACACTTTCAGGTGCAGAGGGGCCAGTTGGTCAGCCCAAGAGGGCAGCAAGCAGGGGGATGGAGGCTCAAGGCTCCTCTCCCCCAGCGGCCACCTCCAAGGGTCAGAGCAAGAGGAAGCCGGCGTGTGGCAGAAACCAGGCAGGGGGGCAAAAACCACAACTGCAGTGGACAACAGCAGGACTACAGGGGGTGCTGCTGCTTTTATCTGGGACTTATCTGTGCCCCCCACCCACCCCCAAAAAACCCTGGGGGTTTAGTTTTTCATCTTTGTCAAAGCAAAGTTTCCTAAGTGTGTAAGTATATGGGGGAGGATGCATATGACATTCAGAGACGAACGGGTAAATCATTTGCCCCCCCCCCCAAAAAAAATCCTGTCCCTTGATTGGCATTTCTGGAAAGCGTTACTTTAGGAGGTACTAGATGATGACCCTGGATCAGGAAGAGACCTAGCAGGCAAGGGCCTGCTGAGCAGCTGCAGTGTTTTGTCCTGCCTGCCCCTAAGCATGCATGGCACCAGGACCACCATCTTATCGGCTTCTGACATGCAGCCACTGATAATCGCTTGCACGCTGCATCATCATTAGGAGGGCTCTTTAATGCGATTTTTCTCCCCTCCCATTCATGAGAAACCATAAAATCTGATGAAATTTCCACCATGACTAACCCATGAAATGGATTCATTTCGCCCTCCCCACATGTACACAAGCCTCAGGCACCACACAGAAAACAAAACAAAAATGGAAAAGGCAGGAACCTAAACAAACTTTCTGGAGGTTTACAGAAAGACCAACCAGGAAAGCTCCCTCCTTCCTCAGCCGGTCTCCGACCACACATCAGAAGATCAAATGCACGTGACCAAGTAGAGGCTGGGGCTTCCACATACGGTTCCTTTTCTCTCTAAAGTGCACAGTTCAGAAGCCCTTTTGCAAACAATTCCACATCAAGAGCAGGGAAATGGTGTGGGGTGGACTGGCAGGGCAAAGGGAGTCCCGCTTTGGGCAGACCATGCTGCCGTCCAGCTGGGCTGTGCCTCAACTTACTGACCCTCAACAGGCTGGATTCCAGAGCTCAGACAAGTTACTTTGTTGGGCTACCAGATCTCTCTCTCTCTCCCCCCCCCCCAACCAGAGTTGGTTCTGGGAGTCTGGGATCAAAAAAAGAACTTTTCCCCAGGGCTCCCTCAGCCTTTTCTGTCCGTAGTCCCCCTGGGATACGTTCATGGGCTCTGGTGTTTTTAATTGGAGTTTGTGTTGCTGTTGTCTTAGAAGTTTCCTTTTTGGTTGGTTCTTATGAATTGTGGGTGTATGTTGTGGATGGGTTAATGTTTTTATTGGTGTTGGACCTCTGACCGCGCCCTCCAGCTTCTGCCCATCCCGGATAATGGAGGCAGGCCTAGAGGGCGGTCACAGCACCGCTTCCGAAGGGAAGAGGCTGTGGGCCATGATCCTTCTGTGGGACAGACAGGGATGCAGAACGCAGGCCCTTTTGGGAGACCCTCCTGCACCTACAACGAAGGCACACCAGGACACCCCCTGTGAGGGAGAGAGAGATCCATGACCACACCCCTGTTCCCGAGGGCAGGGCCCAAGCCTCTCCTGGTGGGCAGGATCCTCCTCCCACCCCACCGTCCACTTCCTTTCAACCCCCTTCCCTTGTCCTTGCCCCTCCTCTGGGCGATGGGGCCACGTTGGTGCCTTGCTCCGTCCCACCTTCTGAGGACCTCTCCAGACCACCACCAGCCCCAGAGAGGCCCCAGGGTCTTCGGAAGGAGGCACCCAGCCACTCTGCCCACAGGCAAAACCCCTGGGCCAAGCCCCTGCCTTGCAGATTCAGTGGGCCCGGCCGGGCCGGATTCCTCTCTCTCTCTCTCTCTCTCTTCTGCTCCCTCTCTTTCTCAGCTCTTGGCCAGCTGGCAGGCACTTACAGATGCCAACATCGCAGGACATCTCCTGGGCCGAAGGGCCCCGCATCCTCACAGCCACTGCCCAAATGGCACAACTCTTGTGTTGGGAGGGGGGGGGGACTTGCTCTGTTTCCCTTCCTGAGCCGGACTCTCAAGGGGGGGGGGGGGAGGAGGAGGAGGAGGAGCGGGCGGGGGAGAGGAGCGCTGCCCAGCCTTTGCCAAGGGGCTCCAGAGGCCGACGCTTTTCCCTTCTACTCACCGGCGGCGGCAGCGCAGTCGGAAGTGATGCCATGGCCCCTCTCTCTCCCTCTCTCTCTCGGGGGTCTCAGGAGCCCCGGCCGGCCGGGTCCGTGACGCTCCTCGCCTGGACTTCCCTTCGACGTGGGAAGGGAGCAAGGCGGTGACGTCGGCAACAGCCCCCTGCTCAGCTGGAAGGGCTCAAGTTCCCAGGGAGCGAGGGATTCCCTTCCCACCCTGCCCGGCGCCCAGCCGTTAACTCTCTGCCTCCTGGAAGATCCGCCGAGAGGAAGAGGAGCCGGAGGGAGGGAGGCAGGGAGGGCCCGGATCCGCGAGCCTCGACCTCGGCGCAGAGCAACCGGCCCTCGCAGCTGCTGCTGCTGCTATTATTATCCTGACACCCTCGGAGTCCCACCGAGCAGGGCAGTTATGGTCACAAGTCTTTGGGGGGGGGGGGGGAAGCCTCTTTTTCGGCTTGTCAGGGAACACCAGAGGTCGGTTGGCTCCGCGTTCCCTGAAAGGCCGCCCCGACCCGGTCTGGGGTCTCCCCCGCGCGGGGCCACCCGCTGGCCGGCAGGGCGCGCGTCCCTTGCGGGGAAGCCGGAGCCCAGGCTGGGGGAGAGGCCGGGAAAGCGGAGGGAACCAGGGAGGCCGGCTCCCACCTTCCCCGCACTAAGCTCGGGCCCCCCTCTCTCCCCCACCCCCGGCCTACCCGGCAGGGACGCTGCGAGGGAGGACAGGCGGCCTGGCCCCTCCTGGCCCCTCCGACTCAGAAGCAGCAGATGAACCATGGCGAGCATCTCAGGGAGGAGGACCGCAAGCACCTCACGCGACTCCTTAGGGGTCTTTGGGGAAAAGGCCAGCAGGCATCGCAGGGCACAAAAGGCGTCAGCTGCTGAGCTTTCTCCTTCCAATGGCCTGTTCAAGGCTCAGGACACGGGGGGGGGGGGGGCTTTCCCTCTGGTCTCCCTAGGGAGGGAAACGGGGGGGGGGCTCTTGGTCCTCACCCAGCTCCTCTGTGGCTCCTGAGAGACTCTCTCCCTGCCGTCCTTGGTTCCTCTGAAGCCCAAAGGGGGCAAGGGTTGCCATACAGAACGTAGAGGAGTTGGCATGTCAGAAATGGTCCAGCAAGCTCTGGAGAAAGAAAAGCAGGAAGGGGCTAACTACCGACAGGACAAAAAGAGGACCCAGGGGATGATGAGTTGTGTTGGACTTCAAAGTCATTCCTACGGACTCCCAAGTCCAGGGACAGACAATGTGATGGCTGGCAGGCAGGCCTGCAGTGCCCAGCGTAGGCATCCTTCAGTCTCGAGAGATGATGGGAACGTGCTCTGAACAGAGGTCTTGGAACAGCGTCTAGCGTGGCTGAGAAGCAGTGCCCAACATGCTTTCTAAAAAAGCAACTTGGAAAGTTACTTTTTAAACATACTTTGACACATACCTCACGACAACACCCGCCAACACTCTGTTGTTGCTAGAACTGCAAAAACTGAGCATCAGTTTCCTGTGTTATTTTTCACTTTTTCCTTCCATAAGGAAACCAGAACCCTTCACACTGATAAGAGAATGGTACAAAACCAAGGAGATCCGCTCCGGTCACCTCTGACAAATGCCTTAAAGGCCCCCAAACAGTCACCGCAAAGCATCCAGAATATGTTCCGCCTTACACCAATTTCTCAAAAATTACTTTTGAAGTGCGACTTGTCACACCCACCTTACGCAGCAAGCAAAGCACCTTGTTTTTGCATCCCGCTTCTGACCGGTTGCTCCCAAGCTCTGATTATAAGGAACCCAAACAGATCCTCACTTTCTAGAGCAGGGAGGAGGAGACGGCTCCCATTCAAAATAGGTTCTCCTCTGCGCATCCTAGGATGATGTTCAGTCAAGAAGTGATTACTTTCAAAAAGTGGTTTAATATCTTTGCTGACTTTGGTAGAAATACGTAATGCTAATGGAGGAATAAAAAGGGGGAGCCTTTCTAAAGACTGAGTTTTCCTCACGAAGAGGCAGCCAGGTAGGCTCCAGCCCTCAACTTCCAGCAAAGGTGGTTGGTGGCTGACACTGATGGCTAACAACCGGTGACATTTGCAGGGATGGGCGTCAGCAACAGCTTAATGACCTCCTCTCATCCCGTACAGGTCTCTGACTGACCTTGGGGTCCATTCCTTTCCTACAACAGATATGGAGGGCAACTGGGGGCCAGGCTCCAAACTGTCTCCTGGAACAATCGGGAACGCTGGCAACACCGGTTTGGTGTCCAACATGGATTTTCTTCACCACTACCCAGCTCTTCCAAACTCATAAACTTTCCAAGGCTGCAGTCTTATAGGATATTTTATTTCAACTCATCATTCTTCAAGGCTTGGGGCGGGGCAGCTGCTCCTTTTCATGCTAAATCTGAAAAGTGTAAGCTGGTGTAAAAATTCAAGGAAAGCAATATATAAATGTCTTGAAATCAATCAGTTGATGAGTGATTCAAGAAAGGAGAGCGTAACTTAGCATTGCTGAGGAACTGCACGAATCCACTTCTTCTCCTCCAAAAATAAATTAGATATGATGATCCAGACTCCAATGCACCCAAAATAAATAAATAAATACATAAAAATAAAAATGTGGATGAGAAGGAAAAGGATATTGCAGAATCATTGCCCAGATTTTCTTCAGCTTTTCTTTCCCTGTTTTGTGAGGCTATTTTCAAGAGGGTCGTCCAGCTGGCACCATTTTTAAGAGTTAGGATTTTAAAGGCAGAATCGAGAAGAGGTGGTTAAAGTTGTAGCTTTTAGCGGACACTGTGGGGAAGGTCTGTTCTGTTTCACCCCAGAGCCCTATAATCTTGCTAGGCATGGAAATAATCATTTTTGCCTTGAAACAAGAGAATCTTCCAGCTAACGATAATTTCTCTACATCAGCAAATATATGCAAAGTTTTAAATTTACATAATTCAGTTGGGTTGCAGGATCTGGCTTTTCTGGCATGGGGCGTGGAATTGCTAAAGTCATTCCCCCAGCTCCGCTGCCGCTTCCATTTTACAGAAGAGGATTCAAAGTCCCAGAGGTAAGGGACAAAGTCCAAGGTCAGGCAGGGAGTCTGGAAAAACTGGCAAGTCAAAGCTCTTCCTCTCCTCTATTAGGGCTTCTGTCAATTTGTCCAATTTGCTCAGCCTGGCTTTCCATTTAACCCGCCTTTCGTTTATTATGGGGTGCAGCATAAAGAGGAAAAAATACACCACAATGGAAGAGCCAAACACAGGAGGCATTTTCGCTCTAGTCAGATATTTTCTTTTCTCCTCTGTTGCCATTTCCGTGCTTATTTGCACCAAAACAAACTCTTCCAGCCACACTGGTCGTTCCGCAGAATTATTATTATTATTATTATTATTATTATTATTATTATTATTATTATTATTATTATTATTATTATTATTATTATTATTATTATTATTATTATTATTATTAATTGTATTTATATCCCGCCCAATTGGTCCGATGACCACTCTGGGCGGCTATGAAGACAACGTTACTGAAAATTCCCCAAATGCTGTTTCTGTAAGAAGAAGGAGGGCTAACCTTGGGCAAGCCGCATGCCAGCCGGCCCCTTTCCCTGACCGGCCTCATCCATCGCGTCACCTGCATGTTTCTCCCAAGGAGCCTGACCATCAGAACTCTTGGGCAATCATTCTGGCCACCTCCCCAAGCCCTCTCCCCCTGCTCCAGGGAAGTGAGAAGGGCCGCTTTCCGGAAATACGCTTTGCACGCACAGGTTCCCCACTCCATGCCACCGGTCTGAAAACATCTCCCTCAACTGACCGCTTCGGGATCTATTTGGAAGGAGGATGCTTCCCGGCACGTCGAAGAACAAAGATGGCGACGATTCTTCACAGAGCTTGGGTTCTTTGATTGGCTGCCGAGACAGACGCAGGCCCAGGCAGGGCCTGTGGTCCTTTCTAAAGGGCCCTCATTCACACGGCATTTCCCAAACCCTTGTCTCCTGAAGCAAGAGGACCTGCAGGTGTGCGCTGAACTGGTGCCCCCCACGTTCAAAGCTACAAACAGTACATGGAAATATAGAGGGGAGATGTTAGGACCAGCCCTTGCCCCGTTCAATGACCTGGCTCCTACAGGGCTGTTTTTGAGGACTGTTTGGAAACAGCTTCTAGTCCTACACACAGTCATTGAGCTACTGATGAGATCAAGCGCTGGGGTCGTCTCTCACTGGTGCTGAAGCAGTGGCTCCTGATCCACTTCCAGGCACAGTCTGAAGTCTTAATGCTCATTTTCAAAGCTCTGGATAGCTTAGGACTGGGAAGCCGGAAGGCCCCTTCTTCCTTTGGAGGTTCTCATGGCCACCTGCCTCGCCATCGGATGCATCTTCACCGATAAACCCCTTCCCAGGATGGTCCTCTGGGTGTAGAAAGCTCTCCCGGGGCCGGAGATTTGCATAGCACTTTCCACGCCTATCACTGGAGCATCAAAGATAATCCTTTTCATTTTCCAAGGGATTATAATTCCTTTGTAATCCTCAACGGAACACCGTTTGCACTGGTTTTATTCACCGTTTCGTTTTTGCACATCTAAGCTTTTTTTACTGAATGTATTCTGTGGGAAAAATTTTAAAGACATCCAAGAAAAACAATTTTTAAAAAAGGAGAAAAATCCCCCAAACACACACAGGTGTATCCTCCAGGAACACTGCTTTTTGCATCAGTGGAAGGAGGTGCGCAAAAGCCAAGAGGAACAGTGTGGGTTTCATTTCCACTCAAGGAGGGTGTGCAGTCCAAAAGTCAATAGAGCAGGTGGGGGGGTGGAGGGGTTAGGGTTAAGCCCTGCAACCTGAAAAGCAATTCCATCAAAAGCATGAGATGCCAAGGATGGGCAGCCGCAGGACACCCTTCATAAATACATATTTATTTCTTTAGAAATGCATAATTACAGGGTCAGATCGCAGTTCTCCCTCTTTAGAAAAGTAGCTGAGTAACCAAACCAACAAAAAGATGGTGAATGTTGTAGGAGTGTGGCTGGGGGGGGGGGGGGGGGGTTGGGTTTTCTCGTCTTGTTTTGGAAATACTTGATAATTATGTCACAAAAAACAGCAGCAAAAAAGCTAATGTTTCTGATAATGGGACTTCCCCCCAATCTCCCCCCCCCTTTCCTTAAATACATCTTTATCTCTCTCTCTCTCTTTATTATAAACATAGCAAACTAAATTTTTTTTTCTTCCAACAGCAAAATATATTTGCACTCTTGATTTTTTTTCCTGCATGGCAACGTTTGCACAGTAAGATGGGCTGATGTCTGACAGGATGTCTATAGACATTGAAAGATGAGCCACGGAAGAGATGAAACGTACTTAGATAAGTTGACTAGCACTCCCCTCTTGGGAGGTTACATTCCCACCCACCCCAGGTGTGGCCAAAGCATCTCTTTTGGGGTTCCTTCTACATGGCAGAGAACAAGCAGGCTCTCCCTCTAGCTGTGCGCTGGAGGGTGAGAACCGCCTGCTGCTGCGGGTCTGTTTGCAGGGGGTCCAAACCATCAGGCCAGTGGAACTGGGTCACACTCGTATGTCCAGGAGAACCTCCTTCAGGCTGTGAAGCAACGACCTCGCTCCCCGGTGTGAATCTCGAGCTGCTGCCCAAGGCGGCACTTGGATGCCAAGCTGCTGCTGCTGCTGCTCCGGGGCGGCCACTGCCGCTGGCACGGTTCACTGGATCTGAATGGCTCCATGGTCTATTTGCATTTCTGGCTGGATGGCCGTCTGCAGTGAGTCTGCGTTCTGCAGGAGAGGGAGGGAAGCAAGCACACCAGAGTTTAACTTCAGCAGGGCTCAGCCCGGGGGGCCACCGTCCCACTAGAGGCACGAGCAGGGAATTCTAGAACCCCTGCCAGCCGGAGACCAGGAACGCCCACGCGGCGTCAGTGTCAAGGTCCACCTGCACACACACACACACCCCGCCGTGCCCAACTCAAGGCATCGGCCTCAGAGGATGAGCAGCCAGAGGCCCCAGCCTGCATGGCAGGGGCCTGAGAGCCACGGACCCCAAACTCCTGAGCCCAGAAGCCCTGGGGGGGGGGGGGGTTGGGTAGGCTTCAGCCTCTCTTTCTCCAAGCGCTCCACAGCCCCTGCCGTCAGTGGGCCTGGACTGAGACCGGTCCCTCGAAGGATTCCCTGAAGCATTGTGGAAAGGCGTGAGGCCTGAGGGGTAGCCTCTGCCCAAAGGGGAGCCAGGTGTTTGTTTACCTGGAGACCTTCCAGGGGCTACCATGACGTCTCTCTCTCTCTCTCTCTCCTGCCCAGTGGGCTGGAAAGGAACCACCTTGCTCGGGACTCCAGCTGCAGCCAGTCCAATGGCCCTGGCCAGGAATGCTAGAAGCCCCGGGCTGCATTGGTTCCCCGGTCCAATTAGCTTCCCCGTCAATGGTGGCACTGAGACTCAGGAGGGCACAACCTCCTTGGTTAGCGGCGTTGGAAGAAGTTCTTCCTAAGCCCGGAGTGGCGAGGGCCACCCTGCCTCTGTCCAGTCGCGCTGTGTACTGCCTACAGAACCCGCCGTGACTCAGCCAAGCCCGCCCTTGCTAGGCCTCATGCCTCCAGCCACAGGGCTCTTCCGAGAGAGGTGTGGGTCCTCTTCTTTCTCTGCTGAGTTCCCTAAATCACTCGGCAGCAGCCAAAATCTTCAGCTAGCTGCTGAGCGTTTTTGTTCAAAGCCAGCAAAAGCTGTGTCCCCTCTTTTATCTTCCACCACAAGAGAGTGGCAGTGGGGAGAATCTGCTTCTGACCGACCACGACTGCCTTCTGCAAGAAGACCTCGAGAGAGACACAGGTTGGACACAGGTTCTCATAAATCCAAGGCACGTCAGCCCTCAAGATGAGCTCTGAAGACAACAAAGCCGCTGGAGGGTTTTGGACGTCTCCAAACTAACGCACAGATCCTGGCAAATGAACAAGATGAACCTGAACTCTTAACCCAGGCGGCACGGGAGCAAATCTGTTTTAACTGGCATTATTGAAACCTGATGGGATGAGATTCATGATGGGAATATAATTACGAAGAGATAGGACTTTCTCCAAGTAAGAAAGAAAAGAAAAGAAAAACAAAATAGACTAAAGGGAGGAAACAAGGGGACCTGTGAGATGGAGCATGCAAGACTGGATGAGAGCATCTGGGTAAAAATTACAGGAGGGGAAAACAACAGGGGTATCACTACGAGGGTCTGCTATATAGTCCGCCAAGCCACACTGAAGAACCAGTTGATGCCCTTCATGATCAGATCAGAAAGTGTTTTAAAAGGAGAGATGCAGCGGGAAGAGAAGACTTCCAAAGGCAGAGAGTGGGGGATCCTAAACCTCCAAGGGAGGGGCTGCAGTGAACAAAAGAGGGAAGCCCAACGAATCCTTTTTTCCTCTTCAATATTTTCCTGTCCGGTCAAGGATTACTTGTTTATAAGGAGAGGTCATGAAGTTCAGAACAGCAACCTCTGGTTCTCAGGTTAAGGTCAGGCACGCTGACATGAATCACACCCTCCTTCTGTTTGTTCTCCTGCCAATAATAACCTGTGGTTCCTGGCTCCTGCCCCCAGCTCTGTGCCCCCCACTTCCATTTCACTGCTCTCGCTCCCCCCACTCAGCAGACCGGCCGGACTAGTGAGAAAATTCACAACAGCAGCACTTTGTCCGCAGCAAAAGCAGCCGCCCAAACACCTGGAAGCAAGAATTCACTTAAATGAATGGTGACTTAGCCAGTCCTGGGTTAATGATCCAACATTTAGCCAGATGTGGGAGGCTTTTCCAAAGGGCTGACTTTTAAGCGGAAGCCATTTCCTTTTGCACAGACTTCAGCAGAGGAAAGGAAAAACAAATCTTGTGTGGTATTCCAGGGTTATTACTCTAATTTAACATGTCAGGAGCCATTAGGACTTCTGTAAAGCAAGAATGCAATCAGTGCATGAAAATAAACATGAGAGCTGCACACGAGCCTCACTGCTTGCTGGCATCGGCTCACCCCGAAGCACTATCCTTCCATGCCACACACCCTGAGCACATCCCCCTTTAGCTGCCTCAGGATCTCAACTGCGAGTGATGCCAAGGCTCCTCCTCCTTGGGTGACTGGCCAGCCGGGCATTGGCATCTGCACTTTGCACTCAGCACCACCTGCAAAAACCCAAGTGGCCACGGAGCACCTGAGAGCGAACCTACTGTCACTCGACTGGCATGACAACGGAAGAGTGGCAATGCAGGCTAGGGCAAGTGTGCAAACCCGCCAAGTTATGCAAGATTTCATGACCAATGAAGAAGAGCTCTGTGCAACTCAAAAGCACGTCCAGTTCCATAGAGCAGAAGCTGTTCGAACGGATGCACCATTCTGTGCTTCTGGGCTGAGGCTGTCCTGTTAGGCAGGAGGGGCGAGAAGAAAGGTATCATGCAGTGCAAATTCCCCAGATCTGCTTCTGTCCTGTCTCACTGCCTCTTTTCAGCTTCCCCGTTGCTTGCCATGCATTGTCGTGTGGATGGTGCCTCTCTCAGAGGGCTCTGCAGGCAGCCCAGACAGTATCAGCAAACCCTTGCCTCACCTTGTTTGCATTTTTACGTACAACCCTATTGCTTTAAGTTTCCACATTCCTTTGAATTTATCTGCAGCACTGTAAAAATCTCTGTGGTTAACCACAATATTAAAAGCTAACACGGCAGAAAGTGTCTGAAAGGGAGCAATCCCGCTCTCGCTGCCAACAGTGTGGGAGACGAAGAAGCAGAGATTTATCGCTAGGCTCAAAACGTCCAGAGCCTCTCCAATGGGGGCTTCAAGGGGGAAAGACAAAGTCACAGGTGACCTCTGCCCCCCTCATGGGCTCCAGGGAAGAAGATCGGTGGAAAAACAGGAGGCCTAGAAGCACTAGAAGAACAGTCTGTTACAAGGGAGCCCTTTCCTGCTCCTGAGATGCACAAACATTTCATCCCTTTGGCCGCGCTGGGCCTCAGCAGTGTGCTTTGTGTGTGTGGTGTGTGTGGTGAGGGGGAACCATGAGAAGTCAAGACTGTCCTGTTAGGAAGAGAGCCACCCTTACAGGCACTGCCGTGGGTGCCTCCTGGGGGCGGGGGGGGGGCGGTCTGTGCCTTCAACATGTCGGGGAAATCTGGACGGACTCCCACTCACTTGGGGGGGGGGAGGCTTTTCCTAAACATAGGCTTGCTGATTGATTGACTGATCGATCAATATGATTTGATTTATATACCACTCCATTAATGCACTGCACTATTCTGGGCGGTTTATAACAATTATGTAATGACCAACATCACCCACCCACCCCTTTCTGCACTGCAGGCATTCTGTAAGGACAGGGAAATGGGGGTGAGCACCGCAGCCAACACACCTTTGTGTTGTAAGCTGTGGAAAGAGAAGTCCATCTAGCAGACTCCTGATGAGGAAACCCCGGGGCTCCTGACACACACTCTGTCTCTGAGTGAGAGACCGGCAGAGAGATCATGGGGGTGCAGAAGGCAGAGCCTCGTTTCCCCCCTTTATACACCCAAGTGCTGCAAAATGACTGCTGTGTCCCTCAGGGTCTGAAGATTCTCCCAGCCCCACTTTCAGCAGGGACCCTTCCCCTTCCCAGGCCCCCAGGTCCGCAGGGGCCAGGCCACCTGAATAGGGCAGGCCACCAGTTCCGTCTCTCCCAGAGAGAGGAGCGTTGCCCCAAGGGTAATGGGGCAGCTTGGTCCACTCCACCTGCCCTGCTGCCCCTTCCTGGAGACGCCCCCTGCATGGGGATGCCAGGGTCCCAGAAGGAAGCCCTGGAACTTCAGGTCCTTGGTTTGCAGGAGCCCTTACCCTTCCTTCTCCCCATCCCTGCAGACTTCTCATTTGGACGGAGAGGCTCCTCACCCTGGCAAGAAGACCCTGAGATGCGTGTGAAGCCGAGCCACTCTAGCTCCAATAATGGAACACATTGTTCTGGGCCAACACTTGCAGCCAGGTCCGAAATAGCTGCAAAACAGGGGCCGGGAATGGAAAAACTGACAGACCAAACTCTAGGAATGGAAGCGCCTGCTGGAAGGAAGGCCCTGGGTCACCAGCACGGCGGCTGGGCAGAGAGTCTCTGGCCAGCAGTTACGGCGCTCACCTTCGCCACATCGTCGGTGCCACAGCAGGCTGCTCCTTCCGGCCACGTCACAACCACAGAAAAATCTACTGGGGGTGCATTGTCTCCTTTAGAGCTCTGAGCCCCCACCTGGCCCAAGAAGAAGTACAAGACGTTCTTGGGCCGGGGAGCTGCCAAGCCCCCGAGCGATTCCCCTGGGGCTGAGTGGATTCTCTGGCGCTGAGCCTTGGCACTCTGGACCTGGCCTTTGGCTCGCCCCAGCTCACAAGAAGCTCACGGGTCTGATGCTGAGCAGGCCAAGTGGCCGTGCTGGTTCTGTTGGGACAGCCCAAACCCCCTGTTCCTTGGGCCACATGTGGAACCCTTTCCCCCTGTGCGGCTAGAATGGTTACAGAGAAGGTCCCAAAAACAGACTCTCACCCTCAGCTGCGCCACAGAAAGAGCCACCAGGCCAAAGGAGAGGTTTGGTTCTTTAAACAGGAAAAGGAAAGGAGAAGGGGAGCTTCTGGTGCTAGTGAGACCTGCCTCCTGCTAGCAGCAGTCTCTGTTGGGGCTGGCATCATCCTTTAGGCTTGCCTGCTCCTCCTGCCTCCAGGAATCAGTAAATGTGAATGACGGGGGGGAAATGAAGGGGGGAAAGCATACTGAGCACAACACTGAATCTCCAGAGATTATTTGCTCCCATTTAAAACACCACCTGCAAAGAATTAAAAATTTAAAAAAGTCCAATGATCCTTGGGATGTGCAAGGAATCTGGCCCCGAGGAAAAACGTTCCGTGTTACATTACTCAAGGGCAAGTCAACTATGGGATAGGGGTGGAAGGGAGGAACACTCGTGGCATTACATGAGAAGGATCGGGGGCATCAAGGGAGCCCCACTCATGAGGGCAGCAAAGCTTTATGGGCCCAGCAGGAGCAAAACACTGGAGAGGAGGTGCCACACGGCGGGTCTCACCATTCTCCTGCCTCCCTTCCCTTTGCAGACGGAGAGGATTTACACACCTGATTCGCAGCCGCGTGGTCCGTCACCGGCGCCAGCTGGACATACTGGACCTGAATATCGCTCCCTTGGAGTGGGGATCCGTCAACACCCCCGGCTGCTGGATCGGAAGAGGCCACAGCAATCAGCTGAGCCCCCTGGAGAACCTGCAGGGGAGCAAGAGGGAGGGTGTCATCGCAAGGGCAGGCCACAACATCTGGGACAACACAAACAGACGCAAGACACACACACATACCATCCTCTACTCGCCTGCCTATTAGTGTAAACTGTTCTGCAGCCTTCCAGGGGTGCAGGACATGACTTGACAGACCACAAACCCTGGGTGAACCATCAGCTTTTCCCAGCTCAGTGTGTGTTTACAATTCAAAACCCTTATTTCTTTGGTATTTTATGGAACCAAAAACAAAACAAAACAAACCCCCCACCCCATCCCCACCCACATGATTTTTATAATCTATACCACTGGTTCTCAACTTCTGGCCCTCTGGCTGTTTCAGCTTTTGCCCTCCAGAATCCCTGCCTGGCTGCTAAGGCTCCTGGGAGTTGAAGTCCAAACACCTGGAGGAGCAAAGGCTGGAAAACACAGGTGGATGCATGCTGGGTATGAGATGCTTAAAAAATGGGCTTTAGATGAAATGATTTTTACCTTCAAGTCACATAAACTTAGCAAACTCCCCAGGATTCTAGCCATTGTGAGAAAAACAACACACAGTCTTGTAACACCTTAAACACTCACACATTTATTGTGTGTGCATCCTCATTTTTAGAAACTCTGCTGATCTGGAGAATGTTTAGTTCTGAAAATATTGTTTGTCATGTGAAACCATAGCCAACAATTTGTTGAAAAACACAAATTTCTTTTTTCTTTTCTTTTTTACACTTAAAAAACAAAATCATAAGCTTAAAGCTGTGGAATTTGGAACACCATTTTATCCAAGACAGCATTACATATTTCTAAAATAGAGCTCGCTTGCTCTTCTCTTCAATCATGAATATTGCACAACATCTCAATGAATTTCAGGAAAAGAAAACCTCTCATAAACATAAAACCTTTTCTTCCCAAGGTCTAAAGTCTTGGTCCGTGCCCTGACATGAATGAGTAGTCAAAAACATCTGGGTAAACCAGCTCTATGGCTAATTGCTGGTGTTTCAGAAAATAACTCAGCATCACAATGTTTTTCATTGACCAGATCTCCATGAACAGACGTTGCTTCTATTCTCTTCCTTCACTTTTATTTCAATTCCATGGATTCAGACAGATTAAACATGAATAATTCCATTTCTCTTCGCAATTTTTAAAAAATGCAAAATGAAGATGAAGGTACTGAATTCTGAGGGGAAAGCGCGGCAACACCCAAGCCTTTGTCACGAGAGGGAAGACTGGAACAGAAAGGGGGTGAAACTGGGGTTTGTTTGTCAGCTGTGTTTTATTTTGAAAACTGCCTTTGTTGGGGCAGAAATCCTTCTATAAATACATATTTTATAAACAAATATGTTCAGTTTATTGCTGTGCCACAGTTCAGAGGATCTGGGATCATCACAGTTACAGCAAGCTCTCCTTAGTATTTCGGACTACGATGCCCAGAATCCCCCACTTGCCCTGCTGGCTGTGGGATTCTGTCAGTTGTCCCAGGGAGTCCCTCTGCTGACAGTGTTGGATTCCCACTTTCACCACTAGGATCTGGGTTGGGCTATGGTGCTGACCGTTGCACTGGAGGGGCTAAACGGTCATTTGATGACTGGGATAGCAAATGAAAGCCAAAACCCAGAAACATCCTTCGTTGTGGCAAAAAACAAACAAAAACAAAACAAAACCCAAAAAACCCCCATCTCGTCAGAGGTCTACGAAAAGTCTTTGTCCTGTTCTGAAGCCTGGCGCCTTCCTTCCTAGGGTTGGGACCAGAGGCCGTTTCCAGACACCTCAAGACCTCCGACTCATCCCAGAGTCTCCGGTGCTGGTGTAGTCCCTCTCTGGAAAGTGGTATGAAACGTCATGCCCACAGGGTTAAATATTTTGCTTACAGAGCAAATGCCAGACTTGTTTGTTTATTTTAAGGAAGCGGAAGATATAACAAGTGGAATGCCGAGAATAATTTATGGGTGCTGCTCACCCGCCATTGCTGCATAAAATATATCATTTCCTGGCCTGGGATTTCTGAAATATGGTTCCTTGTGGCTTAAGGGATTAAGGGCATCCAAACACAAACAGCCGGTGAACAACTGTGGGGTAAGAGAAAAGGCAACAGTCTCTATTAAAACATCTGTTAGTGGTGCCATTAGAGTTCACAGTGAACGGATTATCATCTAATTTATTTGACAGCTACTATTCAAAGCTACTGTTCTGCCAGTGGAATTAATGCAGAAACTGATAAGAACATTAGTAGAAAATACACTTTTCTCCTTCAACCCATCCTTTCACCGTGGAAGAACTCTGGACAGGAAGCCAATGCAGCTTTGCACTGTATTATTTCTAAGTTAGCAGAGCCAAAGCGTGGGCCAATCCAGACGCTGTCACAGCTCAGTACAACTGATTCCCCTCCAGTTGGCTCGGCACCTCCTTTTTTGTTACCAAACGACAGAAACGACCTGCTGAACAGTCCAAAAGCATCACTAACCAATCAGCCGCACCGTCTCCAGCAGGCAAGGCAAAGAACGCCTGGAAGCCGCATAGCAGCTCTGCCTGCATTTCTATTTCTCGTCAGGACTGCAGAGGACATGCAGAGGGTGGCCTTTTACGAGCCATAAAATGTGGCCACAGCTGGGCTAAGCCCTTAAATCAAAATTGACTATTAATGGTTATTGGATACTGACAGCAGGCATGTAAGAGCCCTGTTTTTGCACATGGGTGCGTGCGTGTGTCACCCGGGTAGAGCTGCTGCACGTTTTATTCAGGGGATCAGGGCTGCAGGGGGGGGGGGAGCTGAAACTGCCAAATAAGTTAAGAGAAGGGGCTTCTGCTCCAAGGAGAACATAGGGCTCCTTTGCCTGCCCTGTCTTCCCACATGTGCTGCCCCGTACAGAGAGCGTGGCTGCTTTGGGGCAGCCGCCTTGTCCTGAGGAGGAACTTTCTGCTGCCATTCCAGAGGGCTTCACAGAGATCCCCCCACCCACCCAGGCTGACACGAGCAGGGAGCAGAAACGCCCCCTCTCAATTCAACTCATACTTCCAGGACACATTTATGTGTCCAGGAAAAAAAGGTGAGTGTCCCGAAGCATCCCCTTCCTCCATCTGTCTGTCGGGTGGCCTCGTGTGGAGCCACTGCCGGACGTTAATGCCCCGGTCACCACTGTTCAGGCTCAGGCTGGCTGAAGCACTTCAGGGGACGGACGTCTGCAGACTCTGGAAGACGGAGCCCGACCCCAAGGGGAAGAGATGTTTCAAGGGCCGCTTCCAACCCAGGAGCCCCCAGAGCAGAACCAGCCAAGGGCCAAAGCGACAGCAACCGTGGAGACAGAGCTCAGGCACCGAGTGGTCCACAGCTTCAAAGAAAAGTGGCCTCAAAGCTGAAGTGCAGAAAGCCCCCAGCCCAGCCCAGCTGAGGAGCAAAGCAGGATCCCACCCTCATCTCCTCTTCTGAGAAAGTGAGCAGCTGGGAGGCTGGTCTACAAAATGCGACTTCTAACTTTTGGTTCAAACCTGCAACCAAAACTGGATGAAAAGATGGATGTTTCTGCAAAGTAAGGGTGCCGGCCTCAGAAAGCGTCACCAGCCTTGGGTCTGAAAAGGCAGAAGAACTGGCCTGCCCCTCTCCAAATGAAGTGAGACAGAGCTGGCCCAGCCTCTTCCCTGCCACTCCAAGCCTGATGGAAGGCTTACGCCGTGAATCATAGGAGGGCCGTGACTCACCCCAGTGGCCGACTGGGGGGCTGGCTAGCTGGTTGATGGGAAACATCCGGCTGTGACATGATGTGGCTGAAGGGAGAAGATGAGTGCCAAACCCTCCAAGGCCAAGAGGAATCCATTCCCCAAGCACTGATTTGCATGGGAGCGCCTCCTCGACACCAATAGATGCAACCGAGGAGAAGGGGGTGGGCGGGCGATCGCCTGCCTGGAGCGTCTGATTCAGAATTTGTTTCCTCTGAGTGGAAGTCACAGGCGAGAAAGGTGGGCGCCTGCCAAAGTCTGCACAGAGTCCAGGGGGAAGCAGCATCCTCATGAACGTCTGTGTGGCATCTTTATCAACAGAAAATAAGATTGCACATTTGAGGGGAGAATGAAAGGTGGAAACACAGACAGAAAGCTCCTTGGGCTTCCACCCAAGGTTGGGGCTGGTTTCCAGATAAGAACTCTAGGAGAGCTGTTAAGAGGCTGCTGAGCTTTGGAAGTGTCTGTGATTCGTGCTATGTAGGTGCAAGAGCCCATGTGTGTGAATCACAAAAGCCACAGAGAAGAGCCTCCATTAACCCGTCACCAGGAACCAGGCAGAGTTAGCAGAGATCAAGTCTTGGTTGGGAAGTGCAAAATCTTGTCAGCCTCCAGAACCTGCTGGCTTTTGGCAAATCCAGTTCCCCCTAGGTAGGCAAGTTACAGATATTTAACTGGCTCCATAATGACAGCTGTCTGCCAGCAGCATGGTGTGTGTGTGCGCGTGTGTGCGCGTGCGCGCGTGTGCGTGTGTGTGTCTGGGCAAAAACTCTGCTCCTGGCTGTTGTTTGCAGTGCTCGATCTGCAACTCAGCAATTCCAAGAGAGAAAGAAAAACAGGACCTACGCATGTGTGCCTGCACATGTTGACCCCGGTCTGCTTCCAGGCTGGGGAGAATGGGAATGTCTCTCTCCCCCCCCCCCCCCGCCTCCCTTGGAGGAGCCATGAGGCAGTTGCGTTCTGCCTCCTCCAGCCACACGGTCTTCCTCAAAGCCCTGGAACAACCTCAAGGGTCAAGGAAGAACATGCTTCAGAATGGTCTCTCTTATCGACCTTCTTCTGCATTAGATTACAATCTGCGTTAAATGGTTTCTCTCAACTGACTAACTACTCTGGCTTCTGCAAAGAAATAGCAGGAGCGGGAGAGCTTGTTGAATCCACTTAGAAAGAACTATTAATTTCGTAGACCCAAGTGATGTTGACCTTCAAAATTCCCCTAATACCACTTGGGCACCAGCTCTCACTTTGTAGTTCTTCAGTTTACATTCAAAACACCAGCTCCATGCCAAATTCCAACAGGGGGAAAAGGCAGAAACAAGTAGTAAAAGTGAGTAAACTTTACAAATGTTTTAATTTACATCATAACTGGCAGCAAGAGTTTTGGGTTTTTTTTGGGAAAACTGTAAGCAAAACAGCATACAAAAGACGGCTTTTGTTGCCAAGGTAACAAAACATTGCTCCAGCAGCACGCTCGCTGCACAGCTGTATGAAGAAGCTCGTGGAAAAAGAAAGCGAGGAAGCCCGGAGGGTTTACCTATCTTGCCTGCGTGGAAGCCCAGGGTGGCCTCCCTTGTGCTGCCCCTCGGTTCTCCAGAGAAGCTGTCTCGGAAGCCATCCACCCAACTGTGAGCTTACTCAGAGGTGCTCACAGAGGGGAACCGAAATGCCCCAGCACGGGATGAGGCCCACAAACACCTGGGAAGACCCCGGTTGCCGGGAGAAAAGGGAACGACGGGCCAATAACCAGCCATGAGAAGAACCACAGAGAAGGCACGGCCACCGCAGCTTCTCCAAAAAAAAACCCCTCTTTGACCTTACAGAAACCTGTGTGCTTCCTTAGGGAACCGAGGCTCCACCGGACTCCAGCGGGGATGACCCTTTGGCCAACATGGAGAGAGCAAAATGGGATTCTCCAGGGGGCCTAAAAGGTTTGGTACGTCTGCTGAGAGGGGAGGAAGGGGGCTTTTCCCAGCACATCTCCTGACCCTGAGCTGGACTCAGAACTTTCCCCTCAGAAGTTCTCAAGGGCCCCTTCTCTGCCTTCACGGACCTGCAGTATCTATCGCTGGGGAAGGAGAACCACCTGATCTAAGAAGATCCCATAGATTCAGGACTACGTAGAGACCTTATGAAGACGACTAAGGCAAGCTTCTAGGCAGCCCTAGAGAAGAGTTTTAGTTCAGCCTGATGCTCAACTTAAAAAAAAAAAGTCTACTCAAATGAATTCTAATTTATTCACTAGTTAGTTAAACCTAGATTAAATCTGCATACCCAATCTAACACATAGCCATGAGACACCATTTTAGAAGCACTGAGGTAGGATACTAAAAATCTGACATCTTTCCTAAGCAGTGACTAAGTAATAGGTGCTTATTTATTTAGTTGGAAAGGTTTTTGACTGACTAGACAGCTAATTCCTTAAAAGCTGCAGCCTGGGTTTAGCTGAAGGAAAAACCAGCAGGCCTTTTTTTCCCTATGAAGGATGTCTTTTCAGAAATGTGTATCTCCTGTCCTATATACGTTCTTTGCAGGACTCCCCTTTCCTCGTTTTTACCACTCCTAAGGTGGCAAACCTCACGAAGGCTTTTCCACAGCCGGAGGCACGGGAAGCGCCTGCTATAAATTCATCCCACATCTGCTCGGTCTTTAATCAGAGCAGAAGCCTAGGCCAATGTTTGCCCTTTGCTGGTGAAGAGGGAAAGGACACCCCAGCCACGCTGGGCTTCCTCATGATGCGGATATGCTGCTTCTAAGGACAGAAGGGGCCCTCCCAGCCGGTCAGTCGGTCTGGCCGAGTCTTTCTCTGAATGCAAAGGAGACACCGATGAGGGTTTCCTCCTTGTGATAGCCTTGGTCGTTGAAGGTGCAGCCTTTCCCTCAGCCCAAATCAAGTTTGCTCATTTTGGGAGCCAATAACCTGACAAGTTAGTATTATATAACCCTTCAAAAATGCGAGCTGGGACGCACTTCAGCTTCGCACAGAGAAAATCAAATAGAAACGGGTTTGTTCTGTCAAGATTTTAGAATTCCACGAGTTGATTACTTTCAATGGCCAAGACCCAAAGCGGGTCAGGAGAGCACCTTGTGCTTCGCTAGCCGGGCTGCTCCTCTCTTGGATTCCTTGACCACCCAAAAGCTTGCCAGCAACCCCATTACTCCAGCTACTCGGGATTCTGTCTTTCAGACCTTCAGGACAGATTCTCTTGAGGCACAAGAGACCGTTCCAGGATCCTTTTCCATCCTGCTGTCACCAAGCGTGAACTAACATGAGCAACCATGTCATGAAATCCAAGATCATTTGGGGTGGGGCAACATTCTGGGATTTCAGAGCCATATGTTTCCATTCTCCAGCTTTGTTTCTGATTATTTATTTGTTGCTAGAGAATGCCTGTTGTGTTCACGGGGGGGGGGGGGGCTCGTTACAAAATTGTCCTTACACACACCAGGCATGAAAGTTTGCTGTCTGCTGCTTGAACAGGAAGGCAGGAACAGCTTCCAACGAGGAAGTGCATGATCACGTCTTCAGTAGGGTCTACCTTCATATAGGACTCAAGACGTACATTTCTGCTGACTTCTACTGTGGAGGAAGATGGTGCCCATTTCCTTTGTCTGACGGCCTACTTTCAAAGCCCAGAAGAAGGGTCAGCACTTGCTCCCAGGGAGCCATTTCAGATGGACCAGGGCTGACTTTGCAGAAAGCCACTGTCTGCTCCTGCTGCAGCTGACCCACAAACCACGGCAGTTCCTCTTTGTCCGCTCCTCCTGAGAGCTGAGCACGAGGGCACATGTCCATCTTGCTTCGTAGCTATGGCTCTGGACTGACCTCCATGATCCTCCCAGCCAGATGTTCCTGGCCTGTGACTGACCTTGAGGCAGTTCCCTCCCCCCCCCCACACACACACACACAATAGCAGCAATATATTTTGCTACCAGCTGACTAACTGGGCTGGCCAAAGACCTCTTCTCTCCAGGATCTGATCCTAACAGCATCTGGCATGTATGTCAAGTTTTCCAACCAGCAGATGAACTTTTTTTTAAAAAATTGTAATATATATTATTATTTTTAATGCTACTCAGCTTCTTTTAGGGAAACAGAGAGCAATATGAGGTGTGAATTTGAAGCAGACTTCGATGAAAGTTCTGGACCTGAAACTATTGTTTCCTTAGAGTTCACATCTGGTTTCCCCAATACCCTGCCAGTTCTGTAACTCGCAGCTGGGAGGATATTAAACTATATAACCCAAAAGAAAGACAAGGCATGCTTCTTTGGGTTCTAACAATGCTTGTTGGGTATGTACATAAACTAAACCGGGTTTTCTTTACCCATACTCAGGAAGGCTACATTGACAAGAAATAAATGTGACCCCTTCCCCCTCCACAAAAAACAACAACAAAACAAAACGAAAAAACAACCAGAAATGATGCTGACAAGAACCATCAGATTTTAAAATGTAGAAATCATCTTTCCGGTTGCAATCAAAACACAAGGAGAAAACTAGTCCTCTCATAATTAGAAAGCAAATCTCCTTTATGCTGCCTTACAAATAAAATTGAACATTTGTTAGTCCAGAAGGATCTCTGAAAAATTCTGTAAGCATACTACTGAGGTCTCAAATTAAAGGAACAGGTGTTATCTCAGCTGGACAGCTGGCTAGGGGATTCTGGGAACTGTAGTCCTCTAATTAAAACTGTCAGATCTCCAAAACAGTAAGAGAGAGATGATTTTGCACAATTGATTTTCCAGCTTTGATGGCTGGATAGCTTGTATCATGACTAGCCATGCCAGATGAAGGATCATGGGCACTGTAGTCCAAAGAGGTTACATTTCGATCACGTCAACACTGAGCTAAGTGCTGGACTGGAAGGAGAACAAAGACAAACATGGAAGAAAGAAGCTGCAGCAAGGGAGGAAGAGAGAAGGAGCCCTGGGAGTTTCCGACCCGGATAAACACGGAAGGAAGGCCAGAGCAGAGAGATCCCAGCTGAGAAGAGAGAGGGAATGGAGGTGAGTGTGGGCTTCATGGCTACCAGTCCCTAGATGACGGCTAAAATTGAGGAAATGTTTTCTGCACACGTCTCAAGGTCTAAATACGAAGCCAGAAGAGGCTAGGCGAAACCTATAAAGAACAAGAACAACATAACCTGCCGAAGGAATGAATGCTGAAGAGTGTTTCCTACTAGGCCCAAACTCCTGCTGGACCCACGTCACAGACTTCAAAGCAAAGAAGGAAGATCAAAGAAAGATGAGATAAAAGGGGGGCGACCTGGATGCAGGGACCCAACTCCGGGAGGCAGTGGAAGACAGGAGGGCCTGGCGTGCTCTGGTCCATGGGGTCACGAAGAGTCGGACACGACTTAACGACTAAACAACAACAACAACACCTGGGTGCAGGACCAATTTTTTTTTTGTTACGCTGGAGAATTTCGGTTAACACAGCATCTATGTGCATGCAGTTTCTGCCCCACCACATGTACAAAAGAAGATCTAGCAAATGGCCAAGCTAACATGGTTGAAGTTGTCTGGTTCTGGTCAAAAACAGTCTACTGTAATGTTTTAATTTGTTTTTAATTTTACCTATATTTCATACATATCCATAATTCTAAATTCTGCAGTGCTCTCAAAAAAAGAAAGATATGCATTCCGTGGTATATAACCCTCTACTCTTCTCCTCTTACAACGGTAAGCTTCTAAACTAGAAAGAAAACAAATTTTAAGTTGGATAGAAAAGTTGGACGGAGCACCACATTTAAGCAAAACACATGACTGTGACAGTCCAAGAACACTGCCGCTAGTAAACCTGGCACCCCCTCTTTCAGTTCCAGTGTAAACTTACTCCGGTTTAAATTTGTAAACTAAAAAGGCATGTCAAGTAATCTCCTACAGATAACCTGGCTGTGGAGAACAACTCACAACGGGTGTTTCTGATTCTCTTAAAATAGATTTAAGTATTTCAGAAAGTGGAGAGAGGAATTCTTTTGGAGTGGATAAAACCTGGCCTGCAGACAAATTACAGCACAATTAGATTTGCAGCTATCATATGGTTTCTGCAACTGCACTGGGGATGAGAAATGCCAAGAGTCTTTTCATATAAAGTCTCTGGACTGCATGTGGCCATAAAAAGCATTTTTCTTCTCCATACGTCGCAGAGGACATGTTACATCTGTGTGGAAAAACCGCAGAAGTACTGTATTTCAGTTTCCAAGTTAAGAGATGATGAAGGACCCAGTGCTCTCAGCCGTGCTGAAAGAGGGTGTTCATCGAACTAGGAACTCGGGGTGGGGGAGGGATGACACTTTCGAGATGGACGAAGCAGGGAGACTTTAGCCACTCCTGGGGCAGTAGAGAGATGTTTGGCTATCGCGCCAACTGGATTTTCCTCTCCTTTCAAATGAACCAGAATTCCCAGAAACACACCTGGCCCCAGGCCCCCAGAGCCCTCCCCAGGAAGCAGTGCTTGCTGGGGCTATAAATTGCGACAGCCATGAAATGAGATCTCCAAATTTCACGCACCATGACTTTACAAGTGCAAACCGGTACTAGATCAAATTCTGATTGGCAGAACGATTGATCAGCCACAATTCTTAAGTGACAGCGGTTGGGAAGGCAAAGACCACACGTGATAAAAGGCCCTGGTTAATTCTATATGGTAGCAACGAAGTGCACCACTCCCTATGAAATCCTGCTCCTTCCAGACCCCTCTGTCCTTACCAAGGCTGCTCGCCGTTTTGTGAGGATCCAAGAGGCGGGCCTTTCAATGAGATTCTGATATTTCTCTCACGTGTTTCGTCTGCTTCAGGTTTGCCGTCTGCCTTTGGTTCCCTCCTCAGACAGATGGGAGGAACTTGGCGTGTTGACGGTTGCCCTCCGACTGATTTCGCCTTCCTTTGCCTATGTACAGCCTGTCATCCCCTCCGCCAAGCTCAGCACAATAATTTCTTGACATACAACCTCCACAAGACTCCCCATGGGTAAAAGAAAGAAAGCAGAATGCTGCTTTGCCAAACCCAACCAAGTGAAGGCAGGCATGCCCGGGGGCAGTCTTCACAACCACTGACACCATGTGTGCTCTACAAATGGACTGGATGTTCCTGAATGATGAAATGGGGAGTCCTGGTTCCACCAAGGCCCGGCTAGAGGCAGGGCGGGAGAGGAAGTCAGACTTCCAGGCCACGCACGGCAGCTGGAGGCTGGGAGGAACCTGGCGTGTGGAGGGTCAGCTTCCAAACGTTCCTCGCTGTGCCCCTGACAGCTGCCAGTTTCATGGAAGACGAGCAAAACGGTAGTACCTACCCAACTTTGGAACTTAAAATGCCAAAGACAATGCTACGGAAGAACCCAGGGCTTCAGCACACCCACCCCTGGAATCATGCTTGCACTCATGAGGTTTTTTTGGGAGGGGTGTGGATAATTTGCTTCTGGATTTTCATTGGGGTTTCCTGCTTTAATATTCTTTTGTTCTTCTATGATCTAGCAGAATAAATATGAATATTAAAACATGCTTGCACCCATGATGCAAAGCGTCATATCTTCTGGTCAGAAATACATGCCTTGGTGTTGAACTCAACCCTTAGCTGTAAGTAATCTGTACAAGGCACACGTTATGGCATGAACCTCTGGTGACCTTTGGTATTTCTGTGCCGAGTTCAAAATTTGTCACAGTGCTAATTCCCACCGATGCCCAAATATACCGTCATTCTGTGGAGATAATTGTGCTTTGCTTCTGATGACATTTACTGTGTTCTTTCAGGGGCCCACACAGGCTTGCTCCACACTCACTACATGCTTTATTTACAAAGAATTCCTTTGATTGATGTGCCAAGTTCTACAGAGACGGATGCCCTTCTTGGGATGATTATACATCTGTGGGGTTTCACGATGGCAGAGGACCCTCACCTTTGGCATGCCATGATTCATGGCTCATCTCTCAAGATGTATTGGAAAAGCTAAGGAAGGCCCACCTAGATGAAGGGGAGAAAGCTGCACCAGAGGCTTATAGGAAGATGAAATGCTACCTCTCAGGAATGAGGGAACTTGGATCACTCATCCATTGACAGGGACAAGGTAGCACATAAGTTAAAGACAGTTTCATACCCAAATCAGAAAGCAAAACCGCTGGCTGTGTCTCAGAGAGAAAGACACAACTGCACGGAATTAATCACCCTCAAAATGTTCAGGAATCACCATATTCTACGAGATACCCCCACTGCCACCCCACAGGGCTCTTCTGTGCACCTTCTAGGCTAGAGAGACAAGTGACTGCAGTGGGATACAGCCCCCAGTATGCTGAGAAAGCTGGCGGTCATTTCCTGTGCGCTGTGCCATCTCATGGAACCAGCCTCTGTTACACATGTCCAGAAAACACTTGGAAGTGTACTGCTGATGTCTGCAAAGGGTTCAAGGGCTCTGCCCCTCGTGCTCCCCTTGGGAAGACAGGAGCTCCCCTAAATGGTTTCGGACTTCAGCCCTCCTTCCTCGGCCTGGCTTCCCAACCACCATGCAAAGGTATCTTTACCTCTAGGAAGGTAATGTAGAGATTAGTATCCAAAGGCCAGCATGCTGGTACCAATACAGATGGAAGAAAATTGAGGAAATCTCTCAGGTCTACTTAAGGATAAAAAGTGGAACTCTGTTACATTATCCAGAGCCATGGAGACAAAATCCAGACCAAGGAGGTTCCTCCCCACTGAGCCGGGCCAAGGTTTTTGTTGAGCAACCTAAACGGCAGATTATCTCATCATCATCGTCATTTGTAAACATAATCTTTATATATTGTTTTTGATGTTTCTAATCTGATGAACAAGTGAAAGCCAGCAATGTGACACATCCCGTCCTTGTTGCAGTCAAAGAAATCAAGAAACTGAAATGCCACCTTGCAGCCACTGGCAGTTGGCTCAGCACCTGTCCCACCCTGACCTCTTTTGCTGCAGCAGGGTGAACACCAGGAATGGCGAGGCCCTCCTTCTGACAGAGCAGCATCCTCCATCTGTGCCTCCCCTTGCTGTGGGCCTGCGACTTGAAAACAACCGTTTGCTGCCCAGGAGAGGAAGGAAAGCCTTTGGAGGCCCATTTTAAAAGACAAGGCTTTGTTTACTCTCTGATCTGCTCTCAGCCAAAGGCTCAGAGCCAAAGAAAACATGGCCAGTGTGAAACTGACCCATTAAACCAAGGAGTGAGCAAGCCAGATTCTAGTCTGGGCTCTCCAGGATGGAGCTCATGCTAAATGATGTGCTACTAAACAGGCCTCCGACGGGTGTGACAGAGTCCCCCAAAAGCCTTCTCAGAAACTCTGAATTAGGCATAGCAGAGATAGGAAAGATCAGGGTGAAAGAGTCACTGCAGAAAAAGAGCCAAAATATTTGGAGCGCAGGCTTTTAAAAATATAAATATATAAGTTATGTTTTCTCAGTTGATTAGGACCATGGGTGTCTCTGCGTTTCCAAAACAGCCCATAACATAAGAGGAGGAACCCAAGCATACTTGACAGGGAAAGGAGAGGAATTTTTTACAGGCTAGTTTTGTTTAGAATTCTCTTAGATAATGCGCAGAGTCGACCACCAAAGCGCCAAAGCAAAGAAATGGGTCAGTTATCTTGTGCAGATATTTCTCCCTATGTACTTGTTGTGCAAGAACAAAAAAAGAATGGAAGGCTTCCAAGCGGGTTTCTGCCTCTTAGAGGCAACTCCTTTGGCGCTGGAGAAAGGTCCCTGAACCAGGGCAGTGCCTGAACTCAGCAGGCACGCAGGGACCCGCCCCTTGGGCTAGGACCCCTAACTCTGCCTGGTGACTGGATCAGTCCTCAGGTCAGGTCAGGTCAGGTCAGGTCAGGTCAGGGAGAAGGTGTGTCCCCCAAGGGACATCCTGCCTGAGACTCAGGCACACAGAGTCACAGGAGAAGGCTTCCTTGACTGCAGCACCCCAGGGGTAAAACCTTCTCCCCCCTTTAGAGGTGCAGCAGGCACTGACTGACGTTGCCTTTGTTTCAGGACACCTTAAAACCTGGCTGATCACCCAAGCATTGGGCACTTAGCGAGATCAACGGCTATCGGTTTTCTGGGGTTTTGTTTTTATTTGAATTGTTGAAGAACGTCAGTCTTTTAAAATGGTTTGAAGTCTCTTGATGGTTGTGATTTTATTGAATACAAAAGAGTTGTCATGTCAGAACTGACTTGACGGCACATGATTATTATGATTTAGTCTCCTCTCCTGAGCCAGTATAAGGAAGATTACAAATACTTTATGAGAGACTATTATTTTTCCTATACAAATAATGCCAGCTCAGTCCTTTATCCAAAATTTGCCTTTCTCACTTCAAAGTCTGTTACTCAAGTGCAGGCGCCGTGGCGTCCAGTGTGCGAAAGAAGAAGCCCTTGAAAAACACAGCCTTCATGAGGGTCCAAAGTGTCTTCGTGGCCCATCAGAAGGAAAGCACCTTAAATACATGCCCACTTGAAGCCTTTTTACTGCTGCCTGTGTCAGGCTTATTTGAGAGCAACAGCAATTGCTAATAATTTTTTTTTAAAGTGTGGATGCAGAAACTGGCAGAATTATAGCAGAAATGTCAGTGGCTTTTAAATCAAGAGCAGTTTAAAAAACTCAAGAGAGTCTGAGCATTACAACTGCTGCTAGGATATTGCTGTCATGGGAGCTCAAGAGTTATTATTCTGTTTCACCACACATTTTGCATGGCTCCTTGACCATGGCCAATGGACTTACCCTAGCCAGCCCTTCTGGTGTAAGATTGGCCGGGTGCAGCCCGTGTGGGCCAGGACTGCAGCCGTAAAACGAAGGCTGCGTAAATCAAACACATTCATAACCTCCACAGAGGGCTGACTCACAATAACCGGATCCTCACCCATATGAATTATGCTCATTAATGGCAAATGCAAGACAGCCCACTGCACATTCAAAGCCCTGTGGCCAACACTCTCTGCAGCGTGGCAGCCTTCGTGGCTGTTGGGTCAAGTTGATGCTCACAGAGAGTTTGGGGAAGCTGGATCTGTCGAAAGGCCTCTGACAAATGCCCAGAAATGGGCAAAGCAGCACCACCTCTTTCCTTTTAGCAGAGGGTCACCTCCAAATCCTCTTCATCCTTCGTCCTAGCGGGTCTACCAAAGCACTTTCCCACCTCTTCATGGCTTGTAAATCTCTTCCTCAAGGGCTCCTAAACTAGTTCTCTCCAAGACTTCCTGGATCTGCCTTCAGTTCCTTGTATCTGTCTTCAGTCTGCTTTTCTACCCTTTGCACAGAAGTGCAACCAGATAACCGGAAGAGTGCTGTATGTTTTAATTCAAAACTCCTCTAAATTTTACTGGGAAAAGGTGCTAGAATGTAGATTGCTTGAAATTAAAAGCAAAAGGGGCAGATTCTCTCTATATTTTTGTTAGCATGTGTTAAAACCGCCCTTCATCCCCACAGATCTCAAGACAATATACAAAGATGGTGACAGTAAAACTCAATATAATAAAACCACAAATGCCACTTCATTGCTATTATGAAAACCTGGAAAGCAGCAAATGCCATTGGAACAGACAGATGCATGAGCTAATTCTCTGCCTGGTTCTGAGCTGGCAGCACCAAGGCAGCTGCGACCCATGGCCAGCCCTTCTATGGACCTCCAGCTGCTTCCCCAGAGCCTCTCTCCTCCTCCTCCTCCTCCTCCGTGGCTTCTGTTCTAGCCCAGGGGTTCTAAGGCTTGTCCATCTTCTCTCCCACCAATCACTCCATCAAAGAATGTGGGAACCATGCACGAGAGAAACAAATGTTCTCCACAGTTGGCGCCAAGCAATATGGAAGAGAGGGAAAGGGCATGGGATATGTTTGTGTGTGTCCCCTTTAGAGGGTCCAACTGGCTTCAAAGCCACCGTCTTCCCCCTCCTCCCACATCTGCTCGGACACAGTTTGCTGGGAAGAGCCCAGCTATCCATGATAAGCTCTTCAAATCTGGCAACCCCTTGGCCAGCTGCCTTGTCTGGATTCTGTGCTCTCTCTCTCAATCTCTCTCCCCAAGGAGGTCCCGGTGCACACTCTTCCCACACTGTTGCTTGGGATAAACTCACTGCTGCCAGACAGGAATGCATGACAGCTGAAAGGGAGCCATAGCCCTGAGCAGAAAAATGAATGGATTGGACAAGACTTTGGCAAGGCAAAGAAGAGAAGAGGACAAGGGTGCTGAGACCTGGCTGCCGACCGCACGCTCGGGTGGGTTATTTTTCTCCAGGAATAAGAAAGACTGAACGTAGGGCGGGCTGCTGAGGTGGGGGTGGAAGAGGGTCTATGGCAAGCTAAGCCAATTGATGGAAGGCTTGGCTTCGTGACCTTCTGCACCTCCCAGGAATGCTTCTCTCCTCATTCTGCCCAGTCCCGAAAAGAACATCACCCGTGACTGGCCTGCCTCCTGCCTCCACTCACTGCTGTGGGGAAGGTCAGAGGAAGGAACCTATCATTCAAGAGAGCAATGTCGTAGGAACAGTTTAATGTGGAAGCCTCAAGCAGACCTCCTTAAGCTGCAACTGATAAGGGTGGGATGGAAATGCTGTGTTCCAGTTGACACCACCCACACCCCTCTGAGGTGCAACTGCTGTTTCGACAGGGCCACTGGGATCTTCTCCCCAAAGGGTCACATTTCAAGCTGGATGAAGCAAGACTTTCTTTAGCTCACAGCTGCACCTGGGTGATAATTAGCCCCACCTCCCTCCACCAGGCCACATGATCCCCAATTCCTGACATGGCTGTGGTGCCATGGACCCCCAACCTGGCAGCACCGAGAGCCAGTCCCATAGAAGTCCCACAGGGACAGCTGCCCAGCTGAGAAACCAGGTCACTCCAACCTTGCTTCTGAGAAACAGGAATAACTGTGATCAAAGGGGCGCTTCCATTCTAGAGCAAGAACATCAAAAGAAGGAAGAAACCATCAAACTTGCTGTTCGTTTGCTGCCTTGCAGGTCCTTCGATGTGCTGCATTTTTGCAGGGAGGCAAATCGCCTTTGGCCTTATTCTCACACGAGTACCAGAAACGGCAATATTTTGTGCCAAGGGGCAAGATACTTTCTGGCAACACCGATGATGAGCGGTCTGACCCAGGCATTACTGCACACAAGACCTAAATCCCGATCGCTGCCGGCTTGTTAAAAGAACTGTTAAATGCTGGAGGAACATCAAATGGCTTCTGTCTTTGAGATGAATTCATCCAGTCCTGCTGTGCCTGCCATGCGCAAATGTGGAGGTTCACAAAGGGAAAAGACCATCGTTTTCTGCAGAGAAATTTAGCAGAAACCTCCATGGAAACCGCCCTTCCCCTTCTCCCACCCTTGTGCTGGGCGTGGGGAGCCTTGCAGGAGTCACCAGTTTCTCAACAGGCTGGTCTATTATGCCCGGAACAAGTAATGTTGCCAGAATGCTCAGCATCCTTAGGTTTCCACGACACCCCTGGTGTTCCGGGACCAGCCAGTCTTTAAGGAAACCCAAGAGCAGCAATGCACGGACCAGCACCGTTCGTGCGCAGTTGAGTGACAGAGAATTCCCAGAGAAGTGGCTGAATTTCCAACAAGCCTCAGAGAAAAGGCATACACTGACTTCAGTGAGACCCTGTTCCATGCCATGCTCTCAACTGTCTCATTATTTTATCATAATCTAAACAATAATATATCTTTTCAAGGATTAGGAGGAGAATGTCAAATGTATTTAAGCCACAGATGCTCACACCTAAGATGAAAGCATGCAACGAACCCTGCTCACATTCGCCATCTATCAAACAGCAAACCCTTGGAGAGCTGCCAAGACAAGCCGAAAAACCCACTCACGATACCTGAACAGCCAGAGGCTGTGAATATTTAAATACATCTGACAAGAAAGCCCACCCACACAATTGGAAGCCTCAGGAACCAACCTGGAGCTGGAACAGGGGTGGGAAAGGGCACCCTCCCCGACTTTTTTCTCCCTCCAGTGAGAAGGATGGGCACTCAATGCTTGCAGGCATGTCGGTGGTGTTTTTTCTCAAACAGCAAACCGCACAGGTAATCTTTTGTATTGGAAGATAATATAAAAACCTCACACTAATGTGCAGAAGGTAAAGTAAGATACCTTACTCCAACCTAGCTCCCCACAGGAAAAACCTCCTGATCAGCTCCCCACCCCGCAAAACCTACTGTATTACAGGCTTTGCATCTCCACATCATGAGGCAGGGCATCCGAACACAAAATCACCCCCCCCCCCACTCCCCCATCTCCCTCTAGGGATGTCCTAAGCATCTGGTTCCTTTCTCCCTTCTCTCTCTCTGGTGTTCAAATCAGAGGCAGCTTTTGCCTGATGTTGTAGTGCGGTGGTTCCCAACCTTGGGTCACCCAGGTGTTCTTGGACTACAACTCCCAGAATCCTTCTCCACTAGGTGTGCTGGCCAAGGTCTCTAGGAGTTGCAGTCCAAGAACATATGTTTAAACCAAGGTTGGAAAGAGCAGAGGATGGAAGAAAATGGTGAAGCTATTAAATGTTCACCATGGTCTTTACTGGCCACAGGATTTCATGCCAATGTTTCCATGTCCATTTCCAGGGAAAGTGAAAGCAAAAGTACGTCCACACGATACATGGTAAGAGAGTGTGGATCTCCCCTTCTACTTGTCAAGTGTGCTCTGAGTCTTTCTGGCTGGCCTACGCTTGATGTGCGGTGGCTGGGCCTTTTTCTTAACTTCTCCGGGCTGCTTCTTGGAACTGGCCGACCAGCCCTCAAGGCCACCCATCTCCGCTTCCACCTGTCCTTAGCTGCAGTGACCTCTTCCCTTCCTCGGACATGGAAAGGGGGTCTCAGTTGGGATCAATGCCCTGAACCAGCTCAAGTGTGCCAGGACTCCTGTTTTCACTCTGGTGCCTCCCAAAGGAGAAGGGTGACGTGGCTGGTGTGCTGCCTGTAAAACCGAACATATTTTCCCCGCCCGACAATCTATTGAAGGTCAAACAGATTTTGGTGTTAAGAGGGGAAAACTCACACATGCAGAGACTACACAAAACATAAAAATTACTGACCATCCCATTTCATCTTAATATTTTTCCTCACTGTGCTTCCAAAGATTATTTAATGAGAAAGACTGATGGTCTCTTTTTTTTCCTTTTTAATGAGCTATGAAAAATGTTTTCTTTTGTTCTGTTTTAATGGTGCAAGGAACCAAGCTGAAGGATGCCAGGGCTGTTATACTTGGCTGAGTGCTCGAACGACCTGAACACCAAGGATAGAAAGGGCTTTTTAGAAGAAACGCCCAGGTTTTGCCAAATCTGTGCCGGCGTAAATCAAGTGCTGTTCCATTTGTGTTTCTCTTTCTTCCAAGCCTCAGCTTAACAAGCCCAGATGCACACAAGGCTCAGGCACCTGCCTGCAAGCCCTCATTCTTTCCTCCATGCACGCCAGGAAGCCACAGTTGGCAACGGGTGGGCATTAGGTCTGAACTGGGAATGACAGTTAATGTCTTCCAAACAAGCCAGGAGCAGGAAAGAGACTGTAAGCCAGGGTTTCCTACCCTCACTCATCTGGAAACCATAACCTCTTGTTTTCTCATCCAGATGACTGAGGCTTTCCTGGCTGGTTGCGCTACTTGCCCAAGGTTGGGGGGGGGGGGGAAACACCAGGAGAAGGCGCAATTGCCCACATCTTGGGCCATCACGCTCAGATTCTGAGGCTGCGAATGGTGGGCAGTCTGTTTTTCTAAGTTGGCACAGGGGGCCAAAGCAAGGCTGACCTATCACTCACTCACTCACTCACTCACTCACACTCACACACACACACTCACACACACACACACACACACACACACACGCCCACCTGCAACAAAGGAGATATCACCCCCTTCCAAGCCAAGTGTTCCACTACTGGAGAGCTGGAGAGCTTTTCCTAACACTTCCACCAGAATCCCCTTTGTTGTCGTTTGGATCCAAGGCTTTGGGTCCCAATGTCCACAGCCACAGAATGAGGTAGCTCCATCTTGGGCACGATTGCCCTTCAGATACGTAAAGATGGAGCTTTCTCTCCTTTACGCATTCCTTACTGGCCTTGGTTTCTAGCCAGGCAAAAAGCAACATATATATGCCAGTGGCAACCAGTTCCTAGAAACATGGACCACTAGCAAAACTGGGCGCAGGAACGAGTGGGTTATGGCACCCAACCTCCCTGCTTTCTTTTGCACAGCTCTTCAAAAGGTTCCGCATGTCAACCAGCAGAAAACATCAGTCCTGATTCGGGTCTGGAGACTCTGAAAACAGGGCACCCAGTCCAGAACACAGTGGCCCATCTAGAAATGGGTTGGAGCCGAGGCCTTAATTAACAGGCAAACCCTCCCCTTCCAGCAGTTCATTTCCTGAGTGTGACCAAGACTCAGTCATACCCCCTAGGACTGCTGCAGGAACTCTGCAAATGTAATTTGTTTTAGCTCAAGGTAACTCAGTTTAGGATGACATTTCAGTTTGTATTTTTGGGCAAGGATTAAGAGAGATTTGGGTTTTTTTCTCCCCAAATACTAATAAAAACACGATTCAAAAATTGCTATCCTGGAGAAGAAACATTACAGAACAAGGATCCAGAGAGAGACCACTGAGGTCAAATATATACATATGCTTAATACCCATCTCAATGAATTAAATATCAGTCAAAGTTTCTTAAGCCATTACCAAGTGTAAAATGCTACAATAGTTATGTTGTTATCTGCTGCTATTTTCAAAGCCCAGGTTCCTTCCCAACTAACCACTGCCACTTTTACAAAACAAGCTTCAAAGGTAAAGTCAGGGATTCTGAACTCACCACCGTATGTGCAATGCCACAATGATTATGTTGTTTCTGCTGCTGTTATTTATAACTTGCGGTTCCTTTCCTCACTAACAATTGGTGCTTTTTTATAGAACAAACAATCAAAGAAAGAGAACTTGAGTATCTAACAGGGGTCTTAAGCCATTACCAGGTGTGAAATGCCACAGTGACTTACACAATTTGCAACTTATGCCGCCGATCCAATCCCTGTCTCTTTATCCTGGGGCTTGCATCTGAGGAAGTGGGGTTGGGTCCATGAAAGCTCACATTAAAATAGAGCAGTTAGTCATTAAGGTGCCACAAAGCTTTTGTCTTCTTTATTACTACTTTTTTTTGCTTTTGTGTTTGCTTCTGTTTTGTTTCTTGTCTAGTAAAAACAAATTATGTGTTAATTAATGATGCAGTGGTCACTCTAATCTTTGGTCCAGAAAATTAAACTCATGCCTTTCATTATACTGAATAAAAGGTAATGTGCAAATCATATGTAATATGTGACTATTTTGCACTATGCAAACTAATGGGAAAACTGAAACAATTTAAAAAAAAGAAAAGAAAAACCCTGGCCTGTTAATTAGAGGATTTAAGTTCAATGAGCTTTTGGAATAAAGGTAAGTGTTGAAAGAAAATTTGGGGCACGGCCTGAATATCTGGCTTGGAATTCAAACCGGCAGGGCTACACAAGAGGCAAGCCCTGAGTTTCACTGCTCCTCTACTCGGAGGGAGAGGAACGCGGCCGACTCTGTTTGGTCTACATCACCGGATGCTTTCCTTGGAACCGAGACAGGTGAGGATTTTGGAGTCAATAAGATTAATCTGAAGGCACAAAATTCTGAGCAATCATTTTGGCACAAGACTGGAACACTCCAACCCAAGCCCTCATCCCACCAGCCAGCTTATTATCATCTAAATCACAGAAACTTCATCAGAGTCAACAGGATGTTGAAAATATTTAACCACTTATTCCTACCAAGCTTAATTTATTGTTTCACAGACAAGAAGCCAAGGAAAGTAGATGCTAAGGAATCTATTCTTTGGGAGGAGGGAGCTTCTGCTCCCACTGACCACAGCAGGAGATGCAGGAATGGCGTTCTGCAGGATGTGGCCCCGCCGCCTCCCTGTGCCACCATTCACAGTGAGCAGAATCTGGGCACTGCTGGATGTCGAAGTGGGCTTTCCTGAGAAACAAGCCTGTTGAGGCTCCAGCCCACCGTGGATCCAGAACAACTAGCCTTGAGGGAAGTGAATGCCAGAGAGGTCAGTCTGTGCACCACCCCAAGGGCCAGCCACAGGATGGAGGGGGCCGGGGAGCGTCCGCCCAGAGCGGGAAGGAAGCCTCAGTAACCCTAAGCGAGACACAATGTCACGGCGCTGACTCTCCCCTCGAGAAGCTTCCCAGTCTTAAGGGCCCTTGCCTGCTACTACCCTGTTTCCCCGAAAATAAGACCTAACCTGAAAATAAGCCCTAGTATGATTTTTCAGGATGCTCGTAATATAAGCCCTACCCCAAAAATAAGCCCTAGTTAAGTGAAACCCCGCCCTCCACCCTTGTGCAGCAACCAGAAGATGACGTGACTGTAAAATAAAACATCCCCTGAAAATAAGCCCTAATGCATTTTTTGGAGCAAAAATTAATATAAGACCCTGTCTTATTTTCGAGGAAACACGGTATGACCTAAGACAGTCCTCTTTCCGTGTCCACCCCACGAGACAATGAAACAGAGGTATGGATCTCAATCAATGCTTATGGGACTATTTCTTCCAAAAAATATTTATTTATCTATTTCCATCCTTCCTTATTTATTTATTTTACAGTCTAAACTGGCTATGCTACCTTGGGGAGGGGAGGAGATAAAAGTTGGAGGGGAAAAGCTCAGCCTACATGTGGCCCTCTGGATGATGCCGGAGTGCCATTCTCATCAGCCCTAGACATCAGAGTTGGAGGATGATGGGAGGCATCGCTTGACAGCAAGTGACATGCCATCCACCTCCCTCTCAGGTCATGTTTTATCATGCCCCCCCCCCCAAAAAAAATGTTCTGTGGGCTTGTGTTTCTAGAACCGGCAAGACAGCCCTCGTATCCCAAGGATGGTATTTGAATTTCAGAAAGCAATTTTGAGCATTTAAGTGAGAGGAACAGAGAAGGTTCCAAAGAAGCCAATGGAGACCCACTAATCCAAGACAAACATCGTTATTAGAAGGCGGCCCCTGCAGGGCTCCCTTCAGCCACCTTAACTGTTCTGTGAGGTAGAAACAACCGTGTGTGTTGACAAGGCAGCTGGAGGCCAACCCTGAACCCCAGGCAGGCTCTCTCCTTTAGGTACACTTGGAAACGCCTTCCCATGTGGACACCCAGAGGCTGCTGATAAAACACAATGCAGAGCCAGCCTCTTTGCAAAGCAAAAATATTTGCACAACTTTTGTGCGACAACTCTGACCTGCAGAAGTATTTTTATAGTGAAAATGTTTGCCTTTCCATGGGTCTTGCTGCTCGTAAGGCCTACGAAGTGGAGGTTCTCGCAGGCTTCCACCACAAACAAGCTACTACTTCAGGAGGGGAGCTCTTCACAGGGCTTTCCAAAAGAATAACGTTTTTAAAAAATATAAATAACGGAATGCATTTTCCTCCTAATCTTCTCTTCTATTTAAACTACGGATGCAGGAAAACAGACAAAGGTGGACAGGACAGAAACATACCTTTTAAACCAAAATTCCTCTGATGAGGCGAGGGGGGGGGGAATATTCTGGGATTCCAGGCTTGAAGAAGCCTGGCAGCTAAAGATTAGAGTATGTATGAGTATAAACTCCTCTGTAGGAACGTTCTACATGTGTCAAGACTCAGAGAAAGCCCCTTTCACTCAGCCTCAACCTTCCCATCTATAACATGGCCTCAGTTGGGGAGAGAGAGAGAGAGAGAGAGCAAGTGAGCACTATTCTGTTCAAACCAAGGGTCCAGAGAACACAATCGAACAGAAGAAAGCGAATTAGACTCCTTGACGGGCTACAGCTTTATCAAAGATTTGTAAGAGGCGTATGAGGCCCCAGAGTGGAAATGAGCCATATTTCTGGACTTTCGCGTATGGAGCAACCACGTTTTGTGACAGATACACCTGTGAGTTGCTGTAAAAACCTGTCCGTGGGCATCTCCTTAAGTCTTGCAGAGCGCTTTGGGCGATGAAACTGTTGGGATCAGACCTGCTCTTAAAAAAGCACAAGCGTTCCAGTGGTCCATGGGGGCCCTGAGGGGGGGGGGATGCATTGGGACTAACCTTGCTGTGACCTTTGGCACTCCGTGACCATAAATCCCAGGTAGTTTAGCAGTCACAGGACTGTTCAAGAAGGGCATTTAGAAACCAAGCCAGAAGCTTATTAAACACCGGATTTCTGCAATATTTCTGCAGATTTCGACAAACTATATGAATCGGCCCATCCCATCCCCTGGCTGGACAATTCAGTATTATCTCTGCTTATTCAAGAGTCCAACAAACCCCACTGGATCACAGACAGTCATCAAAACCAAGCCAGCCAGGAGCTGATGCCAGCTGCCTAAAAATAGACGAAGACTATGAGGCCGCTGGGAGAAAGTTTTTCGGACCATGCTATGGACAGTTGCTTTTCAGAAATGGTTTTGGAGAGATGGGTTGCTCTGACTGGACCACACATGAGCCTTAAAGCAACCGTTTCTCTCCCGTTCTCACACAGCCAACGGAAGCCACGCTGGAAGGAAAGATTTTCCCCCTCTAATAAGGGAACCCAGGGCACCTTCAGCATCTCGCATGGACGCATCTCGTGGACGCTGACTTTGCAGTATGTGTGGACCCCCTGGGGGTTCGTTTCGGGTGCTGCTCAGTTTCTTGGGTTGTTGCTATTACTACATGATTGTGTTGGCTCGTTGGTTGGGGATGTTGTGATTTTAATGCAGCAATTGTTTTAATTACATTGTACACTTTGTTTAACTTACTGTGAGTTCTCCATTTAGCAACATCCTGCTCTTCCTTCAAAAGTTTAGGGCAATTTACATTTCAATAGTCTCCCACCCAGGCGCTGATCAGCTGTGAGGCCAACAGTGGGGGGGGGGGGGGTGGAGACGCTAATGGAGGCTGCTGGTCACGATGGCAATCTGTTACCTGCCCTGCTCAGGGAATATGAGGAGCCAGGTGGACTCTTCTCCTGCTTGTGGGGGGTCCTAGAGGGATGGGGTCAGCCATGGTGAGAACAGACGGGCGGGCTAGGCTGTCTTTCCGCTTGAACCAGGTGGCTTCTCCGACTGCCCTAAGCATTTCCTTTGCTTCGGCAGACTCTTCAGAGGGCCGCAGGAGGCACGAGGCAGAGGGTGAAGCATTTAGATTACACAGACGAGCATAACAAAGGGCAGTTCGAGGCCCGCGGTGTGACCTCCTCAGCTGGAAGGGAGGCTGAAACCCTGTGAAGGGAGTTGAGAAGGCCAGGACAGCAAGCCTCCAGAGCCAACAGGCCAGGGATCAACTAACTCAAAACAACACCGATGTACATGAAAGGCATGGGCATCGTTTCGTATCCGTTACACCCGTACAGCACATGCTTTGCAGGCACAAAGACCCAGGTTCATACTAACTCAGACTCAGCTACTGATGACTCTGACAGATACTCATTGGCCTGATCGATCAACGTCAACAAACCACAGCAGACCCCTTACAGAGGGTTCCTCACGGAGCCACAGGACGAGACTGTGCTGGGTGGGGTGGGGTGCTGCTATGCCCAAATTCTGGAATGGCCTTTCAGAGCCCAAAGAGTAGACCTTTGGTCTAGATGGGCGGGGTAGAAATTCAATAAAATAAAATAAAAATAAAAATAAATAAAGGAGGAGGAGACCTCCATGATCACAAAGCCATCTGCTCCTGGAAGCTTAGGCCGGTGCCGCCTTGGTGGGGCAGGAAGCCAAGTGCTCAGATTTCCTGCCCACCACCACCTTTGAATGATACAGAAATAATGTATAGCTGGCTAAAGGCTCCTCCCATCTGGTAGGTTCTGTGAACTTCAATGTAGGGCTGGCACGCTGCGCAGCCTGAGGAATCCAAGAAAGCAGGAAGAGTTCCAGTCTAGCATCAGAACCCAGCCCAACAAGGTCCCTACCCTTGAGGAAGAAAACTGGGCCAACCCACCGCTCTCCGAGAGCTTCCCTGCACAAAGTATACATCCTAGAAACTAATCATTTTGACTGTAACTTGGATGAACTTTTGATTCTGTCTATGAAGCACGCCTCGTGAAATATTTCTTTCCAACTCCATTTTTTAAAAGGTTAGGATCCAGTCTTACAGATTTGCAGGCGCTAAACAGAAACCCAAATGTTCTAGCTTACTCAACAGGATGAAACGCCACCACAGTAGAGAAGACAACGGCAATCAGACAGGGAGAAGGAGGTGGAGCAGAAAAGGATGGGATCCTGTCTGCTTTGTACCTCAGGATGGGCTCCTGTTCTTCTTTAAACAGATTCACAAAATAAATGATTCAACCACCCTCCTTCTACACAACACTGAAACATGTATGGGGTCTCTCACAAGGCAGTTAAATGCTCCGGCAAGCCCACAAGCAGTGGGAGTCAAAAGCCACAGTAATGATGAGAATGTGAATCCAATCACTCTCAGGCTTGCTGGGAGAACATGTCGGATACTTGTGACAGCAAAGCTGTCTTTGTTTAGGCTTTTGGGAGATCCTCCTGATGCCTCGACCAGCTCTGCAGCCTGAAGGGGCTGAATGAACAAAAATCTGCCAAAGAGAGAGCTGACTGAAGCAGGCTAACCAGAGCATTCCTTGCCTGATGAATACTATTATGCCTCATCAAGAGGCACACAATAAACCTTGGGTAATGATGCTCTTGCAACCTCCTGACCGACACACCTACCATTTGCTGCCTGGAAATTTCATAAGTAACAAGAATAGCGCTATTCCAATACATCTTGCAGATGTGGCTCGCAGAGCAAGCCATCTTGAACGCAAGTTCTTTTCATTTAAATGGTAACAGGTATAAATGTTTCACTGACACCCAACAGATGCTAATTCCTGGCTGTTCCCGTGAACAGGGATGGTCATAAAGACCTGTGTGGGCCAACAAAAGGTTGAGATGGGATTGGATGGAGCCAGAGAGCTGTACTAGTGAATGCCTCTTGGCACAAGGAATTTACAGAACGCTCGAGATGCCTAAATGTCCAGCCAAGGGAATGTTGCTCCAAGTGGGACAGGTTAAAACTGTCTGCATGGGATGTAAAGTTTTTGTTCACTTTAGCAGCACCTGTTAATGTGCAATCCAGGAGGTGACCTATCTGGAACAGAAGCTGCCTTCCTTCCAGAAGCTGAAATGGAAGGCAAGTCATGGAACCAGGGAGCCTTTAAAGCCGGCTAATTAGCAGTCTCTCCCTCCCACCCTCATTCCCTCTCTGAAGAGGTCTCAAGACTTATTTTGCTGAAATGACCAGGCCTTCTGCCAGATAATCACAAAAGAAGTAGGGTTCCTTGTAACATGGCCAGCAAGGGTGCTGTACGAAGCACAACACCATTTTCCATTCCTTCTCTCCCAATGGCCTTTGGAAACAGAGTCCTTCCCCCTTCCAGAGCACTGTCATCTCCAAGCAAACATCAGACACGCACATGTGGTACAAACCAAGCTTGCACTCCACAAAAGAACACCCACGGAGGAAGCTGAAGATGGGAAAAGACAGAATTACTGCAATCAAACCCAGATTATATTTTGCACAGAGACCAGAAGGGAAATGAGAAAAACCTGAGGCTCCACCAGCTTTCCCTACTAGCAAACACTGGTCCCTGGTAGACATGCTCGTATTTTTCTTGGACCACTCCTCCTAGAATTCCCCAGCTGGCATGGGCAACGGCCCTGCTGCCCGAGGAACGAGGGTCCAAAAGGACAAGCAAGGAGACCTCTAATCCCCGGACTCTCAGCTATGCTGCATTTTGCCTAAGCCACAACAGAGTTGGGCCCAGGATGTTCCACTTCATCGGCATGAGAGCATGTCCTACCGCTGGCATCACCATCTCCTCTTCTTTCATGGCAGGTCCAAGTGTTTACCACTCCTCTCTCTATGAAACTCTGATCCTTCTGGGAGTTTCCACAGCACTGCTCAGGATCCATAGTCAGTTCCCAAGCCACAGCCTCGTTCAAGCCAGTCAACTAACCAAGGTTTGGGATGTGTCTCAGCGTCTTCATGAATGCTCTGCAGGGTTGGCCCTTCTCCCCTCCTCGAACTCCTCCGGAGCATGGCGGGTGAGGACAGGAGAGATGGCCTTCTCAGAGACCACTCGAGGCCAAAGGAAGCCAGGTTTAACCTCTTCCCAGTCCCCTTCGGTGGGCAGATGCAGATATTTTTATTCAGAGGAGCTTCCGGCAACTGACTGGCTCCTAAGAAAGCCTGCCATTGACAAATTAGCCATGTACTTTTCTATCAGTGCTCTTTTAATATGCTTGTTTAATTCCATTTTCTATAATTTTGTCTAACTACCCGCGTTTCCCCGAAAATAAGACAGGGTCTTATATTAATTTTTGCTCCAAAAAACGCATTAGGGCTTATTTTCAGGGGATGTTTTATATTTTTTTTCATGTACAACAATCTACATTTATTCAAATACAGTCATTTCCTCTTCTTCTGGTTGCTGCACAATGGTGGAGGGCGGACGTTCACTTAACTGGGGCTTATTCTTGGGGTAGGGCTTATATGACGAGCATCCTGAAAAATCCTACTAGGGCTTATTTTCAGGTTAGGTCTTATTTCCAGGGAAACAGGGTAGGCTTTAATGCAATATCTTTTTGCCATTTCCCCCCCCCCCCCCTTTTGGCCACCTGGGATATTAATGGAATCAAGCCTTCCTTCGGTTTCATTTCCTCAGCTTCAACCTGCTCCTGAGGTTCAAGAAGTTACAGAATCTCAGAATGGAACCTGGGCCTTCCTTGGGATGGCGACTCCACTAAAGCAAAAGCCATTTCACAACCCGAAGCTTTGCCAATGAAAAAAGGAGGAGGAAGGCCAACTCCGGGCAGCTCCACAGACAGACTCTCCACCCAGCGTGGCCCTACAGCCCTCTTTTTATGAGGCTGTAAAAGTCCATGTTTGTTGAAAGAAAACATTTTCTTTTAGCAGAAGGCTTCCCTATCTACAGAGCTCCGTTCCTGGAACCAGGGTGGGAGGACGCTTCCCAGGCACCACCCTGAAGACAGGCCATGCTCCTCGGAGACATCCTGTCCAGGCTTGGGAGGCCCTGAGGTCACCACCCAAACTCACTCACTCTTCAGCCCCCCCCCCCGTGCTCTTCTGCCTGCTTTCCCGTGGTGGAGCTGAGCACGGCATGGCACTCCATCCGCACCCACTGGAGGATGGATTTGGCCGGCCCTTGGACCTCGCCCCTCAGGAATCTCTGCTCATGCTCTTAAAGCAAGGTTCAACCTGGCTGCCTCCTAAGGGAAAGACACGATGCTGGCCTTTGTCTGTAGACAAGAAGGCCCCACCGTGGGCTAGACTCTGAGCTCACTGAAAGGGGCTGGTTTTCAATGAGGAAGCCTCACAGGTTTTGTGTTCAGAGGGTCTGGAAGACGGCCGCCAGCCATGGAGGCTGCCTGGAATTTGAGATCTGCGTTATTTCACCTGGCCATGGGCTTTTAAAACAGGCTTTCAACTTGGTTTTTAATCTGCTTCCAGAGAATGTATGTATCTAATTTATTAGATATCATTTTGTGGGCTCTAGTGGGCAGAAAAGCAAGCAACCAATAATTTAAATAAGTAAGTAAGGGTGATAGAGAAATAGAATCTGGGATAGGACTCTGCGGACAGCAAGTGGCCGGGCTGACCATCATCATGAGCGCCATGCTGCCTTTGGGTGCACCTTTTTGTGCTCCGCCACACACACACACAAAGGAAGGTAAGACTTCTGGCGACTCCAGGTTCTTCTCCTGAACTTCCACCAAATTCTCCCTCCCAGGGAGGAGCCCCAATGCCACATTGCATGCCTAACTTTAGCCCCATCCACCGACACAGGGAGAGGGGGGGGCTCTAGAGGGAATATAATAATAAGGGGGTGGGGGGTGGGGGGGAAGCCGGCTCTCACGAGCACTGCACCTGAATAAGCGCATGACTCCCTACAGAGGCACTGGTCTCCACAAGGCGGGTGGGTGTCAGGCGGGGTCCTTCCCGCCCACCAGCCCACCTGCCAAGCACCCCCACTTCACAGCTAGGACCATTTTGTCCATTTGAGATTTTAAAAAAGCAGCTGGCAATGTCTTCTTTCTGAGTTTTCCACTGTGACAAAAACAGGGCTCATTTCCAGGGGGCCCCCGGTTGACATCAAAACCTCTGGAATGAAAGAACGGAACACTTTGCAGGGAACCATTGGGGTGTGGCTCTTTTGGGCAAAGCCGAATGGCGAAAGGAAGATAACAAGAGCCCATGCGCTCTTGGAAGGGTCCTCTGCCCAGGCAAGAGAGATGCGCCGCCTGGGCCATGGATTAGCTCTGGCCCCACCGGGGTGCACATTTTCTCCGCACAGCTCTAACCACTGTACCAAACAGATCACACTCGTGTCAAAAGACAAGGTTGGGTGGGTGGCTGCGAGAGGACTCCAGGTGCATTTTAGCCCTTTGTGTTCTCTTAAATACAAAAATATTGCGACATCCTAGGTGGCCGATATAGGAGGAAAGAAATAACACATGGATTTCTTTTTTTAAAAAAGTAGGGTAATCAGATGATCAGAAAGAAACCAGCATCATCCCAAAAGGAAAGAATTACTGTCCCTGTGCCCTCTTTGGGCTGATTTTAAAAAAATAGCAGTAATAGAAAGAATTGAGCAAATGAACAACAGAAAGTCAATTAATATGATCCTAGAATGTCTGTCTTGGCCAAAAACGGGAAGAAAAGAGTCCAACAGCCCGTCCTTTCCTCTCAAGACAAGTGTGTTCTTCATTAGCAGAATGTTCTATTATATTTTAATTAACCAGAAAGAAAAAAGCATTTCCTGTGCTTTGTGTAACCTCCCCCCCCCCCCCGAGTCAAAAAGCGAAACCAAAGACTCAAAACCAATCCCAGCTCCTTTACAAGGAGCGATTCCACGAGAAGGAGAAAGGATCCTGCGGCAGTCGGGCCTTCTGGTTCAGCCGCTGAGGAGGAGAAGCGGAACGACTCAGGGCCCTGCCCTGCCCCGACCCCTTCTAACAGCCCCCTTGGACCGCCGCCACCGCCTGCAGCCTGGCCGTTCTTTAGGGACACCATGAGTTGTCAGGCCTACAACCCTTCCTTGCCATGGACAGACACAGGTAGATGTACACACCCACACAGACACACATGCCTGTCTGGGAACCTTGGTATTCCCCAGCACAATCTGCTCCTCTTATCAGACAGAAGCCCATTCACGGGCTAACCCCCAGCCCACCTTCTCCTGATTTCGGACAGATGTTCTCCCATGGGAAAGTATCGTGTGCACTGTGGACCTGATGCCACTCTTCCTCCCCACAGGAAAGGCTTTGTTGTTGTGGTGGTGGTGGTGGTGAATTAAAATACAACAGAACAAGCTGCTAATGAAGAACATACTTGTCTTGAGAGGGAAGGACTGGCTGTCGGGCTCTGTTTTTCCTGAATGGGTAACCCAGGGATGACAGCATCACCCTTCCTGGACCAAAGCGAAGCCTCCTCCAAAGCTGGTGGGTAGACGTTCAAACCTTGGTTGGTGCTGGGGATTCTACACAGGGAAGTCAAGGCAAACAAACATTGAGGAGAAGGACCGGCCACCACCATGACCGGCCAAATCACTGCCGGGACCGATCGTGAGGCAGCATGAGCAACCCACGTCACCCGTCGGATCCGTCCCGTGCCTACATGCCTGGCGAGCCCCAAGCACCCACAAGCAGCAGGGAAAGTGGGGCAGAGGGAGAGACCATTCAGCCTGATGCATCAGGAAGGAAGGAAGGAAGGAAGGGCTGCCGTTATCTGCTCAAGGGTCCAGGCAACAAGCCACAGAGGGTCCTGCCCCACTGCAGAGAGGAGGGCTTGCAACACCACACAGGGGAGCCAAGCCCACCTCTCCCCTGTCACCTTGCGGGCAACGGAGGTTTGTGGAAAGGGAGAGGGGGGGTCACCTCAAAATGAGGAGGGGGAGGGCCCCTAGCACAGCACAGGAAGGCAGAGGCGGGGACTGTCCACTTGACCGTCCAGGAAAAATCCCTTCACGGTCTCCTGCCCACGTCCCCACTGGGTCTGTTTTGGCTTGCCTTCCAAAATCGGAAAAGCTCAGAGCAGTTCGGCCCCTGGGGCCTGGACAGAGACAGGTCTCTGGGAGCAGAGGGAATCCTTCAGGGGTTCTCCAGTTATGAATGGACAAAATCAGGTCACATAGGGCCACATGTTTAAAAAGGTTTTTTAAAAAAGGCTAGGGGAGGAGACAATACAAGAGTTACTTCCATAGCTTAAAGAGAGATTTCCCTAGAAAGATGGTTGGTCCTGTAATCACTAATACCCCAAACAGAAGAGCGTCTTGATTACCCCCTCCCTCCCAAGAAGTAATGAGATGATGCCTGAGCACAGGCACTGCCTTTATGCAGAAGGAAAATTATTTTTCCTTTCATTTAGAAGATTACTCTGCCTTATCACATTATTACATTTATGGCAATATTAAAACAAGATTTGGGTGAATAAAGAACATAATATATGGCCGGTAAAGAACGGATTCTTTAAAGCTCTGTAAATACTCCTGGCTGTGTGAGTGGAATTTTAATGGAGCCAGCCCTCCTCTCAGGAAGAGGACAAAGGAACCTGCCGATTCCAGAAAGCTCGTTAAACAGCCCCCGGAGACTCTCCCAGGGACCCGGCCACTCAGGAACTCCACCCAAATGGGCCGCCTCCAGGATATAAGTTCTACGTTTCCACAGAATTCCCCACAGGTGCCCCCAGTGGCTCTGATGCAGGTGGGGTGGCCCAGGCACATGCTTTGCTCATGTCAAAGAGTAGGAGTGTCCCCTGTGCGCATTCTTGCATGCATTCACCCCTGGCCACAAAAAGGAGGCAGGGCAGACTTGCAGGGCAAAGGTATTGGGGAGAACAGCCACAGTGGACTCTGCCATCGCCAGATGACTCTGTCACGAACTGCGGCTGCCGTCCGGCCTCCAAGGGGGAGGACTCTCCACCTTTGCCTCCCCTCCCAAAATCTGTGACACCAGCTAGGCTGGTTGAGCTTCTCAGGAGCTGAAAGCCAACAACACCTGGAGGACCAAGAGCTAAGCCCCCTTGCACAAGGCACTTTGGGGCTGCTGTTTTCAAGTACTGCCAGGTAGCTCAGTGGCTTAGGGATCTGGCTGTGGAGCCAGAGGTTGGGAATTTGATTCCCCCACTGGGCCGCCTTCCTTGACAAGGAGTTGGCTTAGATGATCCGTAGGGTCTCTTCCAGCTCTGCAGTTCTAGGATTAAGACCAAACTGAGGGGCTTCTGGCTCTGAAACCTCAGCTGCTGCACTACAAGGATCCTGGGACGGCATCAACAGGAATGGGAGAGGCAACCATGGAAGAAAGGAGGAGCCTTCAAGGCGGCCTCCGAGTTCTTGAAAGGTATTCGCAATTTCTCAGTATATGGTTCTTACTATCTGCAAAGTTTCTTCGGAAAAAGTGGGAGGGCGACTGTACCGAGACCCAAAATGCCTTTTAAAGATTAACAGAGAAGTTAATGAGTGCTGTGTAATGGGGTAGAACGGATATGGAAGAGTTTTAAACTCAAAACATCTGATTCTTTTGACATCCAAGCAAAGTAGTGATGGGTGAGAGCTGACTGCCACCGAAGGGACAAATGGCAATATAAAAGGATTGGTCCCGCAGGAACAGCTAAACCATTAGTATTCACTCAAGAGAGTTTGGGGGGGGGGGGAGGAAAATATCGGAGGAATTCTCAGGGCGACGTCCTAACTCCAGCAGGCTCATCGAATCAAAGGGGCTTTGGTGAGTTAACCTAATCTAGTTGAGAATAACCACTAGACCTAGCTGCCAATTTACAGAAATTAAAATGGGAAATCCTCATGTTTCCATGGCAATCAACAAGATATGAGCAAGGAGCAAACGCGTCCAAGTCTCCTTTGATTCTGAAGGAGCTCTGCTTTGCTTAACCTGTTCTGGCTCGTGCCTGGAGGGCTACGCTTTCGACACACTGGGCGCAACTCGCACTCTGCACCGAGGAGTCACCACTGCCTTTTGCCAGCTTACCATCTGCCTGGCCGCTGGCACCTTTCTCCCCTGCCAACACCTGCCCTCACTGGGTGGAACTGGGAGTCCCTCTCTTCTGTCGGAACCCACAACCACCACCACAGAGTTACACGTTCACTCCTGCCATCAAAGCAAGAAGAGTTCCCGTGGCAGCCAACCGTTCCCGTTCTGTAACTGGAAGGAGACCTTTCCCATCCAACTTAACATCAGCAGCTGTTATACAGCACCCAGAGCAGGCACTCAGCCGGGCGCTGCTTTTTGCTGCTTTCTCTGCCACAACAAACAGCAAGAGTGCAAAAGGCAAAAGGAGCCTCCCCGGCTGAATGCACAAGAGCACATACCTTCAAGGAGCCTTCCTCATATCTGCTGTTTTGCTTTCTTTTCTTTTCTTTTTTTTTTTAAGCTGGAATGCAAATGTATTTTATGCTGTTGAAATATTTGCACTTCTATTTTCATTCTCATGTGGAAATGGCACGGGAGAACCTTATAAAACTGGACTGCAAACAGCTTCGACAACTTGTAAAATGCAGCGGCTGAGACTTGGCTGCTCTTCCTACATCAGCTACCACCACAGCATTGCACGGACATTTGTGCTTCTCTTTATCAGATTCTTTCCAGTTAACTTTAAGCTCCTGTAGGCTGGGAAAACAAGGAGAGCAGCCCCCCTGCAACAAGCCCTTTTCTATGCAACCCCCACCCCCTGCCCCCCGAGCTTGGTAGACTCACTGAGAGGAACTTTACACCCAAGCCTAGATGCCATTTTGAGGCAGAACTGTGGAGTTGGAAGGAAACACAAGTGTCTTCCCCAGGTACCAAGTGAGGAAATGCTTGCCTGTCCCTGACCGAGGGTTGTCCCATCTCTGTCCAACAACCTCCAGTAAAGGAGAACCCAGGCTTAAAAGAAGTCACTTCAGAACTCTTGGATGGTGACAATCCTGCCTTTCAGTCTTATCTTCCAACACACTCAGCTTATTAGAGAGTTAAAAACCAATCTCCAAGGGCATCCAATGATGGATTAGGTGAATGGGCCAAAGCTTCAGCTAATTAATCAGGGTGGGGGCATTTCCCAGTCAGAGGAGATGCAGCATAAGGACAAGTGGGCTGAGCTGACTGTGATTCAGATACGTTAACAGTGAGGATCAGAAAGGAGCCTTCTCTGGGAACAATGACATGCAGCGTATTCCCTTATTAAGTTATCCTATATCACCATGCACTTGAGATGTAAACATGAAGGCCAAGATTTTAGGACAGGCTAATTTACTTACATTTCACTGATTGGTTAAAAGAAAGCTTTACAAGGAGCTAGAATTATTTAAGAGAACGGGAGCTATAGGGTCTTCATTGTGCACGACATATCTATTCAGCGTGCAGTCCAGCTATGGTCAGGATTGGCACCTTTCAAGGCGTTCAGTGAGAAGAAGAGGGCAGGCCCAGTTCAGGGGCAGCTGGGAGGCGGTGGGAGCGCAGAGAGTGGGGCCCCCATTTCCCTGCTCAAAGGAACCCTCCCGTGCAAATACTTGGTGAAAGGCCCACCCTGCCCTGGTGGAGCAATGGACCTCGGATGAAACCCTGCAGAACCCTGCAGCGCGGTGGCAAGAGTGTGCCAGTGGCTGAAAACCCTTTATCGCAAGAGTGGTGGAAGAAGACGGCTCCGTAGATTGGGAAGAGAAAGGGGTGCTGAAATGGCGCATGGGCAGGCCGAGAAAAAAACCGCTAGTGAGTGCCATGCGCCAATCCCAACAAGCTGTACTTTAATGCTCCTCACTTCAAATTAAAAATTTGATTCCTGAAAGCAAAGGGTAATCCAGAAAGACTTGTTTACAATAATGTATCAACAAACTGCCAGTCACTATGCTAATTTCTCTTGGGAGGGGGAGAGAGAGAGAGAGAGAGAGAGAGAGAGAGAGAGAATATAGGTAGGTAGGTAGGTAGGTAGGTAGGTAGGTAGGAAGGAAGGAAGGAAGGAAGGAAGGAAGGAAGGAAGGAAGGAAGGAAGGAAGGAAGGAAGGAAGGAAGAAAGAAAGAAAGAAAGAAAGAAAGAAAGAAAGAAAGAAAGAAAGAAAGAAAGAAAGAAAGAAAGAAAGCGAACAGATTCCGATTCCCAGCTGTATGGCTTTTTAGTTTTCCGTCTTGTTGTTTTTCTTCTAACAATCTTGTTTGTTGCTCTGCAGTGATTATTCAAAGCAGATGTGCTGAGAGAGGAAACAGCCTTCTCCAGCCCACTCTGCAGCTGCTGCAGAAATGAAGCGAAGGGCTTCAGAGGCAGAAAAGACAGAAGGTCCCTCTGTCAGCAGCTGTCCCAGCCTTGGCCCACTACCTTCCACATGGCTGCATCCCCTGAACCAGCGTCCACTTACAAAAGGGACCTGCCGCAGATGTACAGGATATGCGATCCGAATCCCCTCTGCTTCCCTCCCAACCTTCAGGGAAGGAGGCGGCCAAGATCCCACCGGCACTGCCCTCTGCCGGCCACAGGCAAGGAAGGAAGGAAGTGGCCCACAGGAGGTGCCCACCTTACCTTTTTGGTAGTGGGCATGCGCATGTGCACACCTTCTTATGGCCCCAAAGAACTTTGGCACATTTGGTACAGCAGGCCAAAGCAGGAGAAACACCATAACATTTCTACACAACAAGAAAAGTTTAAGTATCAAGGTATAATTTACCAAAATAAATATTGCTGAATTGACTTCGATTTGCTCACCTAACTGTAAAGAAACCAAATGTGTGCAGCCAGAAAAAAGAGAACTAAACCATTTCATGTGGGGGTTTATTCTCAACGTCAAATCTAAATCTTTAAAAATACTGCAAGTTGCACGCACACACACACAGATGGAAAATCTGAAGTCCTTTGCCAGCTGCTATTTTTCTAGTATCCAGTTAAAAATGCTTTCAATATTAGGAGAGGGGGACTGACACTGCCAGGATGAAAGAAGTTGGGTGTTCGCTAAGAGGCTGCCGCCCTGCACTTCCCCACGTGAAGCCCTGTTGCCTTACCGCCAGGGGCCTTGTGCAGGACACACACTTCTGGCACCCTGAAGCTCCTAAGCTGAGGAAGGGGAACAGGGAGGAGAGCAGCAGGGGGACGAGAGGGCAGAGGAGAGCCATGTTGGAGAAAGAGGAGGAATCCGAGAAGAATCGCCACCTTTTGCCAAGAACTAAGCGCTCCCATTGTTCTGAGGACCAGAATACACTCCATTAGTTAAAATAGAACGCATAATTATTTCTGCTGTTTGGTATTTCTATTAAACGTGCACTGAAATACGAAACGTCAAGCTAATAGAACACATGTGGAGGTAGAGAGTTCTTTTTGGCAGGACTTTGTGGGTTCCGTGGTCTATCCTGCCAGAAAAACAAGACCTAAATCCAATGCAACTACCAGGACCAAATAAAAAAAACCCTCTCAAAAGGGCAGGCGGGGGCAGGGAGCCGTGGGGAGAGACATACACTGGGTGACCCTTGGCTAAAGACCCTGAAGTCCCAGGGCCAGGATGCAGGAAACCGGGAGGCTCCACCACAGGGGTCTTACAGGCTCGCCTGGCCTCAGGGCAATGTTGTCTGTTTTCCTTTGCCAGGAAGAATCTCAGCCCTTGGTAGCATCAGAGGGAGCATCCATGCCTGACTCTGTGGTTCCTCGAGTCCCTGGAAGTTCTCTTGAAAAAAAGAGACACTCACACCCGGGAAAAAGTTCAGGGCATAGACATGGACCTATTTCACAGTATTAAGGCGCTGCTCTGGCTGTAGGAAGATAAATGCTTGAGCATGCACAGAGTGCCTCACGATCAGCCACCCCAACAAGGCCCTCGCACATCTGAGAGCAGCAGGAAGCACGTGCAGTTGTCAGTAAATGAGAAGCAGCTGTGTCAGGCCTCCCCTTCTCACGAGGAGGATTAAGGCAACCGCCTGTTATCAGCCTAACATCGAGCGTCCCCAGGCCTGTGAAGTTTGTTGACCACATCTGGCCACGCTCACAGCCAGCGATAAGGGAAGAGGAACATCTTTCCCATTTCGCTCTGTGACGTGGGAGCCAAAACTCTGGGAAGCTTAATGCAAACGTGAACGAAGAGGTCAAAGAGAGAATCTCAGGCTGCACAACAGCTTCACTTGCAAATGTGTTCCCACAAAATCCATTACGGTAGAAAACGCGACCTTCTGCCCGGCCTTGCCAGGGCACCCGGGAGAGCGCGCAAAGGCACACTCCAGAGGAGGCTCCCCTACCTGCCCGTCTTGTCCCACGTGGACCTGATGGATCTGCAAGTTGCCCTGTGAAATTTAAAACAAAGAAAAACAGACACATGAAGTGAAGGTAGAGAAGGAACGGCACCAAGGGATGGACAGGCAGACCGACCGACCGCTGCTCTCCCGTGAGGGCTCCACCAGGGCACTGCCCACAAAGCTCACTCCTTGCTAGGAGGGGTCTCTGCCATGGTCAGCACCACAAAATCTACAACCCTCGTAGCAGCAGCAGCAACATACCAGTATCAATTCCAATACTAACAATAAAGATTATACCCGGACCTTCCTTGTAAGCATCGAGAATGGCTAACGTGCCTCAAAACCAACCATTGACTCATTTTATTTATTTAAAATGCTTTTACCCCACCTTTCTCCTTAAAAAGGATCCAAGGCGGCTTACATCATTGCCACACCATATTTAAAGCAGAAAACAACTTCAAGCTGAAAACTAGGTAGCTCTGCTTCTCTTATTTACTGTATTTGTTTTTAAATGAAAACCTTGCTTTTCTACCATCAGGTTTTCAATTTCTGAAATGCTAATTTTCATTCTTGCTGATCCCCCACCCACAGCCTTGGTTCTGCAGTAGGCCCCCCCTCCCCAAAATGCAGAGCACTATCTTCCCAGTTTCAAACCACCATTCACGAGCAAAGGCCAAGCGAGAGAGTGTGTCTGGCCTAAGCTCACCCAGGGGGTTTCGCGGTTCAGCAACGAAAACCTGGATCTCCCAGTTCCCCACCCAGTCCTCTAAGCTCTGCAAAAGACTGTTCCACCTCTGTCTTTCTCTCTCTCTCTCTCTCTCTTTCCTCTCTCAGGCAAAGGCAGCCTTCCCTTCTCTGACAAGGAAGACTGCGGTGATTAATAGACACCCTTGCTGACCCTTCTGGCCCTTTCGCTTCTTTGTTCCGATTTACAAATGCAGAGACGTCCCCACAATTAATACGTCTCTCTGCCTAAAATCAGCTGAGCATCACAGCACGTTGGCTGGTTTAGAAGGCCGTTTTCCTAATGGCCCCCATATCTGCTCTACTGATGGAGTCACTTCTGTTCACCGCCCGAGCTTTTCTGTTATGGAAACTAAGTCCCAGGGCCGACAAGGGAGCCATTCTAGAAATCACAAAAGGCTTGGTTACAAAAGAGCCCGAGCGCCACTAACCACCGTGCTGCTTTCGGAGAAGCCTCCGGGTGTAGAAGCACAGAGGAAGAGACAGATCACAGAAAGATGCTCCTGCTTGGTTCCCAGTTAAGCCCTGAGAATCTGCCCTAATCAAGGGAAGGAGGGGAACCAGCTTATCCGCTTTATCCTGCTAAAGATGTGGAAACTTGCTCGGGGGGCCGTCCTGTATTTCTTTCAACAAGCACAAGACTGGAGGGTGTAGCTTTACCTCCCAGCGCCCTGTGTTCAGCCTCACTTTTGTCACCTCGAATGATGTGTGCTAGCCACGGTATCAACCACAGTCATGGCACCGCAAGGACGGATCTGATTCTGCCCAGCAGGGCAGCCTGTTTGTCGCTCACCTCGCTGTCTTGCGTGATCTGGACCTGCTCCCCTTGTGGGACCTGTGCGATATGGAGGTGACCCTGTGGGACACAGGAGGGAAAGCGGGGAGGAAAGAAGGAAGGAAGGAAGGAAAGGAAGAGAAGAAGAAGCATAACTCAAACCGAGAAGACTGAAGTGAGCTGAAAACAGTCCATGTAGAAATCAAAACCTCTCATGCCAGAAAACATGCGACACCTACACTTTGAGATAAGTAGTACAGAGGGAATGCTGACTCCTGGGAGGTTCATCACTAACTGATCCAAGTTTTTCCCCCTGCTCTTGGTCTCCAGGGGTTTTCTACATCTGGCGGCAACAGAAGGATATGAATAAGATACTTGTAGAGAGTGAGGATTCTCCTCCTGGAGCATGGCCTTGAACATATCCGCAGGGGCAGAGCTCATTCAGAACATGCAGGGTCATGCTCTTTAGGAATGACTGATTCCTTCCCTGAGGAGGAAATCAGCTTCAAACTGATCCTTCCCAGGCTGTGAGTTTGGGATGAGCACTCTAGCATTCACTCATCCTCTGTCAACGAAGAGGTGGGGCCCAGTTGATTTGCAACACTGGAACAAATCCCATTTTCTCTCCCCCACCCCCACCCCCAGCACACGCGCCTTGGGCCCAAACATACACAAAACTCTTGACTCTGTAAAGTGGTCTCCCCAGAGTTCCCTCAAACCAATCAGTAAAATCAAATATATAGTTGCAATCAAGACCCACTGGACATCTGTTGAGTTGTGGAGGATGCCATAGAATGTTCATGATCATTCCAACTGTAATAGGAAAAGGACAAGCAGGCCACTTTCAGGGAAGGAGTGATAATACAATTCAGTTGGGCAGAAATGCACAGAGGTCAGGAGAGTGGGGCCAACACGGTTGGTTTGAATCACTCGGACTAATCTTTGGTTGGACGCGTTCAGCACATACACATTTTAGCTACACATTTAGGGTGTATTGAATTTTAAGCCCTGCCTTGCTACCAGACCAGACTCATGTGCCCTGTTGTGTACTAGACTACAGACTATATAATCCCTGTAAATGTGCAATGAATTGTCCATGTTCTTTGCTCTCAGTTTCACCTCTAGTGCGGAGGGGAGCACCTCCTCCCATTAAACTTTTCTTTGGTAATGGCAGCCTTCCAATCCCCTCTACTGAAGTCGTGCCAGTTGACAAGAGCAGAGGATCTAGCCTGAAGAGCTTTAATTTAAGAAATCACTGCTGTACCTGTATAAGTACCATGGGGGAAAAGAAACCAAGTGTATATTGCTTGATAAAACCAGAAAAGAAAGGAAAATCTGATTAACTAAAGCAAAGGAAACTTCCTTGTGAATCCTGACTGGCCCTTTGCTAGACCCATTTACCTCCTGGCAAACTGGCTGCTACTTTGTGTGTGTGTGTGTTTTAAAAAGCCTTTTGTGTTCATTTTCATATTGCTCGTGTATGAAACCAAGATTAAAGATATCTGTGTGGAATTCCGTCAAAGGCCCTCCTTCTATTACAGCACACCAACAATTGCCCACGAGTTTCAAAGGAACACCGATCCTTCTATTTCAAACAGTTTCATTTCCTTTGGAAGGAAACTATCTATTTATAGGGGAAAGTGGCATGCCGAAAGTATCAAAACGACAAGAGGAACTGTGTATAAAATTAGCCTGCAGATCCAATCCGTGACGAGATTAGCATCGCCTTCCCTTCGCTCTGTGAGACCCTCGCAGGCTTCGAGGGGGAAAGTCTTCAACACGTGGGCATTTGAAAATCTGATTAGGGTGTTTGTAAGTCAAGGAAGCCCTTTCAGAGGCAGTGGGAAAAGCCAAGTTCTCCTGCCATTCTGCCCTGGCCGCTCACACAAAGTACCATGAACTTGGCAGGGTGGCTTTCTTCAGCAAATGAGCAGGAGCAGAATTTAAAATAAATAAATAAAAAATCCCCACCGTGTATTTGTGAGCAGAACTGGCAGCTATTCAAAACTTTAAAAATTAAATGGGAAGTGCCACGCTTAGCTCTTTTGCATCGCACTTTTATTTATATTAATGTTAGTAAGACTGTATTTTGCTCTTCTGAAAAGGCTGGCACTCCCATGCAACTATTCCACAGGAATGGAATATTTAAATATTTAATCTTGGGAGATTTGAGTGCCACCTAGTCTTTCCTGGTGAATCAAGTTGTATACACTTGGCAGACAATGAGATGGCTGGTGTAGGAAGGGTGGCTGGCTAGGTGGGGAGATGGTACCATTTCTGAAATGGGTCAGAAAGGGGCCGCCTTTCCCCAAAGAATCCATTCGCATGTGCAACTCGGGTTGACGGAGAGATTCATTCATTTTGTATTTTGATACCAAAAAACTAAACAAATTTGCATTTTCCGACTGAATAAGCAAACAAGAATGCAATTATCCTTCCATTTTTGAGCATGTCTGAAAGTTGTGATCTCCCGTAAAAAAAAAAAGTTATTGAATTTTAAAAACTCACCGTTTTTTTAAAAACCCTGTATACACCAGGAGAACTTGCATACAGAAGAAATACACATAAATGTGAGTTCTGGGAGAAAAAATGTATATTAAGGGAAAGGTTATCTTCATGAGTGTCCAAGACAAACTCAACGCTTAGGGAAAGGAAATGTGTACCCGGATGCCTTTTAAAAAAAAAGGATCAAGTGCTTGAGGGAAATGGTGAATTCAGGAAAAATAAAATACCTTCCTGCCTGTACAAAAGGCATACAAACTGCCATGTAAAAAAAATAAAAAAAATAAAAATTAAAAAACCCAACACCTCACACATGGAAATGGGACAGAACGAGCCTGTGACTGAGGATTTTTCAATGTTCCTTTGTCCTTTTGAATCCTTTTGATTCATTTCGCCATTTTCTTGGGTGCAGAAGTTCCCTGAAACATTGCCCTGTGTTGTAATGAAATGAAATAAAGCAATGGAAGCCAGTTCCAACTCTCCTGTGGCCCAGGAACGCAATCGTTTTATGCAACACAAAAGCCCGTGGAAAGGCACGAGAGCCTCACTTAACTTCTAAACTTCTTGCCTCCTGTGGGTTTTGGGGTCAAAGTGTTAACTTTATTTAAACTTTTTGAAAAAAAAGACCGTAATGTCAATGTTTATAAGCTTTGCTTATATACATGGATTTAAATGGATACACATGTAATGAATTCAGGGAACAGATGTCAAAAAACACACTTCAAGACGTACTTTCGGGTGGGGGGGAATGAGGAAAAATGGCTTTCCAGATTGCTAGTGCCACAGCAGGCTGTAGGCTGGCGGGGGGAAGTGGGGAGTGTGACACACACACACCCCTGTGATCCCACCATGCCTGCAAACAGAACAACTGGAAAGCCACTGAAGCTGCCGTTTGCAGGCAAGTCCCTCCACCTGATGCCAAATTACAGCAATTATTCATACCCACAGTGGATCTCTATTGTGCATGCAGGTGTACATCCTGCTCCAAAAATCCTTGTTTTTTCCACACGGACACACACAAGCACCATCAAGAACACCACAGGTTTTGGAAGCAAGAGAAGGCTGGGCCGACCCTGCCGGTACGCCAAAGGGAAGGCGGCTCGGCTCTGGGGAACGGGAGAGGGAAGAGGGAAGAAGACCTACCACTTGGACCTGCCCGTCTTCTCCGATCTGGTGGATCTGGACCTGCTGGGCGTTGGCCAAAGCATAGTGGAGGGCTTGCGGCTGGCCAGCCTGCATGTCGTTGGGGGCCGACGTTGTGCTCTGCGTACTCTCTGGAAAACAGGCAGACGTACAGGGTGACCCCTCCTGGAATTTCCCCCCTATAGCCGTGATGAAGCACAAGCAGATGTGCAGGACAGGAGGGGGGGAGGGGAGGGTGATGCAGGTCCCAGGAATTGGGGGGGGGGGGGAGAGAGAGAGAGAGAGAGAGAACTTCCCTGCCCAGCTGCAAGGACTGAAATGTTCTATAACCACACGCAGCTCATTCCCATCAGCTCAGGTTTTATTAACCTATAAATGGTTCCAGACTAATTAGTGCACTTTCCAACTGGGAGAGGAGGCTTCCTCCTCCTCACTCCCCAATCCCCACCCCAGCAACCTTTTCAGTTCACTGATTACCTTGATGAGCTCCAGTTGTGACTTCCTGTTTCCAGTGCGCTGTTCAAATCCTCAGGACAACCTAGCAGCTGGACAGGCTGCGGATCCAAACCTATTGCCCTAAAAGTTCCCTCTCCTTGCAAAACACACACACACACACACACACACACACACACCAATGACAACATAGAGTCAACAAAGTGCCTCACTTGTTCTATTGCTTCCTTGGGGATGGCCGGCACTTTTAAGGTCTTCAGAAGTACTTCCCAACCAAAAACGGGTTGAGGGGAACAAGGCCGGTGTGCAGGGCATCGGACGTGGCAACCTGAAGCCTCACATCCTCTGTATTTTCATTAAAATGGAGGTAAGTAGAGCACCTCATTAGATTTTGGGGAAATGTGTACCTTTCTTTGGGGTGCAAAACCATGATGAGTTTGTTTGTTTGTTTGTTTGTTTATATTATGATGCAGTTTAAGAATCCACAAGCCATATGCCAGCTTTCTTCCATCTGAAAGCAACTCTTCAGCGTTTCCTGCTACGAATGGAAGCCTCTCAGAGATATGAACTGCTCCACTATGCCGTCATCAAAGAAAGTCTAGTGGCTCCTCAGAGCCTAACAAATGGCTTGCGGTGGAAGCTTTCATGGACCAGTTATATTTGCAGATTATTAGTAATAATGGTCTATTTTTGTACACAGTAGCTGGAGGTCTTCAACCTCTCTCTCATGCACACATGCAAACCTAATTCCAAACTATGGCATGGCCAGAAGCCAAATAAAACATCTCTGAAGGGCCCGTTCTATTTTGCCTCTTGTTGCTCTCCAGAGCCAGGCTTTCCAAGAAGGCTAACTTTTTTTTCCCCCTCCAAGAAGAGAAAGGCAGCCCATAGATCTCAGGGCCTGGAGAGCAGCGACTACATAGAGAACCCTCTGACTCCAGCCACGGCCTCACCCAGAGGGGAGGGGAGGGCGGATTTCGCCCTCTTTGAGGCAGTTTCCTTGCAGCTCCTGCAGCTTGCTTCCCGTTCTATTTGGACTTTCGTCGGAAAGTCAATTTTCAAAGCAGAGACTGTAATTTTATTTTTACTTTTCTGAAACAGTGTTTAGTGCAATTCAGCAAGAGGGACCGGAAGGGGAGGGTGGTTTTTTTTACCTGAGCCGCTGTAAGAGGAGGAGGAGGAAGGCGTTCTTCTGGAGAAGCTTTTCACCGCCAGGCTCTGACCCCGCTGCTTCCGCCGCCAGGCCGTTCGGCACTTGGAGTCTATGCTCTGCTTGATCCGGTACCAATCAGACTCGGTGATCCCAAACTTATAAAAAAGGTGGCCTGCAAACCACAGGAAACAGACAATGCAACACGGGGAGGGCACGGGGGAGTTTCCTCTTCCCACAGAGGGACCGTAACGGAGAGCTCAGACCATGTAACTTGTCAGATGGCCATTCCCAACAGCCTGCAGCCCCCAGGGCCATGGCTTCCTTTGCTGAGCCAACTCATGCCACAATACGGCATGAGTTCATATGGGAGCTGATGCCCCATTTTAATTGGGAAACCCACCTGAGGGAGGGCTGACTTCTGAATTTTTCTCCTACGCACCGTTTCAAAGGGGTGAGGGGGCCAAACAAGCAACTTCCCCTGGCCCTTCTAGTTCCACCCGAGATTGTTTGCAATCAAGGTAAAATGCCTTGCAAAAATTAAGCACATCATCAGGCTTCTGGGTCACTAAAGTGTTTTGCATATTTTTCTGTGGGAAACCCCCAAAAGCCATTAAGCCATTTTCTTTATGGAGACGAACCCTGAAATGGAACCCTGACATTCTAACTTAGCAAGGTCTTCGGCCGCTCAAGAAACAGTAAAGCTCCTGCCATAGCCTGAACATTCTGTCAGCAACCGGCACACAGATGTGGTTTATGTCCTTCCAGTCTTGAGCAATAAATTAATAAACAAAAGGCATTCTGAAGCATATTTGCATTTAAAAGCATGAGCCAATGTCTGTGGGGGTGCCATTCCCAAGGTTGCTAAGCCACATGGGTGTTCTAGTGAGAGAAAACTCTCCTAGCACCCTGTGGCTGCTTCTGAGGGGAGGAGCTGCCACCATTCTTCCTCTTTCTCATTATCATAGAGAGCTTGCCACAAATTTCAGCATATCAGACTTTGTAGATGGAAGGAACAGAGAGAGAGATTCCACCTGATACTCCCACCTCCATTGTGCATCTGTGCATGTCTCTCTTGCTCTGCATCCATCCATCCATCGATCTATCGATCTACCCTGTTTCCCCGAAAATAAGACCTAACCTGAAAATAAGCCCTAGTATGATTTTTCAGGATGCTCGTAATATAAGCCCTACCCCCAAAATAAGCCCCAGTTAAGTGAAATCCTTCCCTCCACCCTTGTGCAGCAACCAGAAGAAGATGGCATGACTGTATTTTAATAAATGTAGTACATGAAAATGTTGTACATGAAAAAAATAAAGCATCCCCTGAAAATAAGCCCCAATGAGGTTTTTGGAGCAAAAATTAATATAAGACCCTGTCTTATTTTCGGGGAAACACGGTATCTATCTATCTATCTATCTCAATCTATCAATCTATCAATCTATCTATCTATCTATGCATGCACGTAAAAGCCTTCCTGTTACATAAGCTCTTTCACAGAATTCAAGCGGGATGGCCATCACCACCCTGCCTGCTGCCAAGAAAAACTAACTTAGGCATCAACAATGAAGCTTCCTCCCCTTGCAAAGAAGCTTGTGGGTTTGGACACTGCAGCTGTGACCAAAAGCCAGCAGCTGCACAGCTTTATTTACATTTTGCCAACAATGGCATGGTCAGCTCCAGTTTTTGATGGTTTAACCCTTTTAGATCACCAGAGAAAGAGAAATAAAGAGAGGGAGAGAGAATGTGTGTATATGGGTGTGTTTGTAAAGAATGGTCAATGCAACTTTCTGGAATTTAAAGTGCGTGCCTTCATGAACTCATTGCTTCCCTTATGCAATGCATTTTCCAGATGAAATGTTCATTAATTCTCACGCAAGGCAATGGCTCGCGCTCAGCAGCGAGGCTGTTTTTCCTCTCCAGGTGACAATGCGGATTAAGCGATTCCAGGGATGCTGCCTGACTTCTCAGTCCTGTCAGATAAAAACTGCCACAACCACCAAGCACTGGGGCAAGCTGGGCTGCAGATAAACTACGCTTCTGCTGCTTTCCCACCGAGGAAGACAGGCAGGACTGGATAAAGCAGGAAACGCCCCTGCTTTGCTCACAGGATGTCCCAGAGTCAATCGCCAGCAGCATCACCTGGTAGAAGCCAGGAAAGAATCAAGCGGAAAGAGAGCCACGGCTGGGGAGCCACCAGCCACGCCTGCCGGCCAGAGCGAACAATGCTGGCTGAGGGGTCTGAAGGCTCTGACTCGCTGGAAGGCAACGTCCTCAGTTTCCAAAGGGGCCGAGAGGAGGAAGAGAAACATTTCCCGATGGCAGCTCTTCCTGTACAGATCCAAACGACCCTGAAGCTGATAGTATAACTTCCTAGATTTACAATATCCATGAGAACTCAACATTTCTTGTGCGTGCCCTGAACAAAACAGGTTTCCATATTCCGAGGGAAATCAGATAATTCTGTGCGCTCTCCTTCACAATTAAAAAGAAAAGGGTCTGTTTTTCAGCCCAACCTTAAAACAGCTCACCTGGTGCAAGCAAAACAAGAGATTGGCTTGCCACTTCTGGCAGATTCATCAGCCGCAAGGCTCTCGAGCAACCCGTTGGCACCCAGCTGCTCAAGGAGTAGAGGATGTTTGGGTGAACTTCACCCATTCCCAGATTTCACGCCTGGCCCCAGGATTCCTGGAGGAAAGCAAGGGAGCGGGCAGAGCTTCCCCACTGACCACAGCAGAACAAACAGTGCCTGCGCCTCAACAATGTTGTATTAATGGGGGACTGGTCGAGGGGACTTGTTGCAAGCGGCATTTAAAATCAAAAACAACACAGACAAAGCTGAGACCAAAGTTGATATCACAGTCCCAGAATTTATATCCCTGATTTGAGAATTCACTCCCAGCTCTGCTTGCTATCTGGCTAGCTCCTCCTCACTGAAGTCTCCTAAATAAACACGGCAGCTGCCGAGTCAAGCCGCAGCCTGAGAGCAGGGCAGATGGCTTTCCAGCACAGCCTCAGCTCTTTGCCTTTTCACCAAGCAAGCACAGCTCTGGGAGCTAAAATGAGCTCTGAACAACCTGAGCATCCGATGAAGAAAGACCTTTTCAAGACTCCCAGCCATTTCTGCCAAGGAGGGCCACAAAACCAATCTCAGCCACTCGAAAACAAATCTCAGCGGAACTGTGACGCATGCAGAAGACTCTTGGGAAAAAGCAGACCATGGCGGGTCACAGGCCCACTCCTGTGTGAAAGCAACAGAACTGGATGCTGTCTCAATTCACGCTGCTCTATGCCTCCACTGTAAAAGCAGCTTCAGTACCCCAAAGGTGAACTAAGAGAAAAACATTTCCAAAACTTGGGTAACAACCTTGAGGTGAACTTCCTACCAAAAAAGAAGAAAAGGAAAGGAAAATATATAAAGCCACCCTGCAGGATTCCCACCTGTTCTCCCCTGAATCCGTTTGGGTGGTCAGACTCCCCACCTTCAGTTCAGCAAAGCAGCAGGGTCCCTCATCAGAACAGGAGCTGCTCACACACAGGTTGAGAGAGAAGAAGCCTGCCCCCATCCGTCCGTCTAGCCATTCATCCATCCATCCACCTGGCTCTGCTTGGGCGTCTCTAGGACAGCTCGCCTATCCATGGAAGTGCCGTCTTTTGTACCACCAGCTTTGCCATTTTGTGCTATGCAGCGCAAGAGCCCCAGGAGTTTCCTCTTCCTCCTCTCCGAACCCCATCCCAATCTTTTTTACAAGAAGAAAGTCAGAAAAGAAGAAATGTTCCTCCCGTACCTGCAAATCATGCACCCTGAGGGTGACGTTCATTGTGGCTGAGCAGGCAGAGGCAGCCGCTTATCTCCCTCCTTCTGTTTCGATCGGGCAGGGGAATCTGGGCTTCAGGTTGCAGCCAGCTGTCTGCACTACTTCAAGCACTGATGGCTTCCAGATGAAACCCACCCAACAGCAGAGGAATCAAGCTGATAGCAGATCCAACAGGCCCGAGAGCCAGGTGGTTGCATTCTGGTTCTTGGTAGGATTGTTATCAATCATACTTTTATAAAGAGGCCTCTTGAAAGTAGCCAGACCGTGGCTGCTACGTGTCCTCCTGGTGTCTGCTTCTATCTTTCCTGGCAGAATCCCCAAAGGAGTTCAGCTACCTGCAAAGGCAGGAGGCTAAGCAGCCAAGGGCTCCATCCCACGCCAGGCTCGGCTCTCAGGCCTCCTCCCTCCTTCCCCCCCCCCCCCAAAGGCTTCTGTCAATTGCCTGGCCAAGGGGTGGCTGAAACGGTGTGGTCCTCGACTCCGGCCAATGGGCACCGATAGAAAGATGGGAGGGGGGCTAGAATTCTGTGTCCCTCTGAGATGCCGCCCCCCCCGCCACGCCCCAGAGGGAGAGTGGGGAACTTCCTTCCCACTATCCCACTGCCTTCCTTGCCGCTTTGGCCAGGCCTTGGTTGGATGTGGGGGCAAGGGGAGGCTCCAGGCCCTTGGCGGCAAAAAGGTAACTGCCGCCGTCCCTCCCTGAACATGCTTGGGTCAGGAGGCAAAAGGAAGGAGATTCCCCTCACCACTGAGCAAAAGGTGCCAAGGCTGATGCAGGCACACTCTCCAGTTTTTTGCTTTCTTTTTATTTTACGGGGGAAACGGGAGAGTTTTTAAAAAACACATGGAAGTAAGCAAAGGTGTAAGAAGGACAAAGAAAAAGATGGAAAGGCCGGCACAAGAGCTCTGGCCTCCTCCTATGTCAGAGCTAGGGAGCCATGAAGGCAGAATGAGTGTGTTCTGCTTAGTTCAGCAAGTGGGGGAAGGAATCCAATCCCAGGAAAGCTTCTTCTACTTTCTAATCAAGGACATTGTCCTGCAACACCAGCAACCCTTCTCCACCCACTTCAGGTCCTGCACTTCTCACTGTAACATACAGTACTGCTCCCGGCAAGATTTATTTTATTTAAAATGTTTTTATCTCACCATTCAGTACAAAAATATAGGTGATCACAGTATCTGGCTAAATAATTAAAACGGTCAGTTAAATCATGTCACATCAACAACGTACCAATGAGACAAAGCAGAAAAGCCAGGAGTAGACACCACATGAGAAGAGCGATTTCCACTGAAAGGTGGCATAAAGATGTATTTTTCCCCCAGGAACCTAGAAGCAAACCAGGTGGGCTACCATGAGCGCGCCTGGCGAAAGTATTCCACAATGGGGTGCCACCACCAAGGTGGGGTGCACCAGTTCCAAGTAGATCAGGCCCTGTATCCTTACACGGCCACCCCACTTTTTCATTTTAAAACATCTGGGCTGCACCTTTCGAAAGAGCAAATCTGTAATCACTGTAAAATATTGCAATACCTAAAGCTATATTTTGGGTTACAAGGAAACTCCTGTTGCCTCTCAGATTTCTCTCTCACACCCACATAGATAACAAAAAAAAATCTGTTTGTTTTAGTAGTCCTGATGTAATGAGCTACTTAAAGCCACATATTTTGCCTGAATCACACATCTGTTGATCAACTACTCCAAAACTTTTCTCCGCGAGTTCCATAACCATTACAACCAAGCAACCAAATGAAAACATATACCTCAAAAGATAAATGCTTTGCGGGAAAGCTTTTGCAGCATATCAAGAATTTTTAATAAGCATATTTCCCTTCACTTGGAAAGTGTGGCTTCAAAATGCTATATACTTTTCAAAATATTTTCTATTAAATACAGATTTACTTGGGGGCTCAGTTCCCAGGGACAAAAATCTTTCCACTTACAAGCTGAAAGAAGAGACTCAACTGAAAAGCGACTTTGGCAAAACTGTATGGTGTGGCTGACACATGGGGAGGTTCCCTCCACACCCCAGCTGAAAGCAGAACCAAGAAGTGCCAGGCTAGACAGAAGGGCCCAGCTGATCCAGATGCAGCTGGTGCAATGTGACAGAACCTTGAGTGTCAGGGAACCCATAAGGAACCCAGACGCAGGAGGGCTTCCCGGAAATGAGGCAAAGCTAAAGCAGCTCCAGTTTCCATCCTATGGAAGGAATGTTTGCAGGGTTGCTTGTGACACTCCCGGTGCCTTCAACAATGATGGTCCAACTGAACCAGGAAGTTTGACAGCATTTGGACCAGGCCTGTTCCGGAAGCTGGCTCTCCTGCCTTCCTCCTCCAGCCAAATGGCCCGCCAACTGGTAAGTCAGGTGGGGAGGGCAGAGGGGAGATCTCACAGAACACCTTAATTCAGGCATCTCCTTAAACCACATCTTGCTCTAACCATGACTTAGAACGCTAGCCGCCATCTGAGCTGCAAAATGCAGAGCACAGAGCCAGGCTTTAGGGCTGCCATTGTGGTTTTATCACCCTTCATCTCAGCAGGTGATCTTCATGAATCCGCTCCCATCTCCACGGAACGGCAGCCTCTGGGGGCACAGCACAAACTACGTATGTTCTGTCCGTTCAGGCTTCAGGCCAAAGGCTGGTGAGTACAAACCATGGTCTTCTTGAAGGACAGAAGAACTCCTTCTCGTGTCAGGTAATGCCTTTATTGCAGTCAAAGACCAGGATTGAGAGGAGCACTCTTTGTCTCACTCTCACGCTGAAGAAATCTGACCAAGAAGCGCCTGGCGGGCTGTCTCAGCCAGTGCCAACCCAGCATCTGGACCAGCGCTGCCTGACAGCCTGTCTCAAAGAGGAGACGTTCCAGGAAATGTCTTCACATTTCCTACTGGGGACTGGAGGGGTTTGTGAACCAATGCCATGGCATCCCTCTTCCTCTTGAGTCGGAAAGGACCCATGCCCATCCCATCTTTGCTTCTCCTTTCAAAGCACAGGAGCACAGAATGAGGGAATAAAGCAAAACGACAGTAACGCAGGGCAAGCCAGAGGCCTGCTAACTCTGGACAGAAGCTTGCTGTGTTGACGAGGAAATGACTGCTCTTTTGCAGGCCCAGAACTTTCTCCTTTCTTGACTCTATGAGATCATTCTCTGAGTCCCAATCAACCCTTATAATCAGACTTGTTAATTAGCAGGCATGAGCTACCTCCAAAGTATCCTTCCCTAGTGAGAAAAGCACAGAGACCTTATTCTAGAAAAGGACATGACTGAAGAAGATGTAGGGCCAGTAGTGCCACTTTTTCTCTCATGGAGGAATGAATGTCTACGCTTATGAGAAGCAGCTATACTTGCTCCAGTTCTGTGCCTTTGACAGGAACAAGGTTCAGCCTCTGTATGATGTACATGGAAAATGAGAATCAAAGGAGCTTTCCCTGTTCAGACAGAGCAGCTGAACCAGGTTGACCAGAAACATTCCCGCTTTCAAGTTGATCAGAAACAGAGGTCTCTTCTGCAGCTCTCCTGAACACGCCTGCAACATCTGGGTCTTGAGATGCTGCTATTTTTGCTGTGAAGTTTTAGTATTTCCATCACTTTCTCCATCAGGAATGCATCCCACACCTGGCTATGTTCTCTAGCAGCAAGCTAGTATGAATTCAGAGTGACACCCTGAATTGAAAGCAAGCCTTGGGATGATTCTACAGAGGAGCCACAGTGCTCATTACAAGCTTAATTGGTCCTCAAGGAACATGCCTTAAATAGAAGCTATCAAAACATCTGCCTGGAGGTAAGAGAAAACAAGCCAGCTCCCAACATCTGCAGAGTCACAAAGCTGGAATCCGATCATTTTGGGCAGCTGAACATCCTTCTCATGTAGTTTTCACTGACTCCAGGATTCACAAAGGAAATCCATGGCAGATGGAGCTACCCATTTCTGATGCCTCCTGCTGCAGCACAGGGGGAACTGACAGGGCTGGGGTTTGCAGACTGACACAGTTCTTCAGTCTAGGTGGCAGCTACGCAAACACTAAGCCAAAAGCACACAACACTGCAGGAGACACTGTTAGCTTCAGCCTCCTCCTGGACAAGTCAGAGATACTTTCCAAACCAGTATCTAATAAATAATAATCCTCTTAAAACCGGAGAGCTGGAAGGGCCCCTGTGGATCATCAAGTCCATTCCCTGTCCAGGAGACACAGTGGGGAATCGAACTCCCAACCTCTGGCTCCACGGCTGAATACCTAAACCATGGAGTTCTTCAGTAATTCTGGAGAGCTCAGTGGGAGCAAGGCAGATTCCAAAATGTTAGAACAACAGTGTGAGAAAACAATCATGCGGCATCCTTACAATAAAACTACTGGCAGAGGCCCTCCCTGAGCCATCATCTACATTAGTGCTTCCCAACCTTGGATCCCCAGATGTTCCTGGGCTACAACTCCCAGAAATCCTGGCCAGCACAGCTAGTGGTGAAGGCTTCTGGGAGTTTTAGTCCAAGAACATCTGGAAATCCAAGGTTGGGAACCACTAATCTGCATCATAACTTGGCAAGAAAGTACTGAGCCATAGCTAAAAAGACACACCCACCCCTCAGCCAGCCGTAGGGAAATCATTTTGGTCTATATGTGCTGCGTATTTCTCTTTATCTGCCTCTCCCAACCATCCTGAAGCAAAGTTTAAAGAATGCACTTATAGCAAGAGACCCTAAGGGGATCTATACTCACAACGGATGCCGTAAATCATGAGAGGATCTAGCTGTTTCTTTCCATGCTTCCCCTGCCCTGAAAGGTTGGAGATGGCCTGGACTTCCCGATGGAAGAGGTAATCGAGCAGCGTCAGCGCCATCTTCTCTGCTGTCCGGCAGTTGGTGCTGATGTGAAGCATGTCGGCCGGCGTGATGGGGCATCGCACGCGCATCTCTGGGTTGTTTTCATCTCCAAGCCAAGTCCCACTGGGATAATCCTCTAAAACACAAAGGATTTTAGAAACTTCATTTATTGATCTTTTACTTCTCTCTTTCCACAGTGGTATAAACATCTAATACTCGCCTCGTGGCTCTGAGCAAGACTAAACGCAGTTACAGATAGAAAAGGATTCAGACAAAAAACTAAACAAAGTATAACATTACAAGATCATACGATTAAAAAGATCCATTTTTTTAAATAAGTGTGGCATCAACCCAGTAAAGGCCTCTTTTTCGGCAGCTAGTCAACAACTGAACGTCTGCCTGAAGGAAAAGGCCTCTGCCTGCCAGTGGAAGGGAAACAAGGGTCCAGCCGGGCCTTCCTTGATGGGAAAATCCACCTCCAGGTTCTTCTCTCATGTTCCCACCAGATGTGCCTCAGAGGGTGAAAGGAACCATGGGAAGACAAACACACAGACTGACACACACAGAGACCTCAAAAGCTCAGCTTCTTGGCACCCTTTGGAGCAAGGCCCCTGGACCCAAGCAGAGCCGGATCGCATCCTATGCCTGTTTGTAATGAGAGCTGAATTTATCTATAAACAATCTGTAAATCTCCTCTTAACCCCCAGGACCTTTTTAATAGCTACAGCAACAGGCCTGCTGGTCTGCAGCCACAAAGAGTGAAAGCATTTTCTGGTGCTTTTAAAACAAACCATAGTCCTCTGTGGCAGATGGACACAGCGAACAGGTTTGCTTAAACTATGGCTAGTGAGAAGAAGTCTGGTCAAGGAAGAACTATGTTTTTCTTCAACACAGTGAACTCTGGAAGGGATTGGAAGTATTCTCATCTTTTAAAACTATTCTCTCTTTGATCTGTTGACCTGAATGTGGTCACTAAGCCCCTTTTTCCTTGCTGAAGGGTATTCAGGAGATCCTCAGCAGAGACAAGCAAATGCTGCCAAGGTGGAGAGCTCTCTGCAAAAGACGAAAGGATCATCAAATGGAGAGAAGCAAGTCCCGTGTGGGTCAGCAGCGCCACTGTCTGTCGTGGAACACAAAGCATATTGATGAACCTTTATCATTCAAATGTTCCTTTCTCTGGTACTTTAGGCTGGGCTGTTCGTTACTTCTGGATCATTGCAGACCAGTTCTTCCCCAGGATGGAAATCTTTTCTAGCATGTGTTGGATGCAAACCTTCTGGAGGTCAGAGATTGTAGCAGAGAAGGAAAACATACCAAGGAGAAAGTACCTAAAGAATGTACAGGCAGATTGTCCAACTGCTGCCCTACCCACTGACTCAAAGGCACGTCCCGTAAGCAGAGGGGCAGCCAGACGTCAAAAAGCCATTTTCATGCTCTACACGGGGGGGTGGGATCGCATAAATCAGACAAATGCAACCTCTTATCTAACAGGCCTCCACACAAGCCAAAATCCTGAATCTCCAAAAAAAGTCCTACAGGAGGTATGAACTAATTTTAGACATCCAAGAAGCCTGGGCCCCATAGCTGAGTGATCAGGTTCCTTCCCATGGGATGGGGGTGATTTCCAATGGCTTAAGAGAGATTTTGAAGCCAACTGGGCAAATTAATGGCAGACAGAGAAAGGCTTCAAGAAGTTGACTTGCTTTTTTGTTTTTGTTTCTGTTTTATTTTTTGGGGGGAAGAGCTCCCAGAATCCCTCACCAGCCTCTGGAAGTCACTAAAAACAAAACAAAAAAACAAACAAAAACAAACCTTGAAAATCATCAGGTGAGGTCATAGAGAGGCCAAAGGTAGACACCGACAGTGGCCAATGAGTTTCTAGGAAGCATTGAGGAAGGTGCAGGCGCCTCTCCTGTGCTAAGACACAGCCACAACCTCCTCTCTTCTCCTGACCTTCCATCTCAAGGCTTGAAGCCATGCAGAGCTCTGATGGGGAGGGTTTTTCCCCCCAATGCTGGATGCATATGCATGACCCCTGAAAAGCACGCTCTTCATTTCCTGCCATTGGCTGGAGTTAAACAGCCCGTGCTTCGTTAGATAGCATGCCAAAAGGAATGGCATTTAAAGTTTAGTCCAAGAGGCGAGTCCAACACGTGAGATCACTTGTCAAATACCTCATGAAAGGAACAATGAGGTCACCAGCAGCAGCAGAACAAAAGTGAACGGTGATAACGTGAAGTGCTAATCTGGGCCTCTGTTCGATTTCTGCAGAATTTGCTTTTCTAATGAAGAAATATGTCCCTCTCTCCATAAGAAAATTCAGAAGCCAACACAGAGAGAAGGGTGTATGAGAATGTAGATTCAGCACACACACGCACACACAGTTCCATGAAAGTGATAAAACATCTCAGGTCACCATCTGGAAAATGTGACTACTTAAGCACTATCTTGCAGGAAGGCTGTAAAGAATACTTTTTTAAAAAATGACACCATCCCAAGATAAACCATGCTTCGAGTCCCAGTGGCTTCAAGGCGGGGGAGTTAAGCCTGCTGCCTGCTCCAAATTTTACTCCCAGGCACTCCTGCTAGGCTGGGAAGGAACCATTGGTTCAGGGCTCATCATCTGCACACACTTGCCCAAAGGCCCAGGGCAAAAATAAAAATGACTGCCAGCCCAACAACGAAGTCTCCAAACCAACGAAGGAAACCTCTGCTGGCCGCAGAAGTGGCCTCCACGGGCTTCCTCTGCCAACCACTTTGCTGAAGGACGGCAGAACGGTTAAGTCGGTTCACATTTTGCACAGCTGTATCCACTATATTATGCCATCAAATTTATCCAGAAACATTTAACAGCCTCTCTCTGACCCAGTCAAAGGAAGATCAAGTTGGTTCTCAGAACACACAAAAGGCACGTGTCATGCCCAAACAGTGACGGGGGAAGCATGGTGGTGGATGATTTCAGTTATTTGGAAAACAAAGGAGAAACACACTTCCATGGTCCCCAAAGGTAACTGCCCAGCAACTGGTGGGTGTTCTGCTGAGTCGAAATGGCACTTCTGACCCTGTTTCCCCAGCATAAAGAGAGACCTGCTTTGCTGCACCTAGCCAAGCTTTCCAGGAGTCACGGACCTGACAATTCTCTAACTTGTAAATCAGTGGCCGCCTGTAGCAGCTCAAAGATGAAGCTGTGTGTCTGCAGAGCCAGGGGGCATGGGATCCATATACAAACATCTGTCACCATGGGAACAAGGCACATAGGAAAACGTACATTTCAGATTTACAGAAACGCAGAAAATGCTGATAAATTGGCCTTCAGCCTCTTCGGAAGGCTCCCTCAATGTGTGCACACTTATTTCTTCTTCTTCTGGGGAGATGGCTGACTCTTTGCTGCTGCCTACCTGCCTTACTCCAGTGGGAAACATTCCCTTAATTTGCTAACATCTCAGCCTCAATGTGAAACCTACAAGCAAAATTCCAGTCCGGTTCTCCAACTAGGTGCCATCAATCAATTCTTCAAAACAAAGGGAAATGCAATGAAACACCTGCCCATGTAAACATTTAGAGAATTAAGTGGTTTCTCTCGTCCAAACATTTTTGTTTATTTAACAAACTAACACTGGCTGCAAGTCAGACACTCAAGCTGAAGAAGACTCTCACCTGGTAGCTGCACCTGAAAGGCAGAACATGGAACAAAATGATTACAAATAAAGAAACTGGTAGAATTATAAACTCTTCTCTCTGGAGCAATTAATTGGCAAAACTGGAGGACAGCCTTTTAGAAAGGTAAAGCAAGTCCTCCTCAGTTAAATCTGGCTGTAGGAACCGAAAAAAACTGAAAACCCTCAGAAGACGGGGCTTCAGTGAAGAGCTATTCATCTCACACCAGGAGAATCCTGATTCCCAATCTAGAACTCCCCAGCCTTTAACGGGACTCTGAGCTTGCTGTGGTCAGTCAGAATCTGTGGTCCCCTGTGGCCGCAGCACCTCAAGCCGGGAAAGGAAGTAACGAAAGCGTTTTGGCCAGGCAAGGATGAAAAAAGGAGGAAGGCAAGCAGGCAGAAGTGGACTAAACAGGCCCAAAAGACCAGGGGGGGGGGGAAATGAGGCGCAGGCAAGGTACCTTTTAAAATGGCATGTTAACACAAGCAAGAGGAGAAGAGACCCCAAAAAGAAGGGAAAAGAAGACAGGACAAAATGTCGTGGCACTTTAAGGCCTAACAGTCATGTTTCAGTGTGAGCTTTCATAGATCAAAATCTCATGTCTCAGGAAGCTGATTTTGGCCCACAAAATCTCACATGGAAAGAAATCTGTGAGTCTTTAAGAAGCTACATTTTGTCCTTGTTTTTTACCCTCTTTAATTCTGTAAACACACTGAAACAAATTAACATGGCTACCTCCCTAAAAATGCAAAAATGACAACATAATCTGAATTATTTTGACATCACCTTTCTGCACGAAATGCACTGATCTTAGAACAGTGGTGGCCAAGGGCTTTAGCCTCTCCAAATTAATCTGCTTTGTGGTAACCACACCTCAAGCACACTGATGCTCCAGCCATGGTCCCGCTTTTTTTTAAAAAAAAGGTAAACTTGTTTAGAAAAATGGCTAATTTGTTCCTTTTTTTCTGAAAACAAACAGAAATCTGTTTAAAGCAAGAAAAAACTTTCAGCAGAACCAATTTTATGTGGCTCTTCATTGTCACTGAGGAATTAAATCAACAGCATGGCCTCTGCATTCTGCAACCCGCCAGCTACTAACAGGCCACTGAATGGCCCCGAGAGACCTCGCCGTCTAAGGTTGGATGGAAGCAAGAGACCAAGAAGCACCCCATGGGCTAACATAGGAGGGGGGCAGCTGGGGATGCTTCTGTAAGGTGCCTTAGCAAGAGAGAGGGCACTGTGAGCGCACGAAGACTGCACAAAAAAAACTGCACTTGTCGGACATGTGCAAAATGCGTGCACGGAAAGGGAAATCTGGACACTCTCTTGGTCCCACTGGGCTTTATTCAGAGCATTAAATGTGTGCCAAGAGCCTAACTTACAAAATGCTACCAAGAACCACTTTTCAATTTATTTATTTTTTTGCTCTAAAAGCTTCATTTGCAATATACCGTTCAAAGCCCACAAAACTGACAATAAATCTCTCTACCAATTTTCCTGCACTATTCAAATAGTGTCATTTTTTTATAAATTAAAAGGCAGTTTTACATTAAACACATACCTTTTTAATTCAGCATCAACATCCTTTGAAATGTGAAAGCCCTTTCTGTTGCTTGTTTTACAAAAAGCTGCTAGACTTTTTTTAAAAAAACTGCATTTAATCAGGCACAATAGAACTGATAGAAAGATTCTTTCCTTTGGGACATTTTTGCTGTATAAACAGGATAGGTCATGCTGGTTTTTATCCCTTAAATGCAAGGGAAGAAGAAGGCCATTTATTGTCAGTAAAACAGATTCCGAAAGAGGCCACAACGGACTCCAGCTTCTTTGTGAGCATCAATTTCACCATTACCGTTCCATGAAACGGCATGCTGCAGCCAAAATGTTTTAGGGATAAAGACAGTAAAAGAGAGAGAGGCATACGCTGTCTCATCAGGGGGCGGGGGTGGGGGGGTGGGGTAATCATAATTATTTCCAAAGCACCAAGAAAGATGACACTGACAAAGAAAACACAGTGCAAAACATCTAAAGGTCTAGATGAATCCAAAACCAGAGTGCATTTCTGGCACTCGCTCTGGAAGTGCAGCAACAGTAGAGATGGTGCTATGGAACTACCCAGATGGCCACAAAAGCCTTCTAAGCCAACGGAACCAAGTGCAGGAGAAAGTGGTCACTCAGGGAACAGAGCCTCGGATTTCTAGCTCCTCTGTGGCAGATTTACGCACCCACCGCCCAGCCTAGCTAAACAGCGAGAGGCTTGTCGTTTCCAATTGTGACCAACTGGCCACAGCAACGAAGGCATGAAACACTTGCAAACTGCTTTAATTGCAATCTACCCACACCAACAAAACTGCAAGTGTTGGAGGCATCTTGATTGGTACTGCCCACAATTTACATAGGGTGAGAACAAGACGCCAGGCTTGCAGAGCAACTAATCCATCTGCGATAGCCCAGCAGATAGCTTGCGGCCCCCTTCAAGTGAAGAGCCACAGTGAACGAAAAAGCACCCCCCGATATGGACCTATTCTATTAATATGTTTCCCATCAAGAAAGAAGAGCAGCTCTTAATCTGTTCGTAACTACCAGTCCCCATCTCAATTATCAAGGGCACGACTGTTCCACAGAGGAGAAATAACCTCACAGTCTTAATCTTCCATTAACTTCCCCAAAGGCTCACGGCGTGTGCGCACACAGACCACGCAGCAGCCTCTCTGTGATTGGCAAGCAAGTAGCAGCTCCAAGTTCTACCGTAACACTGGCTGTTTGTCCATTTGACGTATTATCCTTGGCCAGGACGAATGGATGGCTGTTGACTTAACTGTTTTTTTGTCTCCTTACATGATGGAAGAAGATTTATGAAACTGACAAGCTCTTCAAAAACGATCAAGAAAACAAATCCAAGGAAAATGATCTCAACCTTTGGAAACTGGGAACACAAATTATTTTGGCAAAACGATATCACCCAAAGGGTTCTCAACATATGGAACAAGTTACCAGCCAATGTCCAACGGAAGGAGCACCTTTGGCGCTCTTGGGGGGGCCAAGGAATTCATCTTCAGCTTCTCCAAGCCTCTGCAGAGCCCACGGGACACACGTCAGGGGAGCCGCCGGGGCGCCCAGGGGCCCCTTTATAGCCATTCCCCGAAGCCTCCAAGCATCTCACAGGACAGGAATGGAACAGAGATAAGCAAGGCAGGAAGCGGTAGTGGACAATTTGGACAGGGGTTTTTTGATGAGACAAATTATCCTGCTAGGAAAATAACCCTTTTCATTTAAAAAAATGGCGGTTATTTCCCCCAACGTACCCTGTTACTAGCTCACCTCACTCTACGGAGAGCTGTTCAAAGATAAATGGTGTGTTCTTTCCTTGTAGGTGGCCAACGACAGCATCCAAGGAAGTGGACGTGTGAGGTAAGCAGTTCTCCGATAACAAAGCCCTCTGTGGGGGCTCAGCTGGGGCAGGCTTCTGTTTGGCAAAGCCGCTCACCTCCATCGAAAGCACAAGGAAGTTCCCTGCTGGCTGGAACACCAGCTGCCTTCTTCCTCCTTTATTCAAAACTACCGATAAGAGGATCTCTGGGAAGAGTCAGCTCGAGGTTCATTTCCTATTAAGCGCTCTTCAATACACCCTTTGAAACGGATGTCTTAAAACCAGTTTCAATTCAACTTTCTATTAATCATGTAACTTAGTGTCTTAACTTACAATAGTTAATTTAACATAATATAATAGTATTTTGCCCCCATCACAAATTCCTAATATTGCAAAATTCCTTTCAAATGCGTGTTAAACTGTGCAACTCTCTCCACGAGCCCATCTGCTGACATAACACTTAGGGCTGTCCTTTGTACATCTGGAATCAATTTGAAAGTCCAACTTCAGTATTCAATTAGCCAAACAATGGTAACCAATCTGGTTAACATTCTTTGCTAATCTCTTCTTTTTTTTAATTACCAGATGGATCTGCATTTGCTTAGTTTTATAAATGCAATCAAAATCTACATTAAAACTGGGAAGCTCAGATAGCCATCTCTGCTTCTACTTCTGTGTCCCACCAAGGAACACTGTGGCCACCAGATGAGCCACAGGTTGAAAACTGATGCTACAGAAGGCTAGATGTGACTGGCTGCCGGTTGCGCAAGATCCAGTTCACAGACTATGAAGCTGCAGCTCCCGCCTTCTTTCACCTGTGTACTCTCAGATTCCCATCCCCAGTTTCACTAGTCTTATACTCCCTAGAAAACCGGAAAGGGCTTATGAATACAGCTTAATAACTGTCAAGAAGAAGAGGAAGAAGGCGGCACTGATATTAACTGGGGCAAACTGAAAGAAACATTTTTCCTACTCCATCCTGAACTCTGATTTCCCTGGAGTGAAGAAAAAACAATGACCTTGCCGTACAAAAAGTTTGAATGTTTGCCCTGTTTTTGGAAAAGCCCAGCCTCCATCCGCGCTGATAAATGCTGGCGGGGGACAAAATGCTTCGCTAAGTCATTTGACAGGTTGTGCTGCCATTTGTAACAATTATTTTTTAAAGCAAACATTTATACTCAATCAAGAATGCCTCTGTCACCAAAACACACGTCGTTTGGAAAAAGTAGCCGAAGCAGATGGAAGCCCAGGCGCGCACGAAGCAGCGAAGCAACATGCCAAACTTCTACAAACTGTTCGACACAGAGCGGGCGGGTGGGGGAGCCTTTGCAAGAACACAGAGAAGGTGGTTTGAAATGAAATAGAAACTGCCGTTCCGTTCTCACTTGCTGAAACACGCTTCTGCGGAAGAGGATGCTTGGCTTCCACCAGGCTCAGGGACAGCCTTCCTGTCTGATCAGCGCATGACAGATCAAAAGCAGGGGTCCTTCTCCGAAGGGGAGCAGCCTGCCTCAATCCTGAGGTCCCACATTTTGAGACCCTTGCCAGCTCTTTTGCGGGGAGTGTGGGCTGCCCTCACAGAACTCGACCTGCAGAGAGGCGCACCTGCAGCCAGGCCTTGGACCTCTTTGGATCCAGGCAAAGACCCTCATCATTGGTCGTTCATCTGCTTTGACTGGCCTTTGTTTTAATTTTGTTCATTTGTGCTGTTTTCAGCTCCTTATTCTATGTTGATACTCCTGGTTTCGTTATTATTGCCAATCGCCCTGGGTTGCTCAGCTGGAAGCTGAGCGATGGGATGTTATATTTTGTAAACACATGGTAAGCCTGCCTGCTCCGCAGCCAAGATCCCTACCGAGCACGGGCTGACCTTAATTTTCAGAGGCATCTTCCAACCGAGGTCAAGTCCTCAGTGGGGCAGAGTTTCTCTTGCAGCACGGACAAAGCTTCTCCATTCAGAGAAACACAGACAGATCTTCCATCTCCTGGTTCCCCAGGGCTCAGGGCTCACTCTTAAATCATCATCATCATCCATGTGTACAATATATTTACATAGAAAAGATGAGAAGCTGGGTCACTGCTTTGGGGAACTCAACATGGAGGAAAGGCTGCTTTGGCCGATTTTTAGCACACTGACCTCAGTTGTAAACCCTGTGGTCAAGCACGAGGGCCCAGAGACTTTGCCCAGGCTGGCCCCCAAACACGGACAGGCCCTTGTCTTGGTCCCACCACCTTTACAGGTACATTTGGTGGAGACACAGCCTTCTCTGTTGCTGCTCCAAGACTCTGGGACTCCCTCCCCACTGGAGGTCAGTCTGGTCCCATCTTTGCTCTCCTTCTGCAAGCCGACGAAGGCCATTTCCTTCAGGAAGACTTTTCCTGAAATGACTGGTTAATCAAGGGAACTTTTTAAAGGGATTGTGGAATTCTGTTGTTTTACTTGTGTTTTTAATATTGTTCTTATTTATGATTTTTAATATATCTGTTTAATTTTTTAAAAAAATATTGCAATAATATATTATTTTAGCTTTTAACTTTGTTTCTTTTAATACTGTAAGCCACCTTGGATCCTTTAGGAGAAAGGATTGTAAGAAACTGTTTGTGTTGCACACCATTGGGAATGTGTGTGTGTATATATAGAGAGAGAGAGAGAGACGTCTCCACTGCCATGTTTTCCAGCCACTGGCCGTCCAGGACTTTAGCTCCCAGCAGCCAGCACAGCCAACAGTCAGGAATTATGGGAGGTGATGTCCAAAATATCTGGAGGGCCCAATGCTGGGAACCTCTGGGTTGCAGCCCTTTCTTCAAACAGCAATCTCTGGTCTCAAGCACGTTTCTCTTGGCCTGCTCCCTTTCGGAGTAGTGGGTCTAGGAGTTCTCACCTCAGAAATCTGTCGTGACAGACCTGCTAAAGTCCAGTGCCTGTTAAAAGCAACAATCCATATACAGTCATTTGATGGTGGAGCGAATTGGTTCCCTCGCCTTCTCCTGAGCTGAGAGAAATCACCTCTGAAGGGAAGCAGTGCAGAGGTGGGCCTTTGTGGCAGCCAGAGAGCAGTTCCCACGACTCATCTTGGTTCTCCCAGAGTTCATAAATATCAGTGAGAGTTTCACTGGATGGGTCATTTATGCATACAATAATCCTATTAAAAGGCTGACATCTGTCCGCAGGGAAGTCTGTGCCAAAGGATCATGTTGAAACGGACAGGCTGTGACAACCCCCCCCCTTTTTTTTTTTTTGCTCCACTAGAAATTGCTTCCCTTAAATAAACAGCTGAGAGAATTGCGCTGTTACAACGGCTGTCCTGATGTTTAGAAAAACGGGATTACAAAATGACAGATACCTTATTTATTGTGCGGGAAGATTCCATTCACAAATGAACCTTTGCAAAAACTGGGAAAACACAGACACCCTCGTGCCACCTAAGCACTACTTACGTCTCAGTTAGATAATACTCCATAACCTTCAATGAAACGGCTTGCATTTTGCTTCTGTAGGTACGCCTGCTTTACCTGGCAGGTGGGGACCCAAATTCAGAAGCACCTTTGGTCTCCTGTGTCTCTGAAAAGCTGAGTGATCTCACCTAGTCCTCTGCTCCACATGGTCCTCTTACAGAGTCCACCTGCAACAACTCCTCAACCCTGAGTCCGAGGCTCCCCTCGCTCCAGTCCGTTCACCTCCCTCTCTCTGACCTCGCATGGCCTCAGACACCCTGACTCTCCCCTTCAGGATCCAGGCAGACTCCTCGCTTGGCCCTTCCTTGCCTGACGGTGTTGCCCATGCCTCAGTTCTTGACTGCCTCAACAGATGTGAAGCTGCATCAAGTGTGAAGGACAGTAGGCTGGTTCTCCGGTTCCAGGGTGAGTTCCCCTCCCCGGCACGGTCCCCATAGCATCTCCCCCCCCCCCTTCTTCCTTGAGACACCTTTCCCGGCTTGGAAGGAAGAAGAGGTGGAGACCCAAGAAAGAACCAACTGACCTTGCGCCCCAAAGACATGAGGCCAAGTGGAGGGGGAGAAAAATGAAACTGATGGAAAACCTAATACGGGAACCTTCTGGGCCAGGAGCTGACTCTTCTCACAGCCTCAGACCCAGAACATCTCCCTCACGCCTCACCCCACAATGAAAAAGGCAAACGGTGAATGCAACAGCCATGCCCCGGCTGGGTCCCAGAGCATTCTCCTGCCAAGGCTCCAGCATGGATGGGCAGAGCCTGGCCTTATATCGGTTCTTCTTGAAAGGAGCTTTCCAAGCTCCCATGGAGACGATGCAACTCTGCCTGGGATGTCCCACTTCAGACTGATGTGGGGGTAGGGTGGCCTCCGTATGGCCTCCGTACAAAGTATTTCTTCCCTTTGGCAAGTCAGCACACATCAGAGAGGACGGAACAAGCCTTCCTCTGATGTGGGGATTCCACATGAAGGAGGAGCCAGCCAGGGTGTCCTAAGGAGGAATGCTCCCTTGTGCAAGCTGCTCCCTCCGCCGGCCCCTTAGGCCGCATCCTGAAGCGGAAGAGCCGCCATCTTAATGAGGAGAAGGCCTCTCACGTGCCTACCCCAGCCCGCCCACACACCCACCAGCCGCTCTGCACGCTCCTGGAGACATCTGTTGCTCAACTGATCGCTGCACCTATTTTTAATTTTCGAATATATACATACATACAGCACAAAAAAAGAGTATTATTAGAGGCATGTTCCAAATGGCTGCATTCCAGGGATGTTGATTTTTAAGAGATTTGGGGAGGTTTTTTGGAAGCAGAGAAAATGCTGACAAGGCTATCCCATAAACAATACATTTTTGATAGGAATTTCCTGTTTTTGAAAAATATTGTTTAGAGTTGCCAAAGTAACTGTTTACTTTCAGAGGAGTTCCACATTAAGAGAAGGGCATAATGAGTTACAGGAGGCAGCAGGGCTGGTACATTCTGTTGCTTCCTAGAGAAGTGGAGTTGTTTTCACAGGGCAGCGTTTCAGCTCTGAGGCACAACCGCAGAATTAGGTCACGGCTCTGAAAGCCTCATATATTATTTGAAATTGAAATCAAGTGCTCTTGATCTGTTGAGACAACGGGGGTCTCTTGAAAAAAAAGAACTCTGTTCTGGGAAAGTTCCAGGAATGGAAGGTCAATTTGGACCAAGGAAGGGCAAAAAGCGGAACACTTGGGTTTAACATTGCTTAGGATGCCTGCATGTCTTCTCCTGTCTGTTGCTTCAGAATCACAGAGCACAGGGGCTGAGTGACAGTCAAGTAGGGTGGATAAGGGCCCTTCTTGACAACTGGAAAGAAACCCAAGGCCTATCATTCTTTCCTTCCTCAACAGAAAACCCAGCTGACAGCGTAAGAAAGAACCAGAGGGCACCTCAGTGTGGCACCGTTAACTCCTGTGCCATTTGAAGAAAGCCAGGAGGACTGGGAGGGAGAATAGAGAGCCATCTGAAGAGGTCCAAGAAGGATCAGAAGCAACTTAAAAGCAGAATGGCTACCGCTAAGCAGCAAATGAAGCAAACGGTCAGTTTGCTTTGCCAGGCCACAGAGATAACAACTACTTTGTGCAGGTGTACATTGAAACTGAGGCGTGGAAAGGAACCCCAAGAATACAGTCACTTTGACACGCCAACGCTACTCTGGCAATAGAGCTCAAACCATGAGACCCGCTTACCTTCAGAATTCAGGGTGATGAGGGTCACGTTGCTCCCAATATTCTGGTTCCCCAACTGGCCGCTGTTGGAAACGGAGTCACTGGCTTCGGAGCCACTCTCCCCGTCTTCGTTGTGACTGTCTTCATGCCCCGGGACTTTCACCACAATGGTGTTCTGCCTTCTCCCGGGAACAGCACTGGTGTAGGGGAAAGGGAAAGAGAGAGGAGGAATTTGTGGAAACACCATGGGAAAAAAACCACCTGATTTCAGTCTGCCGCGACACACTAAGGCAACCGGCTGGGTTTTTTGCACAGACTCAACGCCAGACTCTTTTGGTATCAGAAAATTAAGGCAACGTTGTTGAGCCCAAAGAACTCACCCATCTTATTTCCTATGACAGGTAGCCTTCTAAGGCGAGGGAGGGGAAATCCATAAAGCCCACAAAGAGCCAAAGAGAATCGGAGATGCTCTCAGTGGGGACGGGGGTGGGATGCTAAAGGTCTCAGTGGGGCTGGAATAGACACTGGCTTCAAACCGCTGGGACAGGGGCTGCAAGCCACCACTGTCCCCCCAGGGTCTCTAACCGGGGGAAGCGATTAGAGAGCAGCCATTACTAACTTGCTCAGGATATTTTCCAGCGAATCTGCTGCTCTGTTCAACGGCTCTTCCTGTCCTACCATCTTGGCTACAATGGAGTTTTGACGATCATTGTTGAGTATTACTGTGGTCTGAGGGACGACACTGCAAAGAGAACAAACAAAGAGAGAAATCAGGGAATGGGAAAAGTAAGCAACACTTTGGTCATTAATTAGTCCACACTTGGAATTTTATTACATCCCTCCACAAAAGGCATTATAAGCATGGTTTTCTCCCTCTTTTGGTTTCAAGGCTGTTTACTATGCACTGTGTGCTAAAGCTTGTAATCCATCATATTCTGCCTCGGTCCCATTCCTAGAATTTATAATTCTTTCAAGCAGCTGACTGCTTTGCTGGAATTATGTAATGCCCCCTGACCTCTGGCAGAATTTCTTCCATTTTTTCAATCAACTCAGAGCACACAGCAGGGAGGGAGGGAGGGAGGGAGAAGTTGGCTGGTGCCAAAAGCCAAAGACAGCTCCAGTTCCTGCAGAGTAACGGATGGTCTCCCTTCAGACCCGCAAGAGAGCTCCCGCCAAGGGGTTATTTTTACCAGTAGAAATGAGAGGGGGGGAAAGGAAGTGGCAGGTAAGAAGGCGGCACAGCCAGATCTGTCAAGGGATCCAAACACACACACACACACACACACACACACACACACACACACACACGGGGGCTTTGGGGCCCAAATGGTTCCCGGCTCCTCCGTCCTGCTTTGCTTCCCACGGAGCCACGGCCAGGTCCCTCTCACCCACTTCCAACTGGGCGTTTTCTTTGAAGCTCCTTTGAGGCACTTTATGCTCTGCCTTTGGACGTCCAATTCTTTATCACCCCATCCTTCAATTTCAATAAACTCAGAATGCCCATTTTAAAAATGTCACTTACCAGGACTGTAATTTTAATGAACATTCCGAATAATTAATTGCAGCCATAGAGATAAATGCAATAAAATTAAGCTTCCATTTATGGAGACCTGAGGCTTTGGCTCATTTTGTGGTTTCCTTTGAATAGGAAATCTTAAAAATGAAAATTAATATAAAATGGGAAAGTCCTTCTTTCTAAAGATCTAATTCATTTTTGTGGACCATTTTCAAGTGTGCCTGATGGCATTTAATTAACTTAAAACAACTTAAAAATGAAAGGAGGAAAAAAATGCCCTGATATAAGCCATTAGTAATTAATTTAACAAATGCAGAGGGTTATGGATCCTCCGCACTGTGGCGACTTTTTGCTTCCTGCCCAGCATCCCTCGTCCCCAGCCGCCACCCTCGTGCTCCCTTTCCGAAGGGACACATGGAACCGGGCCGCACATTTCCTTCTTCAGCTCAGCAAGAACTCTGGCAAACGACCTCCTCCCTGACTGGAGCGACGTGCAGGATGCACTCCCTCAGAGCCTCGTCTGTACAGAGAAAGATGCCAAGAGCCAAGCCAGGGTGGAAGAAGCTCCGTGAACGGGTGAACTTCTAAATGCAGCCATTGATGCCGCATGTGCTGGATTCATTAGCAAACCTGGCAGGCCGGTGGACAGTGGGGGGGGGGGGGGGGCAGACTCTTTCAGCTGAAATGGCTCTTCACATACAGAGGCTGAAAGCACCCATTGCAGAAGGCCGTTGCACAAGAGACTGACCAGCAGGTCCACAGAGAGAGATTGAGAGAGAGAGAATGGCTACCGGCATGCCGTGCAAGGTGCAGCCTATCGCTCTGCAGGAAGGGGCAAAACGAGCCGGGTGGCTAAGGGGATGAACGTTTTCCCCCTCGTTTTCAGGGAGGAGGCTCTCTGACGTAGGGAAGTACGCTATCGCTCGTCTGGCGTGCGCCCAAACAGCAACTCTTGGCATTCCAGACCTGCCTCTCAGAAGCATGTGTTGAGGATCACCTTGTATGAGATGCCTTGACTTTGAGGTAGAACACAGAGATATAAGCCAAATAAAGCTCAGGCATGTACACACGCACACAAAACTCTCGCCTTCTCTTCCCCTTCTGCTGCAGACTTCAAAGTTCCCAATTCTGCTCTGCAGCAAACCAAAGTTTCAAGATTTGGGTAAGACAAACTACAGTTTGCTACAAGTCAGAATCAAACAACTCGAATCCAGGTTTACCAAAGATGGAGAAGAAGCGGCACAAGCTTTCCCACATTCCTCAGACACAGATCTTAGCTAGGAGTACGCTGCTCGCAGCTGCAGCCTCATGGCACAGGGCATGGCACTCGTCCTCAAGCAAACGAAAAGGCCTCTCTTGACTTGATCTGTGTCTCGGTTGCTTAGCTTGGCTCCCAGTTTAGATAGACAACTATTTCCTGCATTAGTCACGCAGACCCTCAGCTCCTGCCAGCTTTTTCTTCCCATACACATCATGGTGGTATCTGATGGACGCAGAGGGTCGGACTGATATAAAAGTAAATTAAGTTGACAGGGCTATTTGTTAGTCATAGGCACGGACAGAAGGAAATTACAGCCAAAATTAGGGACAAACAACAAAGCCACTTCTTTTCCGCATGGAAGTAAAACAACAACAGCAACAGCAGTCGTGGTAACAATAATAGGGTCTATAACAATAATCTCGACTCCTCTGCAAAGAAAACCAGGAGGAAAATGAACTGCAGGCAGTCTCAGAGCCTTCCTCTTTCAAAATCATGTTTCAAGAATCTACACACCCAGGAAAGTGAGGCTGAAACCCTGCTGTCACAGCTAATCATTGCCAGCTTTTTTTTTTTTTTTTTTTGCACAATCTGTTTGGACACAAAGGGAGAAGGAAGAAAAGGGAGTGTGGAGGTTTTATTCTCGCAGAGGTATCTGCCAGTGCCATGTGGATGCCAGCCTCACACAGGTGGAGCCTCCTTCATCTACAAAGACATCAAACCAGTGACAACGCTGGGAGGGTGTCCTCTGTTGGCCTTGGGTTTTAAGGAGAGGAAAAAGTGTTAGTCTTTCATAAATAAATTCCTGCCAGAGTTGACTTTCAACATGGAAAAATGTCTGCATTTGTGTATGTGTGTGAGAGAGAGAAAGAGAGAAAGACTCACATCCATCACCCAGCAGGCGGCCAATAACAGGAGCAGGCCTTCGGCCCCCTCCAATCTGCCTGGAACCTCCTCTCCTTCCTCAAGGCATCTTTCCTGGCTTGGTGGGGAGCCAGAAGGCGCCATCTGACATTTCACCTTTCCCAAGGTAAACGCTGGAGTTGGGCCAGGCGGATGGGGTGGAAAAGTGATCCAGGAAAAAGTCAGATGGAAACCCACTGGGCAAAGGGGAACCCTTCTGGCAGCCTCACACCCAGCAAATGTTGGCAGAACTACCAGGACGGAGAGGGAGGGCAGGGCAGCGCAGTGGGATTTCCAGGCTCTGGCTAGGAACCGATTCCTTACACCGGCTTAATGAATACAACCCTATATGCTCCTCAGTGTCAAGAATGCAGAACAGAGAATCAAGGCCGTTTTTCAGATTAGCCGACAGTGTCGTAATTATTTGCTGCCGGCCCAAGATGGAGGCACCCTCCTTCCCCTTCGGATTCCTGCAGGGTCTCAGGCTGGCTGCTGTGGCAACCGAATACTGGGCTACAGAGGCCTTTGGCCTGAGCCAGCCTCTGGGCTCCTCTGAGCTTCTTACGTAGGTCTTCACCAAACAAACCTCTATGCAGAGTCACACCTTCCCCTCCTCGTCTGAAGGGATACAATCAGCTCCATCAACTCAGTCCTCTTCCACCCCTTTCGGCTGCACATTGCATACTGCAGAATATGGAGGTGAAGACCTCACTCAAGAGATAATTCCTAGATTATAAATGTTCCACAGCGGCAAGCTACCCTAAGGCTACAATCAGCCCAAATGAAAACGTCATGCTTCAGACATCTCTGGGGTGTGGATTCCAAAGACAGAGGATAAGCACAGAGGTTTCCTGGCTAGCATCAACAGGCATGCCAGCCCCAGCCCTACACAATCGGAGTGCAATAGGATAAAGTAAGCCGTGGCCTTGAGGTTGCAAGAGCTCAGCAGGGCTCTTCACGGCAGCGACTGTGGAAAGTCACAAATTCTTGAAGTTGGCTTGCCGGCTGATAACTAGAATGACAACAGTAGCCTTTCTACCCAAGGAGGCAAAGTCCAAAGGAGGAAAAGCTGAAGCAAACAGATTCACAACTCTCCTTCAGTCCACGCTCAGGCTGGACAACTGCAGGCGAAAGTCCTTCCAAGAGTTGGACTTCATTCACGTGACTGAGCACCTCCCTGGGACCAGCTGACCGGCACATGCCACAACCTGCTTCCACCTCCCCAGTGTCGTTTTTAATTTTGCTCCTAGAAAATTCCCTTTGGGTCCTGAGCATCATGACAGCAAGTCAGACATTAGAACGAGAGCCGTTGTGATGATTCTGCCCTTTAAGGCCAGAAGCCAATCCATATCAGCCGCCCTCCCAAGGTGACTCATGAACCTGGAAGATTTATGGCGCTGTGGTCCATTTGCAAAATGAACAGACAAGAAGAGTTGTATTTATTAAAACAGCCAAAACATTTTAGCCATACTTTTTAACTTCCAGCGCAGCTATACAGCAAAAAAAAGAGAGGTTATTTACATGTAACTCTGGTCCTTCGGGAGGTCAAAATAATGTGGCTTTCTCTAGGCTACACAGAGACATTTGTGTTGAGTTAATCCCCTCAGCAAAAGCCTCACAAAGACCCCCCACTGAAGGGGCAGGCACGAACACAGGCGGGGGACGGCCTCTTTCGAACTCCACCTTTATCAACCAAAATGGAAAAGCTTTTGAAACCAAGTTGGCCATGGTCTGTTCAGTGGCCTCTGGGGGAGGCCATTTAACACAGGCCCGTAACCCTCTGTCACTATCCCGAGCAAACAGTATCTCTACAGAGCCAGGATCCGGCCAACGTTCCAGAGGCACAGCCATCCCAAGACTGGGGGAAGGAAGCTTGCTCCCGCCCAGGCTGTACAAGACCTGAATGATGGGCATGAAAAAGGAGCGGCCCATCCCTTCCCCTGGTTAAAGTTTGTCACTTTCCAGCCCAACCAGAAGGCTCTGGGAAGGAAGCGGACAGCCCTCCTTGGTCTGTAAAGAGGGCCTTTCGCTCTCTAATCAGACTCTGGGGCTGGCAAGAAGAGTCTAACATGGACCACCTTGCTGTGGGGACGAGCCAGCGCTGGAGGTAATGTGATTTGTCTTGAAGCAGGCAGGCAGGGGTGGGGTGGGCAATAGCCAGCCCAAGGCTGTGTGCCACCCCCACCCCCCGGGGGTATTTCTGCAGGCCTCAAGGAAACCAGGCCAACCCCTCTCCTTTAAAAAAACCAAAAAACAAATAAACAAACAAAAACCCTCTGCTTACCACACATAATTTGTCCCAAACAAACTAAGTGGACTCCAGGAATTAACCAAGCATTTTTCATGCTAAACTTAACTTTTTGCAGGATATACGCCTTTATTCTGTAGACGGGGTCTTCTTCCAGCGGACATTCCAAATGGAGGACAGATGCTGCCTATTCAGAATCATCTGGCTTGCGATAAGCCATCAGACTTATTTAGCATCCAAATATTTTGTGTAGACAAGCAGCTCCCCACATCCATCCTCTCCCATCATTACCCACAGGATCTCCCCCATCTCCCTTTTTAGAGCACAACCAGGAGGCCTCGCACCTTGATTTATAAGCACACTGCAAGCGAGGCAGCTTTTAAAATTTGGAATCTCAGCCCAGCTCCCAGGTGCAAAAATTGTACTTGCCAAGAATTTTGAGTTCTCCATGCCAAAGGGCCAGCTTTATATATAAGGCATTTCTGCCCCCTTCTGTTTACTATTAACCAAAGCTAGAAAGAAGTAATGCAACTCTTTGAATTTGACGACAGCCCTTTTAAACATTGACAAAGGCCTCCAGACCTGCCCTCAAAGTTCTGAAAATGATGGTTTTTGTACTTGTCAATCTATAAGGAATACAACCCACCAGATAACTGTGCTGCTACAAACCTCACTACATCTGATGCCCCAAATCTGAGACATAATGTGGCCACTTAATACTTCCCAGAATCACAGAACTGCAGAGTTCCAAAGGGTCAGCAGTCCCAGCTCCCACTCCTGCAGGAACCCAAGATTCAAGGGCCCCTGACCAACGGCCGTGCCACCTCAACTTGAAAACTTACAAGAACGGGGCGGGGGGGGGGGGGTTCCACTACCTCTGTTCCACTGTCAAAGAACCCTGACAAGCAGGATGTTTCTCATGACGATGGGTACAAATGTATTTCATGCTGAAGAGCAGAGAATTAGAATCACAACAGAAGCCCTACCACTGGCACGGAAACGGAAGCGATCATCCTCTTCTAAGCAGAAGGAGGGCAATGGAACAAAAAGGGGCACTTGCCTTGTGTCTACCACAAAAAGAGAAGCAACTGCACACAGACAATTTGTATTGTGCGAACCATTCAGAAGTCAACGTTTGCGAGTCCGGACTCTGCCCTCCTCTCCAGAAACTGCCAATCCTCTCTGCCCAAAACACCCTGGAGCCTGAAACTTCCTTTGGGACCTTGGGGAAGCTGCAGAGAAGCTCAAACCCACACACCTCCCCTCATTAGAAGCGTACTGTGCGTACAGCAAGCTGCCTTCCACTAAGTGAGACCCCCTTGGTCTATCCAGCCCTCTACCAGCAACACGGATCCCCAGCCAGGGCTGCTCCTCAGGGTTCTTCTGGCCTGCTTCAGAGATGCTGCCGGCTGGGGACTGGGCCTGGGGCCTTCTGCATGTAACACAGGGGCTCTTCCATTCCTCAGCCTTCCTTCCAAAGGAACGTGTTCAGGAGGACAGAGTGGAAGTTGCACAGACTGAGAACCGATCCTCCTGGTTTGTAAAAGCCAAGACCTTTCACCTCGTCTTAGCACTGATAGCTGTGGCAGATTAGAACTGGACACAATCATTCTCAGGCAACAGCAGGATGTTACAGCCGCCCTCTTGTTTTCCAGTATTGCTGCTTTTCCATTTGTTCCTTCCAGCTAGGGTTATCACCTTGTTAATTTTTGTTCTTCTAAATCTTTCATTAAGATTTTTGGCTTACAGAGATTTTAAGATTGTCCAAGACTCTTTTACAGCAATCTTCTGCACTGTAAAGCTTCTTATTGTTCTTTGCCTGAAGAGACGTCATTAAAAATCTTGATGCACTCACTTTATTCCCCTAGAGCCACATATAAAAACCAGGAAGTCCTATTTGATCTTATTATTTATCTATCAATATAGCTTGAAGCACTCAACTTGCTCCACGAGACCTTCAACAATTTAAAAACAAATGGCTCATTAATGAAACCATTTAGCTAATAGCAGCTGGCTCTGGAAGTATGAAGCAGATGTGGTTCAGATTTCGGTCAGTTCAAGAAGTTTTGACAAATCTAATTCTGCAATATGTTTGCATGAATAATTGTTCTCATTTCCAAGAGGCATGTTGGCTTTAAGCGGTTCTTCTTAATTCTATAAACTGACCTTGTGAAACTCAACACCAAATGCTCACATTGGAAGGGGCTGCGTTTTTCCAGGAATTGTAATATATTGGACACCAGATTACGGAACGCTTGGCTCCTTTACTACAAGTTCAAGAAATGCACAATTCCAATGAAAAGAAAAATTGGGATTTAAGTGGGTAATTCCCCCGCTCCCGACTCCCCAAGTGCATCCTCAGACACCTTCAGTCTTCACTGAAATCCAGAGACAGAGGCTGGGCTGGGCAGCCTTAGGGAGTTGCTCTCAAGCCTCCTTTTGCCACAGCAAAAATGGGAACAACTGTGATCTTCTCATCCCAAGATATTTCTGAAAACTGTGCCTTCTATGGAGGCAGGCCAGGAGACATGGGGTTCCATTGCGCCCACACCAGCCAGCAGCCTCTCCAACCAAAGGGCTCCAACCTAAGAACCGTCAGAAGGGTCCTTCCTTGCATAAAACTTGCTTTAAAATTGCCTAACGTGACCCTTGAAAGTGGCTGGCCTTCATGCAATGCTCCAGGCTCTCCGTTTCCAGGAATCCTCTATATGTCAGGATTGTACACCGGAAGATTAGCCTGCGCAGGTCAACCAAAGAGGAGTACGAGTCCCCTTCCGCATGTATCAGTAGGTGGCATGGATGGGACAGAGAGTGTGGCAGAGAGCTCCCCCATCTGCAGGCTTGGGACTCGCAGGGGAGAGGCAAAGAGAGAAAGAATTCAGATGCAAACTGACTATTGAGCACATGAGTCAGTAAATTACCACAGCTGCTACTCCAAAAAGGGGGATTACTGCACACCCCTGAGACTAAGCCATCAAAGTTTTGTGATTAATACTGACAAACTGCTTTCCTTTTTAAAAGCACTTGGTCAGGCCTCTGGGAGAGTTTATTGCAATCAATGAAAATCTTTATGATTCAAATAAAAAAAAAGGAAGAAAGGGGAAACGCACCAGGCTTTACTGCTGATAAGTAGAAAACAGCCTGGCTAAGGTATGGCTGTTGATGGCAAACTTATATACATATAATTTAATTACTTTCCCTTTAGAGTTCTAAGCTTCCATTAATTTCATTTATTGAGACAGTATTTCTGGTCATATCTGCACATGGCTTTCCCAAGGGCAATGCATACAGCAGCCTCACCACAACGTCTTCTTCGCCTGCATTATTAAATTAAAGGGTAACAATAATTCCGTTTTCTGCAGCTCTTCTGGAACTCTTTTCTCAAGTTGTTCCACTTACTACCTACATCACAAAAGACTGAACTTCTACAACTGGAGTCCAGAGGGTGTGCGTGCATTTCAGGAAGCAAAGCCAAAAACGCATTCCAGCTGGCATTAACCGAAAAACACTGCCGGCCACATGCCATTAATCAAAGGCTAACACACCCAATCTGGTGGATCTTGAGAACAATTCACACCTCATATTGCTCAGCTACACCTACAAAGCACATGTGTGCATGAGTGCATAGACACACGGCCACCTATGGCTGCAAACAACAGGCTCCTGTTACAATCCCTCCGATGTGCAACTGAGAAACCTCCCTTAAGAAAGTGCTACTCAAAGCTAAACTGTTCCAAATTCCAAAGGATTGGCAGGGTATGGGAAGATCCTTGGGAAAGTTACTTTTTGGTCTACAGTTTCCAGAATCCCTCAATTATGCTAGGTGGGAGTTTGGGAAATTGCAATCCTCAAGAGTAACTTCCCAAGTTCTGGGGGACAGGAATGGGAGAGTGGAACCAGTGGAGCAGAAAACTCTTCCACGTGACTCTGCGATGGGTACCCACATTGAGTCTTCTCCACAGGTAGGAGGGCTAGCACTGCTCCCACGCTAACCACCAGGTAAAGGAGGCTGTCTGACGATAGCCAGCTCCATGACAAACTGCCACAACCCTTGAATACCAGTCTCTCCATGCAACACACACTGTTTAGCTAGACAGATGACGTTGCAGAGTGTCTTTGGGGATTCTGAGCTTCTGAAGAAGTGGACGATATTCCACGAAAGTTCCCATTAAAATATAGCAGTTATCCTTTAAGGTGCCACAATATTTTTGTCTTTTTTTTTCTTTTTTTTTTTGCCTGACGTTCTTCAAGCAAGGAAGGCCAGGATTGTGCTGAGAGTGCAGGACAAACCAGGACCCCTTTCCTACTGGACAATCTTACACTGGTGATACATGGAGCAAAGCATCATTTTGTCAGGGAAGGAATGATCTTCTGAAAGAGAACTCTTGTTCCTTCCCTCCGTGAAGCTGGCTGGAAAAGGTCAGTCAGGCAGAGTGTCAAGTTCTGTGCATAAATCTGAGACTCTGTGAATTGTGGCAGGACACAAGCTCTCCCAAAGTAGTCTGGCGATAGAATTAGTCAAAAGTTATGCAGTTTAATTGCTCAAGTTCTGATGAGAAAAGAGATACACTGGCAAGCTTTGAAAGGTTGTAGAAGCAAGAGTCTTGCCTTTTCAACATCAAGAAAATGATAAACTATCCCTGTTCTTCAGCCAGGTACATATTAGCAACAAGTCAGGATGAGCAAAAAAGTTGTGACACTTCATGGCAAAGGATATGACTCTTGCACACCAGTGTGAAAGATAACTGCACAGAGGCTCAAAGCCCATTTTTTGTGCAGGCTGATGAAGTGCTGCTTGAGAAATGGTAAGCTTACTGGGCATGCAGACCCAGCTGCATCATACTATGGATCATGGCCAACAGGCTGGACCCTGAGCTTGATTCTGCCCCAACACAGAATTTCTAATACATCAAGAAAAGCAGGGTGGCTACGGCAGAGGGCCATACGGAGCCATCCTGCAGTGAAAAGGTGATAGCATTGTCAACTTTCACACACTAGAAGCTGTGATCATCCTTGAAAGGGAAGATAATCTTGGAGCCAGAGGAAGAAAAGGCTGATAGACTAGATTTCAAGTCTTAATACGCTCTACTTCCCCTTGAGAGAACAGGCCTGAGCCTACAGGTGCTCACAATGCAACAGAGGCATTCACACTTGCAGCTTTTGTTGCAAAAGGATAACATGGCCACACTTCCCATTTACGCACACACACACACCTCCCTTTATGGAAGGAAAAGCCATACAGTTCTCGGCTGGCTCATGGCTCCAAGATGAAACACAACTCCTTTCATTATATTAATTTAGCTAGCAAAATACAAACCCCAGCACCATAGAAAAGAAACAGAGGCTAAACCATAGATGATAAGGCTAAATTAATCACTGCCACAACTATCTTTATGTATGAGATATAAAGTTACTCTTTTTAAAAAGAAGCACATGTAGGCCGAAATACAGAGGCCTTTTAATACATGTGCATGTACACATGTGTGTTTTTAGGGCAACACCAATCACACCAATTAATTGATGAGCATAGATTCCACTTCTGTTAATCACGGGAGGAAGGGATGCAGAAACCATCCAGAGGTGCCAAAACTTGCCTTCCAAATCCTGCATGCCCTCCTAGGCTATCTCTGACTTCCAGGATGCCACTAAGTATTGCATGCACACTGCCGACCACAAGGACTAGAAGCTTACTGTAAAACACAAATGCTGTTCCTCTCAGGACACTGAATTCTTTTTTCAAAGATCAATAAAATAAAATCCCGGTTCGTCCCCACAACAGGCAGGGAATAGTCTGCCCCTGAACCTCTAAAAAAAAAGGAGCTAGGACATTCCATCTGTAATGTAACCTACATAAGCTCCCGCAGTCTCTTAGTCACACGGGCTGGGGGATTCTGGAACTTGTCATCTGAAAAACTCTGGCACAGGTTAAGTCAAGAAGAACCCCAAAGGAACCACAAAGCAAGCAGCTGTGCTAAGTTTCTGTTTTTCTTCTTCTGAACTGAACACCAGACTCCTGACAGTTACCCAGAAAGGTACCCAGTTCCCCCCATGCACCAGAAGGATGCCCCGGAGACATCACATGGGTTCTTCACACCCCCTTGCCTTACCATCTCACTTTGTTGCAGGTCTGGGTTGCGCCGAGGGGTGAGCCAGCCACCATCGGGACCTGGATGGGGCTGTGCTGCTTGTTCATGACCAGGTCCAGCTTCTCTTCCAGCGATTTGCAGGTGGCATCAAGAGCAAGCAGCTTGGCTTCAATGCTATCCAACCGCAGACAGATTGTCTGGTTGATGGAATACAGGAATGACTGGGAAGGAGAAAAAACAAATAAGACTGCGGTTCTTCTGTTTTACAACCTACAAATCTACCTGAAAAGATCATGCACACGTTCAGATCCTTCAGACCATCCAGACACTAAATGCAATTGTTGGCAAATTGATGCTATCACAACATGGGTCAAGCCTGGCCTGCATCTCTCAATTTAGCAGACTCTTATCTTTGGGCTTACCTTTCACTCATGGTGCGATGGAACAGTGCAAACCTCCCCAGCTTCTCCTCTGAGAGGAGAGAAGCAGAAGAGTTACCCATTTATTTAAAAAATGGGTGTTCTGCAGTCAATTAAAAAGGAAAAACTGTATTTAAAAAAAAAATGCACTATGCAAATGAACAGAATAATGACAGAGACAAGGAGGCTCAGCCCTTGAGACTAAACGATGGGACCTCCTTCTAAAGGCCAAGACTCTCCTGTTAGTCCAAAGAAGAAATCATGAAGTGCTTTGGTTCCACTCATCTCAGATCATAAGCCGTGGATTCAAGGAGCTTGAGCCCCTTCCCTCTTTCTATTGGATTAGTGGGGACTCAAGAAAAGCCTTTTTTGGCAGCGTGACCCCACCGCTGAAGAACCCTCCTTGGTCATTTTCAGATGGGCAGGAAGGAACGTCCTGTTTCGTTAAGACTTTGAACGGGAGACACGGAAGAGCCTCCGCAAAGAATGGAAGGACCGTGGACGCTTTTGGGCAGCCCCGGGCAAGAACAGCACCTGTTGGCAGTTTTTTCCCACGCCGCTCCAGAAGCACCACTGGACGGCTTCTGACATGAACAAAGAAGAAACACATGACTTTGTATATTTCATGTATTCCTTTTTTTCCAGAGTTCTTGCTCACATTGAGAGCCTAACCCTCCGTAGGAAGCACCACCTCTGCAGATGCAACGCTGCCCATGAGGAGAAAGCAATGATTTGGAGGGGGGGCTCAGCCCTCTTTCCCAAATTTGCTGCTGAGAACCCAGTAAGTAATGTCAACACGCAAAAATGAATGTTCTTGGTTTTTTCTTTGTTACTCTGTGCCTGTCCTCACACTGTAATTTTATCTGCTGTTCTAGTTTGCTGCTGTTTTACACCCGTATTAAGCCTCTATGGATGCTTTCGGAAACAAACTGCAAAGGAGATCTATAAATACAGTATGTATTCTGAAATAACTCAAGTTTATTAGTGCACTCCTTTTCTGTTCTCAAAGCAGCATGCTGAAAGGAATGACTATAGAGGAATATTTAGGAAGAGTGCTTTCCCTCCTTCCGATAAGAGAGACATTCTGCTTTCATTTACATTTAACTTCCTCAAGAAACCTCTGGAGTGCCACCTAGCGGGCTTAAGTTGAAAACGGCACAGAAGAAGAAAATTAGCTGAAATGTATATTGTGGTAACACCTTTACTAGGTTAACCAATACACATTTAAAAAATCTGTGCATGCTTTCACAATCACAAATCCCTTTGTCAGGCAAAACGCAACCCCCCCCCCAAAAAGGGAGGCACAGGCTCAGTGTTGAAGCTATAAAGCTGAAGGTACAAAATGAAAACATAGATGTAGGAATGCTGAAATGTAGAAATCATTCTCTGTTAAAGATCCTGTTTTCCACACACACATCCAATCTTGCCTTGAAGGCATCACTAAGCAACCTGCTTGGTCTCAGGTTTGACGCTTCCCACTGCTTACCTGCATTGTGTTTAACCCATTTGAGCAAACGTGCATTACTTTCTTTAAAAAAATGTGTCATTTTTTATTTATTTTACATGTGTGTGATTGTGAACCCTATTAGCCACCTCAAACTCCTATGGAGCATAAATAGGCTATAAATCAAATGAACAACGAACAGCAACAACAACCCTCTGAACCCGCAGTAAGAGCTCAAGCAAACTATAAAAACTGGTCCTTGAAATACTCCTGATGAATCCAAATTGCTCGTCAGCCCATAAACCAGTAGTTTGTGCCAGCATCATAAAGCCAGTATCACTCAACCATATCCCACATCACTGCATCCAGATAAATATATGAGGACACCAAATGTGGGCAAAACTCATGGATTCTTGCTACCTGATCAACACCTTACAAGTTCAGGGGAAAAGAAGGTACATTACAGCCCACTGTTACCATAACATTACAGTGCTAACTTTTAAACAATGGAATACCAGCCACAAGTAGACTAAAAAATAAGGCCTAAATCAGCCATACTAAGGCAGTTCAGAAGTCTAAATCACAGCAAGTTGATCCGTATATACAGCCTTCTGTCCTATATTCATATTATATATGCTACCAAAGGCCTACAGTCGCGATGTACTGTAACCCTTCAGCAGCATCAGGTAACTTGAATAGTCCATCAAGCACTAGCGGCACATTATGAACAATCACAACAACAGAGCCACAACCTTAATCGAGGGATCCTGGCAATTAATTTCTATCCGTTGCCGTTTTAAAGGTGGATCTATGTCTTCATCGTTCACTTCATGGTTTTCCAAAACAGCTGCAGAACAGAAACAAAACAAACCATTTTCAGAACGGCTGTAACTGTGTATGGGGTGGGGAGGCCGTTTGAAAACGACAAGGCACCCCAAGCCTAAATATCCTCCTCCAAGGAATTATTCCCATGAGAGAGAAGGCGGGGAAATGTCAGGGCCCAGAACAGTTTCCCAACTGGAGCGACTGAATCCCTGAAGGTATTTCCTGGAAAGAAATGCCTCCTCAAGAGGGCACCTTGTCGTCGTCCCCCCCCCCCCACCCGCATCTGGCCTGCCCATCCTCTTCAGCGGGGCCCCCTCCTCCAAGAGGACTTTTCCTAAGCCTGTTCTCCGATTCCTGGTCGTGATCAGTGCCTCAGTCTGTTTCTGTCCCACGGGTTTGGAAGACAGGGATGGGGGCTGAATCAAAAACTGACCGCCGGGATTCCCTAGGGGGACCCGGGCACAACTCAGGGAAAGGTTGGGAAGGACTTTTTGGACTACACCTCCCAGAATCCCCCAGCCAGAATGACTTGGTTTGCACACTTATTCTTTGCTAGATGAATTTTGATAGGATTGTCAAGGATTGTTTCGGGGGGGGGGGGGGGGGATAATGCCAGCTGTGACGAACACGGGCTTCTGATTCTTTCCCTGGAGGTCTATAAAGTTTTGTTGGACTTTTAGGGAGGGTTCAGCTGTCGGTTTATCCAATGTGACAGACAAGTGTTGGCTGCCTTGGTACGAGGCAGTACAGTCCAAAAAATTACAAAATATACTTTTCCAACCTCTGCCTAGAAGCTGAGAGGAAAGGCCGGCAGCTCAGGAACTGGACACGGCCTTACCTCCAGCAGATGGAAATTGTATTCCTCCCCATTCTCCCTATGATGTAAATGGGGAAAGACCAAGAGGTAGTCTAAAGAAACCGATTTACAGCCCACAGCCACTCTCAGGGTGTCGCTGCTACTGCTGCCGCCCCCGCCTTTGTTTATCTTTGTATCACCCTTCCCACTACAGCTCTCCCTAGTAACCTACCTGGATGATCTGGGTTCAAGTCCTCAACAGCAATCTGAACCACATCTGCTAAATCCTGCTCTGTCATCATTCAGAAACAGGCAGCAGAGCTGAATCGAAGGAGATCCCTTAGTTCATGCAGTTCTGATTCTGAAACACATCAGGAAGGCAAAACTATGGTCACCCAGAGGCTGCTCACAGTTATCACATATCACACCAGAGGTAAGATTATGTTCAAACCATATTCATACAGTAATTCTTTTTTTTTTTTTGACATAAATTATAAATTTTGACTCATTTTTAAAGAAAATACCCACTCAACTTTCATGACACAGATTTTGTAACCACCCTTTTGGCACAGCTCATGGCCATGAAATGCTATCGTTTGAATTCCATGTCCCACTTCTAGGTGTGCAATCAAAAAAGGAAAGTGTAGTTTGTTCATGAGGATGTGCCGTGCCAATCCAGCAGAGCCAGCTCTCCAGCTTGTCTCTTTCCCAACAAGTCAGAGAGCTGCATCCTGATAAATAAGGGCACAAAGCCAAGCCCCCTCCCCGGAGACTATTTGGTCAGCTCTGTCACAACTGGGGCTTTCAGGGAGCACACATGAGCACCCCAGCCATGCCCAGTGGCCTTACCATGAAACCCATACCAAGCGTGTCCACAGGGCCCAGCCTGCCTCTCCCTTCCCTCTCAGTCCAGGAGGGCCAGTTATCTTTTTCTGCCCAGGCACCAGGATGCAGAAGGGAAGGTGGCTCCTACGCTCAGCCCCCCACCCCCACCCTCGCTCCCAGGACACTTCCAAGCATCTGGCAACCATTCCTGCAGAGGAAAGCTTTTTGTGGCTACAGATGACACCAGTCAGGGGGCTGGAGCATGAATGCAACTCCCCACTCTCCCCACTCTCTTCCTTTTTTTACTGATATGGGCACAATCTAGACCACATTAAGGGCCTTCACTTTCCACTTTTTTCACTGAGAATTAAACCAATCCACAGGACATGGCAGTGCTTAAACCATGCTACATGGTGCCCTCTGGTTCTTAGCATCTTAATTCAAGCTGAACTTGTCAATTCATGAAGAGACTTCCTAGCAATAGAATCAAACTCACTCTCACTCTCGGTCATTCCTGCAAACATATGAGAATGCAGGCCTGGGAGCAAAGCAGCTTTATAGGATGTTTTTGTCAGCGCAAAATAAGATTTGGAAGCGCTTCTGGTCTGAACCCAAATCCGGTTTCTCTCGTCGGTCTCCAGAGTTTCCACAATCCAGCTCCTGCAAGATTCCGTTGCAGTCCCAGCCCTTGGCTCCAGGTCCACAGCCAAAGATTTTTCAACACCGTCCCCCTGGAGTTCCCTGTCAGGGATGGTTAGAGCTCTTATTAAGGGAAATCTCCAGCCTCCAAAAGCCAAATTAAAATCACTGGAGCAATTCACAGCTGCATTTCCCACTGTTACAGAGCAGTGGCGGGGGGGGGGGGGGACAGAGGAAGCACAGGGACAGGCAAGGGGAATTCTCAGTACCTGGAGCAAGGATGATTACCAGGATGAATCTGGTTTGCCAGTGGAAGGGGCAGTTCAACCAGAAGCCAAGCCACCTTTGCACACTTGCTGCCCCTTTCTCTTCCTCAGCCTAAAGTCAGGACTGCCATCAGAGCAGACAGGTGCAGCCCAGTGAAGAGGAATTCACCTCACAGCATCACTCAAGCCTCTGGACCAGCCAAGGCAGCAGCTGCTCACTCATCTCCACCCCACCCACCCCACCACATACCAAACACACACACACACACATATTCTAAAGTCTTCCAAATGAGGACACCACATGAGCTGTTTACTCAAAACATTTCTGCTGCCAGGAGAGATTCATTTGAATTTCGGATTGCCATGAAAACTACCATGGCTGCATTCACTGGGGCAGGATGCCCAGGCATCTGGCGAGAGACTTAGGGCATGTGGCTGCCATTTCTATCCTGTTGGCAAATTAAGTTTGCCATTTCTCAGAAGTCCTGGGAACTGGCCAGCCTTAACATAATAAAACAGCTGTGCTAGGATTACTGTTTCATAATGTCACTGACTGCAGACGCTCTTGGAAGCCCTGCCCTGCGCTGAAGGAGGAGGCTTCCAATCCATCCTTTTTTAAAAACGGACAAAACCCAATCAAAATCTCCTTTGTTTCCTATTAAAATCACACACAGCTGAAAGCAACACAATCCTTCTTCTTCTTTTTAAAATGTTGGTACCAGCACTTGTATTTTACAATCCCCAGAGCCAGAGGCTGAGAGCTCAATTCCCCCACTGTGCCTCCCAGGAGAAGAACCAGCCGACGTGACCGTGGGCAAGCTGCACAGTAGTCCCGGGGCAACCCCCGGAAGGAGGGAAGGGGAGATGACTTCTACGTATCCTCTACCTTGGAAAGGGTCACCTTAAGTCAGAATTGATTTGACAGCACATTTATTATTATTATTATTATTATTAATATTATTATTATTATTATTATTATTAAAAAACATCAGGCACAGTCAATCTAAACTATAAAAACATTGACTGGTATTATATAACAGATACAAGTTTTAACCAAAAACCTAAGCATCTGTTAAATATCAGTGCAGTATGTATGCTGTTCCTAATATTGCCATTTTTTGGTAGCTCTGATGGTATTATTTCTGAGATCTGCAACTGCTTATAGTACTCTGTGAAATTTCTTGATATTGTTCCCAAAGCCTGGATGATTACTGGGACTGCTGAAGTGTGTTTCATCCACAAGCGAGATATTTCGATGGCCAGGTCACCCCCGGACCTGGCATTTGTTAAATATCGGCGCAGTATGTATGCTGTTCATAATATTGCTCGGTTTTTTGTAGCTCTGATGTTGTTGTTTTTATTCCTTGCCTGCAGCAACTCAGGTTGATCAATGGGAGTAACGGTTCACCTAATCTCCTGGCCGAAGCAGAGGTAAGAATTTTATCACTGAGAATCGATAGAGGCAGATAAGTCCCCAGTAAAGCTGGATCTTTATCAGACTCTGGAATCCACGCTGCATCCTGCCAAGAGAGAGGAATTCTGTCTCGTCTTCTCCATTTCCTTTTACTGACATGAAGGAAGCCCTCTGAGGAACCTGCATCACAAAGCTTGATTTTGAACTCAATGGCAAAATTAGCTGGCTCTCCAGACCCTTTGCTGAGGCTGTGGCTGCTGAGCTTCCCCACGCCAGATACCTTCTGTATCTTCTCCTGGGGATGTGGAATCTTTTGGATTCATCGTTTCTGGTGAATGTTTTGGGATCTTGCATTTCTCCCCTTATTCAGGAGGGCAAGCGCAGCTCACAAGGAAATCGGAAAAGCTCCAAAGCCAAAAACGATCAGAATTGTCCAGACTCCCCCATCCCACAAAAGAAACCAAATACCCTCAGGCGGACAACACCCAGGGCTTGAGCGGCAACCGTCCAGGCTTGTAAATAAGCCCACAAATATTACCTGCCCGGCAGAGGAGGAGGAGGACTTACTGTCAGTCCAGCTGGCCCTCGGCCATCTTGGCTGGTTAGGATCACACACTAAGCCAGTTCAATGGTACTTACTTCTGAGGGAATACGGCCCATGTAACAAAATCTAGAAAAAGTCTGTGAATGCTCATGCCATTAGAAAAACTAGGGGTTGCTGTTGTCGAGGAGCCAAAAAGCGTGAAAACTGTCTACATTCTTCACACCTGCCATCCTTGTTCACTAAGACAGATCTTCCACATCCTACAGGGCAGGCTCACAGACACGGGATGATGGCATCTAGGAATCTACGTTGATTTCCCAACCCTAAGCAGAACTAGTTTTCTCTCACAATCCATTCTGTTTTACAGACATCATTATCCAAACATTTGTAACAGATAAAACTGAAAAATTTCCTAACAGTTTCATCCAAGAATTTCAACATCTTAATCCAAAAATCTATAAATGTGTGAACCTTGTCACAATTCTAAAACATATAAAACACAGTAAAACTAGCTAACTGGAGGCACCTGTCATGACACCGGGAAGTTTTTTCCAGTAATTAAACTATATTTACTTGAAGGGTCATTCTTGGCTCTCCAGAGTCACTGGATTGCCTTCTGAACCATTTTCTTCCCCCTCATATGTCTGTGGTTCTATAGTAATACACGGCACCAGAACACATCATTGCCAGGATTTTTTTTTTTAATCTTTGGACCTTGAACAAGCCAATTCAAAATGAGAGAAATATATATCCAGTTAAAAGTTAAGTTATTAAAATTATAACATGCTGTTGTCATGGTTATTTCATGCATAATTTTTCCTTTCTCAGGCACCAAACAGCAGCCAAGCCTTCCCGCCTTTCGTAGCCCACTGTGACATGAGTGGTTAACAACTCCCTTGTAAATGCTCACCTCTGTGATCCATTCTAACATTAAGGGGCCTAAACTTGGCTCACCTCATCACACTGGTTGGCAGCTAGTTCTTAGTCCTTTTCTGCTAGCCCGTTGCTCCCTAACCGATTACATCATATGTCAACATACTGTAACACTGATTAATCAGAATAACATAATAAAAAGCAGGCCTTTTGGAAGAGAAGGTCAACTGTGCTGTACACCAGAGCCCTGGCGATTCTCCACAGGCTTTTCTGTGCCACTTTTAAGACGAGAATCAATCAAGGTGCACCTCAAAAGGGTTCTAATTTCATGCTGCATTGAAAGCTACAAAGCACGTCCACGTGTGTTCAAAGTTGCTCCCCTTGTTATGTTTCTACTCTTCTTCCTGCCTCCAAGGCTCTTTTAAAATTATTCACATCAACAACACAGAGAGAGAAAACCATAGGCACCCAAGAACTGAACATGAGGAATTTTGTATGCAAGAAATGTTTGCGTCTTATACTCTGGCCATATATTTTCTCCTGGCAATTTGGTCCTAAACAGCGGGTGCTTTTATCACCACAGACTCTGAAACATTCTTCCAGCTCCAATTTGCATACACCACATTCTTATTGCCATTAAACCAATCAATCTAAGACACTAAGCAGAATTTTGAAAATTGCGTAACACAAGAGTATCAAGCACTGTGCATTCCTAAGCCTATAGCTTCCCTTTGGAACATGAGCTAAAAAGACTGATGGAAGGGCAACTGGCGCGTCTTCTGGCTCCCACCCATGCAGCCCACTCTGACCTCCATCCCGCAGAGGCCACGCTCAATCAAGCCTGAATTCAGTTTAGAGTGCAGTGCAACTCTTAAAACAGTCCTGAACTTCTACAGCAGGCCTTTTAGTGTAACCAGAAAAGGCTAAGCTTTAGGGCTTAGGAGTAATGTTTTGGATGCACAGTCAAACATTCCAGGAGTGACTACAGCACAATAATCTATAGTTTACAACAGATTCAGCCACTGTATGTTCAGCCAAGTACAGTAAGAAGGCAATCACTGCCTGGCAGGATCCGACTCTGGCCCCTCTAACATCCAGCATTTCCCTTCCAAAGAGATGCCTTTGGGAGTTTGCAAACAGGGCACAAGGCAATTCAAGGTATTTCTCAAAGTGTGCAGGACTACAACTCGTATCATCCTAAGGCTGCACGATCAATGCCTATGTTGACTGGGGATGATAGGATCTGTAGGCTAACACGCCTCTAACTAGGTTAGAGGAAAATGGCCTGAAATGACAAACCAAGGTGAATGGCTAAAACAGAATTCATTTAACTCTTTTGGAGTACAGGGACTACTTTTTGAAATATCATCGAACTCCTTGGGTTTCAGTGTATAGCGATGACCAGTTAAGAGCAAGGGGGGAAGAGGTTAATGAACAACATTTTTCAGCATTCCTTGGGTTTGCTCGCTCACCTGCAGTTGGAGGACCAGGCTTTGCCCACCCTTTCTGATCAGCATGGGAGAGCAAAGCAGTAGCTTACAAGAAACCTATAGAATCTGTAAGTGTACACCAATATAGGAAGATAGGTGGTTGGGGTAGGGCTTTTTAATGATTGCTTCTTTAATTACACAAATTTCATTGAAAAGAACTTGGAGCTATTTTATCAGGCAACAGGAGTGATGGAAAAGTGAAAGACGGCCAGTTTTTTGCTGCTCTACTCAGAATCAAGGAAGCCAGACCTTCCCTCTCCTTCTGTGTCACAGGATCGATCCCAATGGTTTGAGAGACTGGGGAGGCAAGACTCTTGCCTGGTGAGGGTCTGCTCAAGCTCCTTCCTTGATGGGACTGGCACAGAGCTCACAGCAGCTAGGCATGGGAAGCACGTGGGCCTTCCTTTCTCCTTCCATGAACCACACTCCAATTCTGCAAAGAACTGAATGGGACTGGAAGGCAGCCACCAAGGAAGGTGAGGGGCTGAGTCCCATCCCCACCCCCCCCACCCCATTCCTAGCCTTCTGCAGTCTAAACTAAGCCCAGAGTCCCCAGATGGAGTCACAGTTTCAGGCTGCCAAGGGTGTGTTCTCACACATTCCCAACAGGCTGCTTCAAGGCTGTAAGCCACTTTTTTTGCACACAAAGTTAATAAACAGGAGAAAGAAAAGGGAACCATGGCTCCGGTTCTCGACGCACCTCTGGGGAGCAAGCCTTATTTCACTCAGCAAAACTTTCATGGGAGTACACATGCACAGGACCAGCTTGCAAAAGTCACAGCTGAGCCCGGCACGACTCATTGAACAGCCCAAGTCACACCGTCAGTGGGCAGAAAACTGCTTATACTTGGGGTCGTTGGTAATTTCCATCAGGGAAATAGAACACAGATTACAGTGCAACTTTGCCAAACTGATTTGACTGACGTTGTCAAAACAAATTACACAGCAGAACAGTTCTGAGTTTAAATATTTATTTTAGAAGAAGGTTGTGCTTTAAATATCCTTTAGAAGATTTCCAGCAGTTTCCAAACAAATAACTTCAAGCTCACAACACGAAAGCTATTTGGAAGCAATCTCTACGGTGACTGAGTAGCTGGGATGTCAAATTGGCATTGCGTTACCAAGGTCACAGGCGGGGCCAGTTGTGATTTCCAAGGGGAGAGCGCCATCTGGTGCAACCCAAACCTCTCACAAAATGCATCATTGCAAGTTGTGTCTTGTGCAGCAAATACTGAATAAAGAAGCCAAGTGTGCTATGCTATTGCTGGAGCAAATACTCCCATTGAGGGAGTATTTCAGGCCAAACAATGAAGCTGAAATGATCTGGGCACAAGCCGGAAGTAGCAGTGAAGAAAACGTCAGTGTGAGGGAAATCTCCAGACCCATCTCAAGGAAAAGCAGGCATGGACTGGAGCAGGGCCAGCCATCTTTCCGGGAGTGGTGTGGCTAGGAAATCTGATGCCACAGGAACAGTGGAAGCCACCTCAGACCTCCACAAGGTTATTTGTCCACCAAGCCTCTGGCTGTCTCTTCTGAGTGGCAGTCACTCTCCATGGCTTTGGACAGCCATCTTTTTGCATCCAATCCTGCTGTCTGATCCAGTTGGAACACAAAGCACGTCCTTCCACCAGCCCCTCCCAAACATTTCTTTGCTAAGGGGGGTGGGCAGAGGGAATCTCCTTCTCACGCCCAATTTTAATATCCTGCACAGGGCCCAAGTGTACCTTGCACTGTCAGCTAAACTGAAGTCCATCTCACTCGTGCGGTGTGTTCCATATTTAGAGATCAGGCTAGGGTCCTGTGCACTTGGAGTTAGAAATGTCAACTTGCCCACGCACCTGACTCCTCTCGATGGTGCAGGTAAGTCTTATCACCTCTTGCAACCACAGCTGGTGTTTTTTTTTTTTCATTTGCTGGCCACCAAAGGATCCAAAGAACAGTCTCTTTCTAGAGTTGAACGGTAATTCCAGGAAGCATATGGAGAGCTATAGGCCTAGCTCGCCACTGCAGACCCTGACAGCTCCCCCAGCCCCACTCTCTCCTTTGAGGTTTCCCCTGCCCTGACTCTCCAAACAAGTTCCATTTAGTACTGCCTAAAATTATTGAAGTTATCCCAAACCACACTAACAATATACAGTACCTAGAAAGTTCAGTGAGTCAAAGCACCTGGGTAGAAAGCCGTGGTCACCCACAAGTACCTTGCAGGAAAACAGTGAGCCTATGTGGCCTTGGGCAATCTGCACGTTCCCAAAGTCCCCCCAAAGACGGGACTGGGAAACCATCCCTGGACTGGGTCGCCTTAAACTGGAACTCACAACAAGCAATTATTATTACAGAAATGGTACCATCTCGTTAGTTGTCCTAAAGTTATACAGCTTAAAGTTATACAGCTGACAGCTTTGCATTTTATTCAGAAGAGCACACCTAACATGACAGAAGTTTATGTTTCCTTGTAGAGAGATCGATAAAAAGCAGCAGGCAGAGTTGGAAGATGACTGCAGAAGGAAATGACGAGAGGTGGAGGGAGGAAATTCTTAGCGAGTGTTACAAAAAAAACCCTGCAAACCAGCAGGATTACTTCTGCGTCCCACCTGCAGAATGCGGACCAAAAGGTCACATTCCTGGTCTCCACACTAAATGATGTTAAAGGCCTTAGGGAAGCACCTGAAGCACATTCCAAAACATACCTACTTACACAGAACAAGAGCAGAGAGCTCCTTGACCTTTACCCCAAGCAGGCCCCAAACCGATCAGAATAAGACCTCCCTCAAGTCCTGGGGGACTGATCTCAGGGAGATTCCCCTGCACAGTCCCTTCCCAGAGCCTTAAGCCGCAGGCACTGCTGTAGATCACACTGGCCAGGCTGGGGTCTGTGGTGAGGACATCCAAGCTGAGCCCTCCAGAGATTCTGGGCTTGCAACAGATAGGAGCTGGAGGCCCAAACATCTGGAGGGCCACAACCATCCTCCTCCTCCTCCTCCTCCTCCTCCTCCTCCCTGGAAAGAGCTCTTCAACAGGTGCACACCAGTCATCTCCTGCCTCCTTTCCCCCTCTGCTCCCCCGTTGCTAATATCTCACAGCCACTGCTGCAAACCATTTACCTGAGGGGATGATGGGACAGGATGCTGGCCGCCTTTTTCCAGCAGAAGTGGCTGCCCCCTCCCCCTCCCCCCCCCCCGCGTTCAGCCACCAGGGTTTGGCTGGGGCTGCAGGGCCAACAGCTGAGCCGAGGGGGGTCGCCGGCGAGAGGGGGGGGGAGAGGTTGCAAAGGGAGAGGAAAGGCTCCCCGAGGCCGATCCCTCCCAGGGAAAGCTGTCGCCCCCGCCGGCTTCCTTCCTTCCTTCCAGGGACTCTCCCCGCCACTAAGAGCCACGTGCAATAAAGGCACGACCACAAAACACTCCCGACCCACACAACCCGAGGCTTCGACAGGCAACGCTCGTCCCACGGCTCGGGGCGGCCTAGCGGTTAGAGCTGGGAAAGGGGATCCGGCGGTTCAGGCTCAAGAGAGACACCCACCCACAGGTGTCTGTGTGTGTGTGCGGACAGAAACGCAAGCAGAGCCCAAGGGCTCGCTGGGCGGCCTCGCCCACCTCGCGGGGGTGTTGTGCCCGGGAAGCGGGAAGAAAGCAACCCACAGGAACGCGGCCAAACTGCACAGAAGTCTGGGGGGGGGGGGGGGGAGAGGACGACACCCCCTCCTGTCGAGGGGGGGGCAGAGAGGAGGGGGCGGGGAGGGAGTTCCCCCCTCCCCCGAGGGTCGCAGGGGGCGGCGCCGACCGGGCTAGGCCCCGCCCCCCGCGCGCCTCCCTCCCTCCCCCTCCTTCCCTCCCCCTCGCCCCTCCCAGCGGCCGTGAGGGGAACAGGGCCCAGGTTCCGCCGTCGGCGGCGTCTGAGGGAGCCGCGGAGGGTCCCCGGCGGACCCCGGCCGCGGAGCTGCGGGCTGAGGCGGCCGCCGCGCGAGAAGCCGGGTTACCGTTTGTCTCGCCGAATTCTCGTGGTGTTTGGCCGGGCGGCTGCGATAATGGCGTCCTTCCTCGCGAGAGATCCTCCGGAGTCGCGACTGCGCAGGCGCCACCCAGCCGCCGCTGGCGCGCTCGCCTTCGCCAGCCCCGAGACGCCGCGCAGGCGCAACAGGAGGGGAGCCGCGCCCGCCGCCTCGCAGCGGGAGCTGCGTCCGGACTACGAGCCCCAGCGTCCCCCGCGGCTCGTCAAGAGGCGGCTTCCTCCCGCGGCATGCAGGGAGTTGTAGTGCGCACAGAGGTGGAGGGGGGAAACAAAGAGGGCGAGCTGCGGTGCACGCTGGGAAATGGAGTCTCAAGACGTCTAGGCGTAGTTTTAAGCGGGAAAAAGGCCTCGAGAAAAATCTGAGGAAAAATCGGGGCCTTCGTTTGGCCGCGAAGCCTCACTTGATTTCCCTCACGAGATTTCTGGGCGGCTGCAGGAAAGGGTGGCCTCCCCTCCGCCGAGGCTGTCCTCCAGGCATCACCAAAAACAGCACCTCTTCCTCCTCCTCCTCCCGCGAAGGGCCCTTCCATGGCTGTTATTCCTCCGACGACAACGGCCATAATGTCCAGCGAGGCCCCCTCATGGAAGGCGCCCTTTTCGTGTCCCGGGCGTTTGTGGGCCGTGGCCCCTTCGGCCAGAGGCTCCCTCCTCAAAGCCAGTCTCCGCATGCAAAGGCTGCAGCGCCCTCAACCTTTGGATCTGGCCCGCCAGGCAGCCCCCGCCCCCCCCCCCGGGCTTCCCGCCCTTCACTGGCGGGGCCTCAGCCCAGGTGGGCGAGGGAAGGAAGGAAGGAAAGATGGGGCCCTCGTGCCTTCCTTCCTTCCTCCGACGAAGCAGGCCAGAGGATTTTGGAGTAAAACAGACTGGGAGAGGACGTTGGCGAAGGCAGGGGGGCCTCTTTGGCTGCCTTCTCCTGCCAGGCCGCTCCATGGTTTCTGAGGTGTCTGTTCTAGAGAGATAACACAGGGAATGTGAGGGGAAAGTCAAAAATTAACGCTGTGCACACAGGATCCTTCTGGAAGAACAAAGGTTGACCAAACAAACCCCTCGTGGGAGGCCCAAAGCACCATCGTCTCCGTTTGGTCATTTTAGCTTCTTTGTGAGGGGAGAGTTCAGACTAGATATGCAGAACCCACTCACATGTCTTTTTGGTGTGGTCCATGCCTTCCTCCGGACCTGCATTTCAATTTTGGGGAGGGGGGGTGGTTTCCTGTCAAGTTCTTCAGTGTCTCCAGCTTCCACATCCATAGGTGTGGTCAGAAAGACCATAAAATGGATGGCCTGGACCTTGGATCTCCCGTGACACGTTTGAAACAAAGAGCTGAAGAGCGTCTGAGGAGAGCATCTGATGCCAAGCTTTTTTTTTCATTCGTTCTCAAAGCTTTCTCCTTCCCTTGGAACTGTAACTGATTGCAACCAAGTTTCCAAGCAAACCCTGACCCAATATAACACTGGTTTCAAACTAGTTTTGAAGTGTGTGTTTTTTCTCTGCCATGAACAAGGAAGGCACAAGGAACCCTAATCCTCCCATCCAGAAAGCTGAACACAGGATCAGATGCAGAAGCAAGGGCCAAAGGCCGTCCAATATGGCAGTTGTCGCCCCAGGGAAGAGCTGAGTGCCCGAGATGTCAAGACCCAGGAGCTGTTGCAAAGACAGTGCCAACAGTCACCGCCTGGAAGGCTGAGATGCCTAAGAAAAGCCCAATGGTAACTGAGTATGCTCATGTGCTGCAAAATACAGACTGCCAGAGGAAGCTGTAGAATGGGACATCTTGGGAGAAGACTTAGCTGGCGGGCACCACCAGCAAGAGAATGTCACACAGCAATGTTGTGCAGTCATGACAATGCCAACAACAGCTATGAGCCCAATTAAAAGAGGTTGAACTGGCTCTCAGTAAACCTTTGACGAAGGTTGCCTGGGACTGTAGTGAATGTGGTTTACCTGCAAGTAAACATTCCAGGAGCATTTGGGCTCTTGGAAGAGTATTGATGCTTGTAGCTGGGGGGTCTCTGTTTTCATTCTGCTTGTAGCCAACATGACAGGCAACTGCCAAACACTGCAACAGCTCCCCTCACTGAGAAGATCCACATGCCATCAGTTCCCTTTACAACCCCATTGTCCTCCATGGGTCTGTTTGCCATCTGTAAACTGCTTAGCATGGATACAAAAAAAACAACAACTGAAAACCCTTTTTAAAAAAACTTTTTTAAAATCAAGCAATAGAAGAAAAGCAGCTACACAAGATGCTGGAACGTCAAGGAGTAGAACTCCAAAGCCAACTGACACAGAGCAAGGAGACAACAGTGTCCTACCAAAAGCCAGGAGAATTTATCGGAGATGGCTGGATCTGAAAGACCAGAAGGAAGGGATTATGGGCACCTCCACCCAAACCTCTGAGCCAACAAAGAATACCATGGAGCGATGAGTTGAAATTTAACTATTTGTTTGGCTTTTTTGGGGGGGGGGGAAAGGGGGATGTCTCCCAGTGTGATCAGAATACTTCATAAGCAGGACTGGAGGTCCCTGGTGGTTTTAAATACTACTATTCGTAGCACCTTATTTCAGGTCTGAGTGGTCCGAGAGATTGTCCCTTTGGCCAAAGCACTGGTGCCAGTCCAGCATGAAGATCATGAACCTGGCACGTTGGAGCAAGCATCTGAAAAGCGTCTGGGGGCAGAACCCAACAGCCAGAAGACCCTGCAGCTTGGCTGCCTGTGCCATTACAAACAGATACGCTTCTTGTAAGTATCCATAACGTGCTTGATTTTTGTTAAAAGAGCTGTTACTGGCAGCCCTGTGCCAGGAAAGCAGAAAAATTGTGGGGAGGAGGTAAGGGAAAAGAGCTTGGAAATTTTGTTTTGGTTAGTCCCAACCTTCTTTTTTAAAAAAGGGATTTGTTCTTGTTACTCATGATATTTTTAAAATAATTCAGTGTCACCTGTTACAGTGTTTAAAAAGTAATACAGAGCTTGATTGGGTAGTTTTATTTTTTTTTCATCATTATATATTGCTTTAAGAAAGAAAGAAACCAAGCTGTCCTACCCTCAGGACTGCTCAGAACATAGAATGAAACTTGAACTATCCTTGCCTCTAAAGTGCTAAAAATGCCCATTAAAAGTAATTTATGAAGGTAATTAAGAAGCATTATTCATTATAACAATAAAGTAAACTTCTTTCCATTTCTTATATTGCTTTTGAATCATCGTGTTCCAGGTGACTACATTATTTGTAAGTTCATACTTCTAAGTTCCAGTTCTGCTTTTCATATCCTGAACAAGAACAACACAAATCTTACATATGATTGAGTGGGAAAAGGTGGAGAAAGAGAATGGTTCCCCACAGGCAAAGATGTGAGACAATTTTATCTTCCTGTCTGTTCAACCTGTATGCGGAACAAATCAGCTGAAATGCTGGACTAGATTCAGATGAAGGAGGATTGGGAATTGGTGGAAGATGGTGGGCTCAGCAGCAGGTGGGTCCAGGAGGCGCCCTCCAATGTTGTGGTCCTCTACCCCTGGCTAAAAGCTGCATAGAGTTAAAGGCTTACCCTTCATAGAAAGCTGGTGATTATTGTAGAAATTGTGAGCCCAAAGAAGGCAGCAGCATTAATGGTTATGAAATATAAATATGCACATGACATGATTTCCTCACCGGAGGCTGTACTGAAGAGAATTTCCTTCAGCAGAGCCCTGAATAATCAAGGTTGTAAATACTGAGGTTTTTCTGAACATCAAAGAAGGGAGAATGCCGGGATGGGAGAGTGAAGAGCGAAAAGTCTTTTGTAGACAGAGAGACTTCAGCTGAAATTATCCCTGGCCTAGAGCCTTTCTGCAGTAATTAATTTATAGAATAAAAGCTCCGGGACTTGTCACTCAGTCTTAGGTGTGCAAGGATAGGTTGTGCCTCCTCATGGTAGCGAAAACCTACTCTTCACATGTTCAGGGCCCCCTCTTTTTCATCCTTAATCCACTTGTTAGTATGGCTTTGAATACCTGGCCTTCTCCTTGCTCAAAGGAATCCTGACTTTCTGGTTGACCCTGCGAGAAGGACATTCACTCCTAGCTTAAGCATTATTATTAAGCTATTATTAAGACTGAAGTGCATGTAGCATCACCTTGCTATTCAAATGAGTGAGCCACTTACTATGAAACACTTTGCAGCCTGCTCTGGCTTAGAAAAATGCGCAATGCAACACCTTTGCAGTCGCTCTAAAATCTGTGCTGTGGGGACAGGGTTGGTGGGCAGAACAGAGCCTATTGGGTGTTGGGGGAAGGAGAGGGAAAGAGGTTTAGGCTATATGACTTTTCACCCAGATCAGTTTCTGTTGATCAGAGTGTGGAAAGCCGCCTGATGTTTACACATTTGTCTCTAGAGACATCCCTGTGGGGAGGGGCTGTAGCAGCTCAGGGCAGAGCCCTTATTTTGCATCCGGTCCAATCCCCCATGCCGGGCTGCCGGGAAGTACCACCCATCTGAATCCCCAGAAACCCATTTGTCTTCCTTGATAGAGTGCCTGTGGCCGTTGCCCAAAGAGGATGAGAACGGTAGCCCAGGCAATCTGAAAGCTACCAGACTGGGCAAAGCTAGAGGAGACCATCCTGAACCCAGTGGGCTGACCCCCTGACTCTTGTCTTGGGCAGCCTCCTGTGTTTCTGGAAAGCACTGGCTAAAAGTGTGCTCCCTAAGCCAGTAAAAGAATGTGTTCCCCTCTAGCTGGTCCAAACTGAGGGGGTCTGTGCAGAGAGACAGGATTGGGAGGGTGAGTGGTTGGGAGCCACAAAGCCAGGGCTGCCTTCCTAGGAACCACCCCCAGACTCTTCTTCCTATTCTCAGAACAAATCTTCTCCCACTGCTCACCTGGCCTTTCAGGAAGGAAGCCAGTGAGGTCCCATGTTCACATTCAACCCATGGTCACCACTGGTGCACCAACAGCCACGTAGGCCGTTGTCTTTGGAACCTACCCCGGCATCTCTGCTGTGTTAAAAGGCCAGGTAGGTGGCAGGAAGCGGGTTTGTTCAGCCGATCTAAGCTGCTAGTAATTTGTTCCGATCTTGGTATGTACCGTTTCTATGACTCAAGTGTGTTTCAGTGACTGTGTTTTTCCCTTTTCTGACCTTCACAAATATTTTCTGAAACAGATGGCAACAGCCTTTTAAAAACATTACTTTCTGTGCCACACTGCTACACCACCTAAGCTTGAGTTATTCCCTTAAGTATACATGTCTGTATATAGCTATGTAGACGCATGTGCTCAGATAGATGGATTATGGTGCTACTGAGGACAATGAAAAGCTCTGTGCTTTTCTCATATTTGCAGTGGATCTTATGCATGCTCAGTCAGAAATACATGCCACAAAGTTCGCTGGGGATTCTGCCAGAGTAAGTGTGCCCAACGTTGGAGCATCAATCAACCAGCCACATCACAATCATAACTTTGTTTGCTTTCACAAATCCTTAGACATTTCTATCATGCTGCCATTTTATAGATGAGACCTAGGGGGTGAAAAGGGACTGGAATCCAGCCTGTATTTCATATTTCTTCTACATTTACTTCGTACAGAAAGAAACCGTTTGCCTTCCCTGTCTTCAGGCTACCAAGTGAAATAGAGGTGCCTCCAAGCATGGGATTACTTGATTGCGTGATCACATACCCTCTGCTGCTGTTGTTTTCCCCCAAAGATACTTTTTTCCTGTTAAGAAAAAGTGTGTATGAGGCAACAGAGAAACACAGGAGACTGCTGGGCGACTGAGAGGGAAGGTGCCTGTGATATTTGTTCTCTGTGTTGCCTAGAGGGGATTGAAGTTTTAGCCAAGTGAAGCTGGCAATTTCCTGGTTTGAAGGAAGTGCCTTCTTCCCAAACAGAACTCTGCCAGACAAACAGACGGTATGGATCACAGCCAGACAGCCACTGGCAAGAAACTGTGTGACTTATTTGTGCTGTGCCTTCACTATCTGGAGCTTCTTCCAGATTTTCAAAGAGGCTTTTTCTACCTGGAAAAAATGGTCACGGCTGTTGCCTCAGCTTGTGTGGCTCTGGCAAAAGCCTTTGAGCCTGCTGGGAGTGGATTCAGGAAGACTTGACTTCCCCACATTCTAATCCCACCTCGTGCTGGTTTGGCCTGTTCAAGGGATTTCCCGTAGAAACAGATTGAAAGCTTATTTTTAAAATCCTGCCTTTGATTCACCTCCTCCTCCCAATCATATATTCTGATTATTATTATTTTTTCTTTCTAGCTGGAAACACTTGGAGGGGGGAAAATAGGATGTTCCTATTTTCTGACTATAGTATCAGGAGAAGATGAAAGCACAGGCCCTGAAAGGAACCAGTACAGAGAACTTCAGAACTCTTCTGCCAAGCCAGAGGCGAACGGCAGGCTCCTTTTTTGATGAGAGTTTGTGAAGTTGGCTGTTCTGGACTATAACAGGCTCTCAAAGCTGCTGCTAGCGTGACTAGTGGCTGTGCTGACAGAGGGATTCTTGGGGGAACTGTCCTCAGAAGGAACTTTTGCAGCTTCACCCAAGACAGCTGCTTGAGAAGCCTTGCCAATAGCAGAAAGTTATAGCAAAGTGTTCCTCTGGGCTTCTTCCTCGCTCTGGTAATTGTAAGATACAAAAAAATCTTGAAACAGGTGGCATGCCCCCTGCCATCTTTACTAGGCAGCTCCAGCGTCTTGGGCATCTTCCCTGAACTCTGTTGCCCGGTCGCCTTTCCTGAGACAGTCTTTTCTACAGCTCAGTTTAGTCTTGTCAGGAGAAGGGTTAAATATACAGAAAATTCCATCGCGGCATTGATGATAACAAAAAGTTAGACGGCCATCTGTCAGATCTGCTTTGATTTGGATGCCTGCATTGAGCAGCGGAATTGGGTTCTATGGTTCTGTGGGCAGGTCAAGATCCAGGATGTGCTTGGCAGCCAATGCCATTAGGACTGGGACCCTTTCCCCCTCCTGCTGCAACCTTCTGTGGTGCCCCCCCCCCCCAAAAAAGAGAGAGAGATTGGGAGGGGCTACAGAAGACAGGCACAAAGATCAGCTTTGCAGGGGGGGCTCCCCTTGTCTTGTCCAGGGGACAAGAGGCAGAGGTCGCCACAGTTTCCTCCAGTGGGAGAAGGGCAAAGGAGGCCGGTGGCAATCCTGGCAAGAGGAAGGCTGAATCCAGGGGTCCGCCCCTCCTAGAGGAATTGATTCCTACTGAATCAATGGGATTTCCCTCCATGTTGGCCAGGCATTCCTGCAAGGGATTTTCTCAAGGACTGACCGGGAACTTGCTCCGGCCCTTTCTCAGAGGTGGGAATGGGCAGGCCGCAAGCCACCAGGTTTCCCGAATGGATGGGTTTTCCGCTGGGATGGCTGGCCTTCAGCTTGTTACGTTTAACGGTTAGTTTGGCCTTTTTTGTATTTACGGTGTTTCCTTTTTAAAATCAACACGAAACAAGGCGTGTAGAAACATGGCACTAGCAAGTAGCCGGACGGGAGATCTTGCGGTTTGTTGTTTTGCGAATGAGTAACAAGAACAAGTCGCTGAGAAGGGGGCGGTTAGCGGCGGGGGGGGGGGGCTCTGCTTTGGGCCCCAGGGGTCCGGGTGCGGGCCTCTTCCCCCCCCCCGCCCCGTCCCGGTTGGCCGCGGGAAAAGCCTGCCCCGGGCGCCGGAATGCGGCCCGGCCGGCCGGTCTGCCCGAAGCCTCCCTCCCTCCAAGGCAGCGCGAGGCCGGGCTCCTTCCCTTTCGGCAGAGGAGGCTCCCTCGACGGGGCGGGGAGGCGCCTGGGCCAGCCTCCGCGGAGGGAAGCCGGCGGGCGCTCGCCTCGCCTCGCCCCGCTCGGGGAAGGGCCGGCGGGCGGGGTCCCAGGCGGGCGGTCAGGAGGAGCCCCGCCATGGCCGCGGCCGCGATCCTGCGCCGCCTCGGCCGGGCCGCCTGCGCCTCGCTGGTCCCGGCGGAGCCCCCGGGCGGCGGGAGCCGGGTCCGGGAGCGCCGCCGGTGGTGCAGCCTGGGCGCCTGCGCCTCGTACCGTCTGCGAGACGGCGGTGAGTGACCGCGAGGGAGCGGGGGCTTCCTCCAACCCCTGGGGAGTCCCTGGGGAGGAAAAGCAAGGCAGGGAGTCCCGCCCCCCTCCCGGGAAGGGCCAGAGGCCCTTTGCCCTCTCGCCCCCCCCCCAGGAACCCCAAGGCATTCCCCTCCTGCCGCCGCCGGCGTCCGCTCTTCCCCCCCCCCCCTCGGAATCCTCGGCCTCTTCGATCAAACCCCCCTCCCTTTGCTCCCCCCAGAGGCCCTGCCACCCCCTGTCCTTTTTCCTTAGAGAGAGCCAGAGTCTTTGGATTGCCTTTCCTATAGGCTGCACACCCCCAGAATGGGAGAGGAACTTTTCAGCCGCCGCCCCCCCCCCCACTAGAGGCGTCTTCTTCAGTTTCTCCCACAAAGGGGGTTCTCCCTGCCCCCATGATTCCCAGAGATGAGGAGCGAATAGACCCCAGCACCACCAGACTGATGACTCTGCCCCTAAAATGAGCCATGAACCAGATGGGGGAGCTCAGTCTCTCCTTGAGCTACTCAGATGGGGTTCGAGGCAGGAGGCAGAGGCTAACACAGGCCAATCTGATTCCAGCCCTGTTGGGCAAGGAAAACACCCACATCGCCACCTGGGTGTTGCTTAGGCACAGTTCAGTGTGGGGAACCGGTGGACCTTCTTAGGGTGGTTAGGAGGTGGTGGCCAGGATCCTAAAGACTACCGCAGGCCAACTCTGGGACCCACTTGCCCTGCCTGGGCTTGAGGCTTGATGGGTTTTGCATGTTTGCTTGTCAAGCAATGTTTCACAGAGGCCTTTGGGCCACAGAGGCCCTTCGTTTGGGCACTACTGAAGGGTGGATTTTGTGTGTCTTGGAGCTTTCTGGGTGTTTGGAAGCAACTTCCTGGTTCCTTCTTCCAGGAAGGCTACTATGTTTTCCGTTAGAGTAAAGCTGCCAAAGTCCTGTAAAGGCTTGGTCAGGCTCCTTGCTGCCTGGTTCTTCCCATGCGGCTGCTTTGCAAACCCTTTCTGTTGCTCCGGTGGCCTGTGGGTTTCTTGCCACTTATGAAAGTCTGTTCCTGTCGTCTTCTTTCCAGTGCATCCCCTCTGGCAAAGCCCGCTCACCATTCCAGGAGGCAGCCGGCAGTCCCCAATCAACATCCAGTGGAGCGACAGCCTTTTTGACCCCCGCCTGGAGCACCTTGAAATACGCTATGATCCAGCCACTTGCCTCCACATGTGGAACAACGGGTACTCCTTCCTGGTGGAGTTTGAGGATTCCACGGACAAATCAAGTAAGAGTGGCAGAAGTGATCCACGCTGAATATTCCCTGCATAACCCTGGTTAAGGCGTAGAGGCCAGTGTTCCCCATCATGCAAGAGTCGTGGGACTTGGTGTGCAGTAACAAAGGCAGCTGCCAGACTTTGCCACTAGATGTCATGGGATGTAATTACATTGCGAGACCACTGCCCTCTTTTCTAGGGGATGATAGTGGAGGGCTTCAGAACACTGGCCCTATTTCTGCCAGGATTTACTTGACCGTTTGGGTGGGAAGAAACCTGCACGGCTGCTCTGGAGTCGGTTCTGTGCTTTCATGTCTCCAAGTGAGAAGTATAGCTTCAGCACTAAACATTAATGAAATAAAAGGTTGCTTATCACTTGGGCTGTATTTACAGATAAGCTTTTCAATAACATGCTTGAAAATACCTTGAAGGCAAGATAAGCACTCACTTTTTCAGAAAGCATGTTCTGCTGTTGTTCTCCTTGGAAATACTTAAACCTGAAGGGACTGAATAGAGACGACCCGTGTAGCCCCACAAAAGCAACCCTTTGAAAAGCCCCCCCCCCCCAATTCTTTAAATGAAAGCTTTGTTAACTCTCCCAAACAAAGTGTTCTGTGCTTTATGTTGGAATGGGTTGCAGCCATTTAGACAGGGACGATAATGCCATCTCCGAAGCCATTCAGGGATAATTTGCCTGGCCTGTAAGTAGAATAAATGTTCTTTGCACGCAAACCTTTTGGGGCTGGAATATCTACAAGTCCTCATTCAGGGAGCCATGCATTGCAAGCGTTTCGGCTGAGTCTAGTTCATCTGGTGTTTGTGTCCAGGCATGGAGGTCCTTCCAGTAGGTGTTTTATGTTTATTGAAAACAGATAGAGATGCTGGGCGAGACGGAACGGCCTGCCAGCAGAAAGAGAGAGCCTTGCTTTGCAGGAGCAGTCTCTCTCAGCTTAGTTCTTTGCGTCCTGATGTTGCTCTACTTTTGTACTTCCTTCCAAAATTTCTTCAGAGAGGCCACTTTGTGATTATGCCAGTTGTGGCAAACTTCTAGAGTGATCGTGCACTCCCAGGCGAGTCACTTTGCCCCATAAACTTTAGCTGCTCACCTGCTTTCCTCTTGCCTCTGAAATCATTCTGCACCATGAGACCCTTTCAAATGGTGCAATCATCAGCTCTGTCTGAAAATTCTTCTCAGTATATATAAACCTATTCATTTTCTAGATCAGCATCCGGCCAAGTGTTTATGCATTGTTTAGAATTAGATGTCCAGGTCAAGATTTAATAAACCCACCTCCTTGGTGCTGCACTTCCCAGTCTTTTTGACTGATGCAGAGCATCCTTTTAACAAGAGCTGGACCGGGATGGCACTGAAAAATATGGCTTTTTCCTTACTTTACTCTCCCGCTTCTTCCCTTTGTGTTTTTCTGAATCATAAATGCATGATTTGCTCTCCTTCCTCATTCGCCTGTGGTGCTCTTTTCTTCTTTTGTTTTCTCTCTCCTTCTTCTGCTGAACAACAAAAATAAAAAAGAAACACAGATAGAGAAGAGGGAAGAAAAAGGATGGATTAAAACTAGAAGTTAAGAAAGAAGAGCAATGCAGGAAGCTGAATAAAGGAGACGTAGAAATGCAGCAACGTCTGAGACGAGGCCCAGATTGAGTTCCTGCCTAAGTTGAGACTAGTTTTGCAGCTAGAAGGCAAAAAGGAGGAGGAGGAGGACTTGAGAAGGACAGGTATGTTGTGAGGGTTGTGTGTGCAGGGTTGCCATCTGCTGGTGGACACGGGGCTTGGAGCGTGGTTCTGGTCTGCTAGAAATGGCAGCCGGGAGATTTTGCCAGTGAGTCATAGAGGTTTTGTTTGTACTGCGATCAGCTCGTGTGGTTCAGGAGCTAAAGACTCTGACGGAAAACCTGTATTAGGGCAGTGGCTTCAACAGAGCCAATCAGAAACGCACAAATATTTGTGCTCCAGATTCTTCTTCAGGTTGGACAGGAAGGACAGCAGGGGTGGGAGTTGGCTGGTACTGAGCTGTGGAGGCTGCCTTTCCCCGCAGCCTTAGGGGGAGATGGTAGACCGCAGGGCTCCAACATCAACTGGCCTCCCTCTCCCACCACACAGGAGCTGGTGCTGGTGCTGGTGTTGGCCCAACGGGTTGGACGGCTGCAGCCGTAGGGAGGCTGATGGGAGTTAAACTGCAGCAAATCTGGAGGGGAAGGCAGGCATAGGTATTTCACTTGGAAGGGCACAGGACTGAGAAACGATTCTTGTGTGCCTGTCTGTCCGCTACTCCTCTTTCCCACCCCAGCCCAGATCGCCTTCAGACTCACATTTTCCAATGCTGTGACTCACTGGGGCAGCCCCACCCCTGTATTTTCAGCAGACGCCCTCTTCTTTCAGAAGACCGAGGCAGATTCTGGCCCCTTTGCTTTGTGCCCAGCTTGGAACAAAGGGGTCAGTACCACTGCGCAGATCCTGCTACTGATGTGCTTAACGTCTGTTTGGCACAACTCTACAGATGCCTCTGTTCAGAAGTCATTCCTCCTTGACTCTGGTTAGACTTTCTCGCACAGGGATGTGTGCAGGATCACACCCTCCTGTCTCCTGACACCTGTCTTTTCTTCTGTCAGTTATCACAGGTGGCCCCTTGGAGAACAACTACCGGCTGAAGCAGTTCCATTTTCACTGGGGGGCCGTCAGCGAGTGGGGCTCTGAGCACACAGTGGACTGCAAAGTCTTCCCAGCAGAGGTGAGGTGGGGGGGAAGGGGAGGAGGATCCCCCCCCCCCAAAAGAAGGCTTTTGGCACACTAGACGTGTGTCGTGGGGTGGGGCCAGATGTAAAGATGCGAGGGCCAGTGTTGAACCCCCTTCCGCAGGCTGCTCCACCACCTCCTAGGGACAGGGGAAGCAGCCAGGAATCCACTTTTGATTTCAACACACACACAACCCATTTTCTTAACTTTTAAAAAGCAGAGCAGGAGGCAAAAGTGATAAGAGGACTACCTGAACTGGTTGCCCCCAATGTCGGCCATAGGTGGGACGTTCAGAAAGTCCTTTTAGTTCCCTGGGAAATTGATCTCTTTTCTCTGTCTATCGGATTAAATGGATTCCCAGGACCCAACCGTCTTTCTGTGTCTTCCGTTGTGCCCCCACGTGCTCTGTATACAGCCAGCACCCTTGGGGAGCCAAATCATCTCCTTTAGAACCCCCCCTCCGGCGAGGTGGCTGACTCTCCTAACCTGTTCCTCACACCCTTTAAAGCAAAGCACTCCCCCTTGTGCCCTTCCAGCTGCATTTGGTACACTGGAATTCTTGCAGATACGGCAGTTTTGAAGAAGCATTGATGGAGGAGAATGGGTTGGCGGTCATTGGAGTCTTTTTGAAGGTAGGACAGTGAGAAGCCCTATGATTCTGATGATCTGTTCTTCACCAGGTAACAAAAGAAGCACTTTTAAGTCATCTTTTTAACTTTGATGGGAAAGGGTTGATTTTAATATTACAGTGGTATTATTATTACAACAACAAGCAAGGATGCATCGTGTTGGGTAACTGGATCTATGAGATGTCAGAGAACATGGAGGGTGGGCTGGAATAAATGGAGATAAAATATAATTAGAGGAAGGGGACAAGAAGCTAGGAAAAAGGGACTTTGGATACATTCCATTACCAGAATGGATGGAAGAAAACTGCCAGTATTTGTCCATAAGTCAGCAATACGTCAGCAGTCTGTTGATTATGAACATCACAATCCTTGCGCATCCAACAGCTGCGGTGTAGCATTGCTTGGGTTTGAGCTGTCAGCTGTCAGCCTGTGAAGCGCAAAGAGTAAAAACTTCCCTGTTTCTGTTTTTTCACCAATAGCTTGGGGCTCACCACAGTGGCCTACAGAAGTTAATTGATGCATTGCCGTTAATTAAGCACAAGGTAATAGGACATTTTCCTACATCTCTGCCATACAGCTAGTGGTGGGTGAGCTCTGGCGTGGCTCGGAAGCTGGGCCAGCAAGTGACACAAAGAGCATACCTGCATGCCGCATGCGCGCGTGTGTGTTTTTTTCATTCTCATTTAACATTCCTGAACGGGTTAGAAGTGGAAGAGGCTCCTGGTCTGAGAGAGTGAGAATTCAGGGGCTAGTTGGTATTTTGATTTTCCTGCCTTGGGAATTCTGGGGGTCTGGAGGGGGTGGGGATGGCGGCTGGTGGGGAGGGGGGGCTTGCCATCAGGCAGAGGAGGTGTTCTCTGGGGGGTTGTGCTCCTGGTGTGGTAACCAGAAGGCCAGGGGTTTCTCAGGCTCTCACTTCCTGGAGCCCTCACTCCCACTGAGAACGAGACATTCTTTTAGAGTGGGACTGGCAACCTCAACGGGGCTGAAGGATTTGCCAGCAGCCTGAAGGGGGAAACACCTTGATCTGCATGTGCATCATATTTACGTGTATAGGTTAACAAACAGCACTTCACCCAAGGTCTTTCTGGGTCTGTGGTGTGTATGTAATGGGCACCTTTTTCCCCCCATCAAGGCCCAAGAGCAGATCCTCTTTTGGAGTCTTAACGAGGCATGGCGGCTGGAGAACATGGGAGGTTCCCAAAAGGAACTTTCCGCAGTGCTGGCATATGCCCGGGGTGGGCAAGGCCGTTGCTGTCCTTCTCCCCCCTCCCCGCAGAATCATGCATGGCCCTCCTTCTTTCTCTGTCCTTTTTTCTTCTAAGAATTTTGACAGAAACACCACAGCGTTGGAGGGGGTGGCAGCTTGGCATGGAGAGCCAGCCCTGTACCTCCAAGCAGGCCATGACAGGGCCATGAGGGCAGCAGCTTCTTCCATTCGGTGGCCCCCTGATATTGAAGGTGGTCTCTAGCCATCCTGACTAGTAGCCGCGAACCACCCCTGCCTCAATGAACATATACCGTCCCTTTTTAAAGCCAAAGCCATCCATGTTAGCAGCTATCCCAGTATCCTGTGGCACTGAGTTCCACAGTTCAGTCCAAGCTATCTTTGGTCTTGACGCTTGATTGTGCTAGGATGCTATTGTTGAGCTGGAGGACTTTGACCCGTCCTGCTTGCTGCCGTCGTGCCCCGATTATTGGACTTACTCGGGATCTCTGACCACCCCACCGCTCTCAGAGTCTGTCACGTGGATCATCAAGAAGAAGCCAGTTGAGGTCGATGAAGACCAGGTACAGCAAGTGGAAACTCCCTGCCGGGGTCCATCGTCTTGCTGGGGGTGGAGGTGGGGAAGGGGAACGAACGTTGTGAGCCCAGAGGCTGCCTACGAGCAGCCCCTAGTCTAAGCCCTCTTCGGCTACCTTTGCAGGCAGAAAGGCTGGACTCCGTCCCGTGAACACCTGGGGCCCATTGCAGCCTCGGCCAACTGCACCTGAGAGTGGTGGGGGTTTGTCCGTAGCTGGGAAGGGACAGCAAAAGTCACGCCTTAACCCAACTCTGGATGAGAACTGAGCCATCATCAGCAACAGATCTGGAGAGGGTTCCTGAAAAGAGGAGCTTGGGAGGGAGCAGTGTCATTCCCCGCCCCACCCTCCATCCCCTCCCAGTTCCCAGTTCAGCTCCAGACTTGGCCATCTCTCTCCCTTCCCAGCTGGAGGTGTTTCGGATGTTGCTTTTCACACCGGCGGGAGAGGAAGAGAAGAGGATGGTGGACAACTTCCGACCCCTTCAGCCGATCATGGATCGTACTGTCCGCTCGTCTTTTCCAACTAATCACCGGCTGAAGGTTCTGCCCAGATGCGAGGAGGACATTGACCGGGCCCACGATCAAGCCACCCATCAGGATACGGCACATCTTTAGACAGGAAACCACAAATCAAAATGTTACTCGCATTTCGTATTTACCTTAGTGTACAGTATCTCTGGATGCGTAACGTTGGAGGGGGCATCTGGTCCTTTTTCTCCTTTCTAACAATCTGTCTTTCTGGAGCAGAAGAATGTCCTTTCCCGAAACCTTTCCTGCCAGTGAGAATTCCTAGGCTGGTCCACCATCCAAAACTCCTCTGTGCCCCCTTTTTGGTGGCTGCTCTCGTCTGCAGGCTGAGCAACCCCAAAAGGAAAACCCACAGCGGGACAAAGCTGAAGCTCTGGGCAAACAAAACACATAGGCCTTAATAGAATGCTTAGTCCCAGGTCAAGTACTGTATATCCACAGAATCCATAGGGATGTGGTAGATCCACACTTTTGTAAATTCTTTTGATTCAGTGGGTTTACTCTACTTGGTGGGACTCTCTAGATATTAGGTTTTTTTCAGCTGAGCACTCTGTTCCAATCCTGTCTACCTCTGGAATGCATCAGCTCTCGCATTATCAGGTTTTGTATTTTTCACTGGATGACTGAATCCAGTAATAAGTCACAATTAGACTAGTCCCATTGAAGCAATGGGGATTTGACCATTCAACTCTTTTGTAAGTTCCACTGATTCAGTGGGCCTCCTCTAGTTGCAACTTAACTACATTTTTGCCGCTCTTTTATAGAAAGGAGACATGGCTTAGCTGTAATAGAGTAAAAATAGCCTTATTCCATAAAGCAGCGGAGTGAGTAAGTTCGAGACTATATTCCTAAGCACGCTCACTTGGAAGAAAGTTCCGTTCAACTCAGTGGAACTGACTTCACATTAATATATATGTATGTGCATGCAGTATATATATTTACTTTTGCGGCTGAGGCTCTTATACATGCATTTTATCAAGAGGTTCCTTTGTTTTCAGCCAGTAGGCTGATCTCAAGACACAACAGAACCACATTTTTAAACAAAAGTGTCAGTACAAATGGAACAGAGGCAACATGCTGCAGCTTAGAAGTCACTTCTGCTATGGCGCTCCTGTGGTCTGGTGTGTGCTGGAACAAAGCCTCAGCTTTCTGCGCAGTTCAGATTTTCTCAGCCATTACAGAACAGTATTGAGGAGTTCTCTGTTACAGTTTTAGCATTTAAGCCTCAGCAACCATGTTCATTTTTGAAGATGGTGCTTAAACAACAGGGTACTTACTTACTTACTTTATTAGATTTTTACCCCGCCCCCCTAGACAAAGTCTACTCGGGGCGGCTTACAAATATCATAAAAACATCATTATATAATAAAATCATAAAACATCATAATTTTTAAACAATTAGATTAGATTAATACCAAGATGGGAGTGATTATAAAACAAAGAATAGATATCAATTATTGACTGAAGGGAAGGCCTGCCTAAAGAGCCAAGTTTTTAAATGGCTTTTAAAAACACCCAGCGAGGGTGCCAGTCGGATCTCAGTTGGGAGACTATTCCATAGCCGAGGGGCCACTGACAAGAAGGCCCGGTTTCTTGTTCTTTCTTTCATGAGCCATTCATGTAAGCAGTCATGTAGCCATTACATTAGCTGTTCTTTAAGCCGGAACCCTTTTTGGTGGCATAATTTACTGTCATAATTTGTGTTCACGTTTCCACAATCTTCTCATTCTTGTGTTCTACCCTAGGTAACAGATTTCAGTTCACTTCCACCCAGCCGTGGGCTCCGACCCAGTCAGTGGATAGAACAAGGCTTGTTTTCGGCGAGGGTATAGACCAATGGACCTTTCTGCCAAATATAACTCGAGCTTGGCAGAAATTAGAATATGGCCAATGCCATGCAGTTATCCTCAGACTGATTTATTTTAGGAGGGTGTGTAGAGAGGGCAGCAGAGTTTGCTTGCATGCTGGACAGTTTTGTCACTTAGGGAAGGCAGTTGCTGCCATTCCACCTGTGGTGGTGACAAGCGATGCCCCCAGCTGGCATTGACGTGGCTTCCAGGAAACTGGATTGGTGCCCAGACTTTAAAGTTGTCTTTGTGATTTATCTTAATGAGAGAGAAGTTGATTTCTCTACCGTTTCTTCTGTTTCTATATTCAGAGTAATCTGATTTACCCTGAGATTAGTATAATAGGGGAATGATGGGATTCTTGTAGGATTGATCTGTATTTCCCCATTCCACCTCCCACCTCAGCTTAGCATACCAAGCAAAAAGAATGTATAAGCTCTTACGCTTCCAACTTTCAAAGCATGTTTTTTAAGGTAATGAGTCAGTTAAGCAGAACATGTATCTGTGAACCTTTTCTTCTGTTGCCCAAAGTTACTTCAGTTTTATCCTCTCTTTGAAAGGAACTGGGAGGGAAAATGAACAGTTTCATTGTACAGAGAGTGTCTCGAACTAGATAAAAACGCCACTGGGATGGAAGAACAATCGCGGACTGTGTTGGAACCGGCATTCCCTGAAGAACAATGTTAACGGTTCATTATGCTCTTGGACCGCATGAATCATGGACTCCAAAAGCAAATTGTGTTTTGAAGACCATTGTGTTTGTCTCTTCGCTTCAGCAGTGACCATAAAGGAAAACCAAGCAAACTGTTTCCCGAGTATCTTTTCATTCCACGAACTTCTCGTTTTGAAAAGTGTGAGAGCCCCTCTGGGGTGCGGGGGGGGGGGAGTGTTGAGGGAGCTGGCAGGACTCTTCCCTCCCTGCTTTCTGGCGGGATGGTATTGCACTGACACACTGGACTCTTTTCTGGGCTGGGAAGCTGGGACAATAGCCTTTTGTGGGACTTGTAGGCCAAACAGCCACATCCTTCGTAGCCAAAGGGTTGCAGAAATTGCTCCGCGGGATCTGGACCGGGCTGGCTATCAGAAGCATGCAGGGCTCCCTTGCAAGCTCTGTGGGGTAGCCCTCTTGTGTGAGGAAAACAACTTATAAATGCCACTGACCTGCACTGGGAGTAGACCCACCAACAGCAGGTGGGCAAGTGGATCGCCACTGAGAGAAACCCCGTTGACTTTGGTGCATCTGTGTATCCCACATGTGGGGTCGGATCCACCTCTGCTGGTGCAAAGGAGGGCCCGCTTCCCACCCGTCCTTGCCACCCACTCCAGCATGCTCACCAAGTCTTCTGCTGGGGTGTGGGAGACCCTCTGGAATTGCTGAGATATGGCTGAGGGGGCTGCTGTAGGTGGGGTGGATCAGCTTGGTTTGCCCAGGTGGAAATGTGAGGCTGCCGTGCAGTGCCACTCGGAGCATGCGGACAAAATCATTCCTCAAGAAAACCGTCTCCTCTTGCACATCTTTCTCAGCAAGCCTACAGAGTGAGGCACCCTAAAAAAAAATTTTTTTTTATCTCCCCCTCTTGTGTATTGGCCTTACCCCATATTCTCCCATTCCTTCCTAAGAGCAGGGCACCCTCCAGAGACTTGAATTTTTTTAAAAGCAGCAAAACTGTTCCTCACCCAGCGCCCTCCTTGCTTCTCCCCTCGCGGGTGGGCCCAACCAGACTCTTGGCACTTTCTGCCTCTTGCTTGCCCAGCTGGCATGAGTCACGTTTTGGTCAGAAACGCCGGCTTCGCCCCATTCCATGACGCTCTCGGGATTCACTCAAAGAGCCGGGGGAGCATTTTGCAAGACCCTCATGGGCCTCCCTGCAAAGCCACAGCTTGCGAAGAACAGAACAGAAGGTGTCCAATCTGAAGCTAGCTGTGCACGTTTCTCTGGGAAAAGTTTCGCTCCTTCCATGGGCATCATCTGCTACTGAACTGCGTCCCAATGCAAACGGCTCATGTCAGGCACCGCTGAAGTTTCTTCTTCTCCAGAAGCTGGCTGGACAGAGAATCCTCATGCGTGTTTAGCAAATAACTCGGATTCTGGAACAAGGTAGTTCTCTTGACTGTTACGTTGGAAATAATCTCTGGGTGATCTCCTGGCCGTGGGGCCGCGCTTCATGTTTGCTGAGAGTTTAACGATGCCGGAGGGGAAGAGTCCCTTTGATGTGACAGACAGTGCTGCTCTGAGCCTGAGCAGATGGAGCAGGGCTCCTCGTAATCAAATCCTCTTCAAAGCCACTGTGGCCGAACCCAGAGGCCCGAGCGGCAATAGCCGGGGCATCACCTTTCCGAGGGTGACTCCAAAGCTCTGCCTGCGAAACAACCCGCCAGCCCTCCCCCTTGGCCGAGGGGGCAGAAACGCAGCAGCCGACAGGCTGGCTTGGGCCATGGGCTCAGCATGCTAGACCCACCCGAGTTGGCGTCCTCACCTAGTGGGGTGCAGCACTTAAGCATGTGGGGCTGAGGTGGGCCGGGCTCCCGTTCCCTATGGCCCGCGAACGTCCTCTAGAGAGGGGAGCTTAGAGCAGAAGCCGCCAGAGGGCAGAATTGGAGAACAGGAAAAGACAGAAGCGGTCCTTGGCTCCTCCGTGTGCGCGCGTGCGTGCGTGCGCGTGCATGCATGGCCCCTGCGCATAAACACATACACACAAAGCCCAGAACCTGGCTTCTGGCGAAGCAGAGCCCTCTCTTTTTCAGGTGCAGAGTCGGAGGAAAACCCAGCAGGCACCTTCTGATCTACATATCCTGTACCGGAAAGTGTGGGTTCCGTACTTCTCCGTACGTACACACTGAATGGCACCTAGGGAGCTAAACCTCATTCACTCCGGCCACCTTGTGCCACATGGCCCTCGGGGAGGTTCCTAATCCATAGGGGCAACGTTTGATAGCACCTCGCAGCCCTGACAGTGGGCGCTCGGAACCGGCGTGACTAGAGTGTCCGACTAGGATTCACCAACCATGTGTTCGAATCCCCGCTTGGTGGCCCCGGTAAAACCCCTTCTCACATTCCCTGAAAACCCTGTTCGGGTCACCCTAAGCTGACACACCTGAAACACACCTATTACCCTCCCTGAAATCAATGGAATGATCAAATCCCATTCAACTGGTTAACTCTCATTGGGCCCAAACGGGGGAGGTGGTGGCTGTGGTTTGGAACCTCTTAGCAGAGCAGGGTTTGCTCTTTCCCGGCATGTAAATCCTTTTCGGTTCCCTTGCCCGCTGTGAAGATTCACGTATTTATTTAAACGATTTTTAAAGAGACCATTCTATTCGGTGTTTTTCTTGTGTTTTTAATCTTATGAGTTTTAATACAATCGTTGTTTAATGCTTTCTCAATGTTGTAATGATTTATTGTTTGGCTTTTAACTTTGTTTCTTTCTTGGATCCTTTGGGGAAAAGGTGGCACATAAATATTTCTAATAAACAAAGGCGGCGGCGGCGGCGGCGGCGGCGGCGCCTTTCTCCCTAGAAGGACCCAGTGGAAGGCAGAAGGATGCCCTGGAAGTGACGAGAGCGCGGCCGGGGGCTCCCTCCCGCGCCCGCGCCCGCGCCCGCTGCCAGCCCCGGCCAGGCGAAAGAGGGAGGCATCGACGGGAACCGGGGAGCGGCGAGCGAGACTGCCGGCCTCCGTCCGACCCGAAAACGGTCTGAGGCTCTGAGTGCTGCCGGGAGGAGGAAGGGGGGGGGACCACGCCGCCGCCCCTCCCGCGCGCAAGGCCCGGCGATTCCCGGTCTCGCCCGCCGAGGCTTCCTCGGCCTCCGGGCCCGGCGCTCCTTCCGGGCGGCAGGTGCCGGCGCGCTCGGGGCCCCCACCCCGGCGGTCCTTCGAGAAGGCGGGAGGGCGGGGGCGGGGGCGGCCCGGGGCAGGAAAGGCCCCGCCCGCCCTCCTCCTTTCCCGCCCGCCTGGCCGGCCGGTGCCATAAAAGCTGTGCGATCGCCTCTACCGGCGGACCCGAGCGAGCGAGCCCCAGGCCGGGCAGAAGGAGGTCGCGGCCGCCCAGCGAGGAAGAGCAGCAGCGGGAGGAGGAGGAGGCGGAGGAGGCGGCCGGGGAAGAGGACCGGCGCCGGCGCGGGGACTCGCCTGCCTGCCTGCCTGCCTGCCTGCCTGCCGGCCGGCGCTGCCCTTCTCGCCCTCCCCGCCCCGGCCATGGCTGCGAGCGGCATCAAGAAGCGCGGCTCGGCCGCCGCCTCCTCCTCGCCGGAGGAGGAGAAGCGGATGCTGGACGGAGCGGCGGCGGCGGCGGCCCCCGGGAGCGGCGGCGAGGACGGGGCGGGGGCGGCGGGGAACGGCTGCGCCCCGGCGGCGGGGGGCGTCGGCGGGGGGCCTCCCTCGGAGGGGGTGGCGCTGCAGCGGACCATCACGCTGGCCAACGGGGTGGCCATCATCGTGGGGACCATCATCGGCTCGGGCATCTTCGTGACGCCGACCGGGGTGCTGAAGGAGGCCGGCTCGCCGGGGCTGGCGCTGGTGGTGTGGGCGGCCTGCGGGGTCTTCTCCATCGTGGGCGCCCTCTGCTACGCCGAGCTGGGCACCACGCTGGCCAAGTCCGGCGGCGACTACGCCTACGTGCTGGAGGTCTACGGGCCGCTGCCGGCCTTCCTCAAGCTCTGGGTGGAGCTGCTCATCATCCGGCCCTCCTCGCAGTACATCGTGGCCTTCGTCTTCGCCACCTACCTGCTCAAGCCCGTCTTCCCGGTCTGCTCGGTGCCCCTCGTGGCCGCCAAGCTCGTCGCCTGCCTCTGCGTCCGTGAGTAGCCCCGCCAGCCCCGGGCGGGGAAGCGAAGGGAGCGCCGGCGCACGTGGCGAGGGCGGCCGCTGCGCTCGGCGCCCGGGCGGGCGGGCGGGCGGGCGAGGCCGGGCCCCGGCCAGAGGGCCTGGGGGCGGAGGGAGAGGGGCCCCCGGTCTCAGCCGAGGAGGCGCGGCGCTCCTTCCCCGAGCACGTCCCGGGAGGCCCCGGCCGAGCGCCCGTGCCCAGGAGGGGAGAGAGGGCATCTTTGGGGGAGGCCGCCAGCCGCAGCCCGAGGGCCTGTTCTGTGCGGTGCTGATGGACCCCCTGGGGCATCTCTTGTCCACCCGCTGACCAAAGCCGGCAGCCCCTGTGGGCCGATCCTTCCTCTGCGGAAGGTGGTGCCGGAGTTGGGCACCCACGGAAGGTAGCCTGAGAAGGAGCCATCCGGGAAGGCGCCCGGCCGGCCGGCCCTCCTCCTCCGGGCGGAAGCGGCGGCTGAGGGCAGGTGTGGCCCAGAGCTCACCTGAGGCAGGTAGCGAGGCAAGGTCGGCGGATCTGAGCTGAAGGGCAGCTGTACGGAAAGGGCCGGGAAAACCCAGCCAGGAGGGGTGGCTTTACCTGCTGGAGGAATGGGGGTTCCTTCGGACAAGAAGAGCAACGGGGGGGAGGGAGGAGTCCTTTTCCCCCCAAAAAATAAAGAAGGCGAGGGGATGCGTGTGCCAAGCGGAGGGAGGTTCCTTAAGTTCTGGCTTCGGTCTGGCTGCTGCTGCTTGTAAAAACCACTGGCAGAGATCTGCCTTTTGTCAGGGAGTCCCGGTCCCCTTCTGAGCCCCAACCGCCCTGGGCCAAGCACGCAGGGGGGGGTGTTGTGGTTGTCAGTCTCTCACCCTCACCTTACACTCCCTGGACAACCACCTTGTTGGCTCTGGGAGGAAAAGCAAGATATAAAAGTAACTTAGTGAGTAAGCAAGAGATTCCTTTTTATTTGTGGGCAGGAAGAGGGTGAGGGGCTTCTGCAGAGCTTTCCTCCTCCCGCCCCCCCCAGGTTGCCAAAGGCCATGTGCCTCTCTCTCTACCTGCTGGGAATGCGAGCCTGGCTCCCTCCTGGCCACCCCAGAGAGAGTGTGTGCTTTCCTGCCCCTGTGTGTGAACCTTTATCGAGTTCTGCTCGGCAGCCGCCCCACTGGGCTCTTTATCGGTTTCCAGGCCGTCTGCCTGCGGCTGTTTTCTGTTGGTGCTTGTGCTGGTTCTTCTGTGTTCTCCCCCCACCCCCACCCCCCAGCCACTGCCCCACCCCCCCAGCCAAAGTGTTTGACTTTGATAGGAGCAGGATCTTGGCAGGAACCCCGGGTCGCCCTGCGTCCGCGTGCCTGCTCCCTTGATTTGAGGGGTGCAGGTGCTGTCGCTCGGTGTGTGTTTCTTGCAGAGTTTGGAAAGGGCGGTTGTCCTCCCCCCCTCCCCCCATGGCTGTGCTGCTGGGGGGGGCTGTGGGCCCCAAAGGCAGCGTTCCCAACAATGCTTCCCTCCCTGTCTGTACCTCTCTACTTTTCCTCCGGGGGTCCTTCATGAAACAGGCCTTCCTCTCCCTCCCACCACATCCCCAGTTTAACGGGCCCAGGGCTAGCGGGGGGGGGGGGGGATGCAGAGCCATTTGTGCTAGGGAAACTCATGTTCCCAATTTGCCCAGGGAGTTCCTGAAGAGTGTTTCCATAGCCAGGTTCTAGAGGAGGTGCCAGAGACCAGGTGAGGCTCTTGGCTTGCTGGGCTCAGGGGTGGGGATGACTCTGACTGGCAGCAGTAGCCGGTCTTAGGGGCTGCGGCCAAGAAAGAGTTCTCTGTCCCATGTTCAGAGCCTGAGCTTTCAAACTGGGGAGGACGGGGGGGGGGGAGTCAACCCCTTAGCCTTTAGGAGGGGTTGGCCCTCCCCTCTAGGCCCCACTGCTCTAGATTTCCACCCAACCATCGCTTGCAGAGAGAGGAGCTGCAACTTGGGGATTTTTTTTTATAACGGTTCAGCCTTCTGCAACTTGGTACCCTCCACTAAAACTCTCATCATCCACAGCCTTTAGGACCAGCATTCCGTGATGCCACCTGCATGGAGAAGGCAGTTCAGCAGTTCCCAGCACAGGGGACACTCAAGAAACCAGTGGCTTATCTGGAATCTGCCAGCTTGTATTGTACAATATTTGGGCTGCAGGGTCTTGCTTCTCAGCAGCCACTTGGGTAGCTTCAGGCAGCCACAAGAAGCGGGTCCACAGAGCTGAGTCAAGATGACTTTGCTTTGTTCTTGTTTTGGACACTTCAGGTTTTCCAAGTTAAAACATTTTTTCTTAGCCTTTCCGGGCTGCAAATCCAGGGTTTTCGCCTTTAGGCAAAGGGAAGCCTGTGGAAGAAGGAGAACAGAAGTTCCTGGGTGGGCCCTGTTAGCATTTTGCAGCTGGAAGGGGCATGGCCAGTGTGGGGCAGATGGTTTGGGGTGCAGTGGGGTGGAGGAGCAGTGCTTGGAATGAAGCCCCTCTCCTTTCCTCTTTTGGATGGCCTTGGATCCCAACTCCACAGCTAAGCCACCTTCTGAACTCATGGCTTGTGGAGCTGGGCAAGAACAACCAGTCGTGGCTTGGGCAAACCAAGGCTGCCATGCCGGAGGACTGTCGTATTGTTAACAGCACATACTTTTATTAGGTGTAGAGTTTCTGCTGGCCAGAACTGGGGGCAGGAAAAGCCCCCCCCCTTCCCCCAGGGACCTGGAGCAAGGGCAGTTGGTGGGGGCAAGAGTTCACGGTCTTTGAGCCTCATCCAGGGAGACGGGATATGATATGCCTGTATTCCCAAGTCATCTTTTGTTGCAGAATCCACCTAGAAAGGACCCACCAGGTGGGCATCTTAGGAGGCTGTCGTTGGAAGAACGGTAAACACAGTCGCTCGCCAAGGTTCAGCTGCGTGCTGTGTACGAGTCTTTCTACAGGCAAAAAACCATCTGGGACAAGAAGTTTGAAGACTGGCTCTTTTTTCCCCAGCCAGTGTAATTTACTGGAGTCCCATGCTGGTTTTTGGCAAGCTGGGATGCCAAGAAGCAAAAGTGACATATTCTGCTTGTTAGCAGGTTAGTCTCCTGTGGGATGAGGTTTGCTTAGAAATTCTCAGTGGGTTCAGGAAATGTAGGATCCACTGATTCATCTCTGGTCTTGTGCTAACCCTGGGATTTCTTTGGAGTCAGAAGGTAACCCCCCCCCCCCCCATGCCACTAATAGAAAGTCTTATTTGATGGATCGGGTGACCGTTAATGGTCCGTTGTCTTGCCCAGGACCAGCAGAGGAATCGGTGGCAAAATGTCTTGTTTTGTTCTTTTGCTAACAGGTCACCTGGAGTGTTTTCTCCTTGTTCCACACTAGCCATTAGAAGTGAAGTTCCCTGGGAACACAGTTTCTGCTATAGCTTTTGGACAGCCAGCTGTTTTTCCCAGGCAGTTTTCCTTTTTCCAGTCTGGTGATGGTGCGCCTGCCTTAGATTTATTCCCCTGTTTGAGCTTTGAATTAAATCAGCTGTGTGTTTCTTTTGCTTTTGAAGGCTGGTGTCTGCTGTTGCGGTTTTGCTAATCCACCCCACCCCACCCTCTGCTAATTGGTGCCTTTTGATGTGATTCCTTCCCTTCCCCCCCCCCCCCCCCAAATTCCAGCCTGTGAGTTAGCACAGTCCCCTTGTGCGGCTCGGAAGGATTCTTCCAATGCTACGATGGATTGGCTGTTTCTGTATTGACAGCTTGCAGTTAGCAGTCCAGAAAACAGCCCTTGAGCTTTAAAGGAAGATGGAGCCAGCCATTCCACTTTTATCCAAAGCATGTTACGTAGGAGAGAGTCCTAATGACGTAAGGAGTCGCTTTGCTCTGCGTAAGCATGTTCAGGACCACTGCCTTGGGTGATAATGTGAGCCAAGGCAAACAAAATCCTCCCCACTGGTTGTGGGGATGGTGTTTGCCTTTATACTTGCATGCAGAACAGCCCCCAGGATTCGGATGAAGGCTCTTCTTTGTTCCTGCCACACCCTGCTTCCTGATGAACTAACCTGCTTTGCTGATTTACACACTTCAGGGTGTTCTTTGAGGAGTCCTGGAGTCCCTTAACTCCACACTTTGCACCTGTCCAAAGTATAGCCGAAAAGGTTGGTTCTAGCTGAATTTCAGGCCCAAGTGAACCTGGGAGCCCCATGTTGCCCTTCCCCTTTTCTCTGGTCTGGCAGATGCAGGAGCAGGAGAAGGAAGAGGCACCAACGTCGGGCGGACCTGCCTGAGCCACCTGTAGACAAGGAAGGGAGAGACTGTGGCAGCCGCGGCAGCACGGATGGTGCCCTGTTGCCATGCAGCTACACGTGGTCCAGTGTCACTGCTGAATTATAACAGGATCAATAGGAGACAATTGTGTGGTTGCCTAGCAATTGCATATGACGTGTCTCCCAAGTTTACTCCCACCTTCCATTTTAGTTCCAGGCTGACGTAGGCTCCCCTCCCCCCTCCTCAGCCCCTGTGTTGGTTTGGCTGGGTAATTGTGGTGCAGGCGTCTCAAGAAACTGGCTGATCTTGGGTGAACACAGAGGAGGGAGGCGACCAGTAAAGAGAGATGCGGCTGACATTTATTTTTTTCCTGGGGCCCACTTTTCTCCCGTGATCTGCCAGCTGCTAACCGAGCTCTAGCACAGACTCGAGCAAGCGGGTCCAAGGGAGAGGAGAATTTACAAGGCAGCTTTTGAAAGTGAGTTCCAGAAACACATACCTTTGTTGTGCTCTTGGAAAGCTTTTACGTTACTCGTCCTGAAGACTTTCTTTGCTTGCAAGAGAGCTGGCTGGTGTCCAGGGCTTTAACATGTGCCCGTTCAGTCCCAGGTTAAGCTGCCCAGCAGGTTCCAGCCGCCGGCTAGATGGTGGCGGCGGCAGCCCTCTGCCCGTCATCGGCCCCTCCATCGCCAGCGGCTTGGATCGACAGGGAAGGCTTTGAGTCCCTTCTCCTCCAGATTGGCTCCTCTGTAGGCAAAGGACACCTGTCTGGCCTGGGGCTTCTCTTGTGCCAGATGCTGGAGGTGAAAAAGCTCCATGCGAGGGGGTGGCTCACCAGAGCCATGTTTACTGAGGCAGCGCCAGACTCTGTTGCACTCGTTTGTCTTGGTCTCCACCGTGATCCAAAGCCTGGAGGGTGACGAATGCCAGGCAGAAGTAACGGCGCTTTGTTTGGGCATCTGAAACCCTGAGAAGGGTCCTGCGTTGCTCCCTCTTTCTGAGCTGCACCCGGGTTCTCTGGCCTCCTCCTGGCCATCTCCGCCTCTTCTGCCCTCCCTGGATTTTCCTTTCCCTCGGTCTCTTACCTTCTTCCTTGCCCTGGATGGGAGGAGGACCTTTTGCCTTTGAAGGCTCAAAGCAGACCTCGAGGGAGGCCAGCCGGCTCTTTGCACCCAAGAAGGCAGGGGGAGCTACAGACCATCCACAGGGCCGTTGATGTCGCTTTTCCCTCCCCTTTCCCCCCTGCCCACTTCTGGATCTACACTTCTGGAAGATCCAGTGGTGGTCTCACCCCAAGGCCCGTCTGGTCACCATCCAGAGAGGTGCATTGGATGGTGTTGGGGTTTGGTTAAGGAGAAGAGGAGGAGAAAACCAGAGCACCCATCTCAACGTGACTCTGACATGTGGAATAGGGTTGCTCTTGGACGCAGCCTACTCCGCAGGGCTGTGGAGAGGTTGGAATGGGACGACAATGAGCTCCTTGGACAGGAGGTGGGCGGGGGCTGTGAGTCATGAGGAAAGTGTGGTGGTGAGATGCCCCTTGAGTTCCTCCGAGTCTCCAAGGGATCCCCTGTCTGTCTCTCTCTCTCTCTCTTATTTTTCTGGAGTCCACCAGTTGTTTGGGGCCCCTCGGGGGACCCATATCCAAGGGGCTCGCTGGGAAGGGCTGTCCGGCAGTTGCATAACAGGCTCTGGCTCTGATGCCCAGCTCTGCGTCCCCTCACCTCCTCTCCTCTAGTGCCCCCCCCCCCATGCACACACACACAGATGTCCCCTGTGGTCCCTCACCTTTTCCTAGCAGCCGCCCACCTTCTGCAGACTTTGTCCCTGGAGGAGTTTCTCAAACAATCCCTTTTGTTTATCCTCACCGTCGGGCTCCTTTGTTTTCATGGCTCCATAAAGGCTGAATCCGGACTGCACCCGTCCTCGCCCCTGCCCAGAACGCCCAGGCTTTTCCATGGCTCCCCTACTTGCACCAGGAGCTGCGTCAATGTTTGCCTCTTTCCAGGGAGCGGAGGGTGCTTGGAAGGTGCATGTGGGTGGCTTCCCCCCCCCCCCCACTTGGGCCACTCCTTTGAGGCCCAGGGTTTGAAACCCGACCGGTGCTCCTCCCTCAAGGCTGTTCATTGCTTTGGAGACCAGCGCCTTTCGCTTTGGGGCGGGGCTGCAGCTGCTCCCCCCTCTGGCTTCTCGGGTTCCTCTTCTGCCCCTGATAGGAAACCGTTACTTGCGGGCGGCTGCTTGGTTTTGGAGGGTTTCCTCCTCCAATGAATGTGTCCTTCGTGGTGGATGAAATTGGACTGAAATGCAGATAGCAGAACTACCCTTTTTTTTTTTAATGACAGTTTGTTGATTGAAATGACACACAAACTTAATTTAAAATGTCAGGAGCAAAACAGCGCAAGAATTTTTTTCCAAGAGATGGTCCCACCGTTAGGAAATTCGTCCTTGGTGGTTTTCATCTCCTGTAGGAAGGAGCAGGTCTTTTGTAAAGTGAGCGGTTCTTAATGGTCACCCCAAAGCATGTTGCATTGCGGTCGGAGTCGTTCACGCTGACAGACACTCTTTCTGGGGAAAGCCGCTCCGCTTTCAGCTCCTAAGGGGATCAGGGGTCTGCCCAGAAAGGAACGGTTGGGGGGGGGGGCAAAGTGTGTCCTGGGAGTGGTTGTTCAAGCAAGGACCTCTTCTGAGTTCTGCAAGTTGACCCTCGGCTCCTCTTTCGCCCTCTCAAGGGCCGGGGGGGCGGGGGGGAGCCTGGCAGGAGCTGCTGTGAGACAGGAATGCAAACAAACGCACGCAGGCTTTTTGTGGGGCGGCTGGGTGGACACCTTTCTGCCTCGGGGCAGGCTTTCCCGGGGGCTTCCCCTTTCGCGCCAGGCCGCTCAGGTGCTGCGGAAGGTGCCGGCCGGCCTGCCAGGGAGGCTGCCGATTGGCAGCGCACGTGTGTTGTTGCAACCGGCCTCTCGTGTTGCCAGAGTTGGTTTTGAGTCATGCAGGAAACCGAGAAAGAGGAAGAGGCTGAATCACTTGCTTTCTGTCTCCCTCACTCATTCATTTACCCACCTGAGAAGCAGAGGCGGGGTGGGGGCTTCCACCCAGGGTTTTCCAGACACGTCAAGGGTGATTAAGAGGTGTCGGGCGGACGCCCCCCACCCACCCACGTAGGCCTTAATTGCGTCAAATCGTTTCAGATTGAAACGTTTTTTTGTTCAGAAAAAATGCCGCCACTGCCACCACCCCCACCCCCTTTGAATGATGCAACGCTGGCTTCCCATTTCACATCCTGGGGAGAAAAGGGAGGGCACAGCCCCGCAGGTGTGCCAGGCGCTGTACACAGAACATCTGTCTGGCCCGTTTCTTGGGCACGGAGCCAAGGCAGCCACAATATGGACGCGAAGTGAAAAGGGGGTAAGGGAGGGGCTTGGGAATAAAGGCCTTCGCCCTCATCCACCCCCCAGCTCTCCACCTGGTGAGAAGGGTTTTTTAGAGGGGGGGAAGGGGTTCCCGCAACAGGGATTTGGGGTGATTTCTTCTGGATGACAGGAAAAGGAAGAAAGGCTGCCTGCGAAGCCTCCGCTCAAGAGAACAACTCACTTCCTCTCTCCCTTTTCAGTGCTGCTCACGGCCATCAACTGCTACAGCGTGAAAGCCGCCACTCGGGTTCAAGACGCCTTTGCGGCGGCCAAGCTCCTGGCCCTCACCTTGATCATCCTGCTCGGCTTTGTCCAGCTTGGGAAGGGTGAGTGAGCGCCGCTTCTCCTGCTTTTTAAAATGGGGGTGGGTTGGGGGGGAGAGACAGACAGACAAGGTTGGTGGAGTAAAAAAGGCTGGCGAGGAGGGGATGGGGCATCGGGGTGGGTTGGGGGAGGACTCTGGCCACCCACCACCACAGAGAGCGGTGCAACTTTAAAAGGTGTGTTTTCTCTCCCCCCACATTGGTCTCCTGCTGGTCCAGCTCCAAAAGCTTAATAGGTGGAGGGATCTCCCTCTGTTATCACAACAGTCCTCTGAGGTAGGCCAGGCTAAGTAGCCCCTGATTATACAGAGAACCCCATGTCCGATCAGTTGAATAACCGAAACCTATAAAGGCCATTTTCAGGGGGAATGGGCTTTCTGCCTTTATCAGGGTGCTCTGACTCAGGCTCCTACCTAGCGGGAAGGATCCATGGCCTGGCGCCAGGTTCCCCTTTGCATTGCACCAAGTCCCAAGCGCTTGGTTGGGGAAGGGTCTCGCAGCCCCTGTGGCTTCTGTCCCTCCGTCTGAGATACCCGAGGCAGGGACCGGGTTTGGGAGCTTCAGAGGCTGAGCCTCCGGGCCGTGGCACGAAGTGTCTTCCCCTCCTGTCCACCGTGCGGGTGTCTCAGCCTCCGGAGTGGAGCCGAGCGAGGTGGTCCTGAGGAGGAAAGGGCTGAGAAGGGAATCACTGAACTGACGGCAAACGGAGCAACATCGCCATCTCTTGCTGAAGGGATGTCGATGGTCCGGTGTAGTTCTGTCTCTGTTTGGGAGGAACTCGTCACGTCCACATGGAACCAATTTCTGGGAAATGTGAAGTCTTGTGCAAAGCTGGGAAAATCCAGCTCTTGGGAGGGGCATCTCCCCCCCCCACCCACCCAGGACCCCTCTCTCCCTCCCTCCCCCAGCTGGCCAGGACAGCAGGATTGATTCTGTTGCTCATCTTCAGGACAGGATGGCAAGGCGGTTGCTGTTGGTTGGGGGGCGGGAGGGGGGCTTTTTTTTCCTTTTGCTTTTTTGCACATCTCTTTTGGAGGCATGTCCGACGGCTTGTTTTTATGGCCAGATGTCCTTGTTTTGCTGCTCCTCCAGGTTGGAAACCTTTTCTCTTCCTTTCTTGCCTTTCTTCCTCTTAAAACCCTTTTGGAGTTGAAAAATACTTGACTGTCTATCGATCTATCAATCGATCTATCGATTTATGTAAATAAATAAATAAAGGAGGGGCGATTTCTTAACGGCCATGGCCCATAGGCAAAGCAGCTCGTGGGGGGACCCCTCCGTCGGCTCAGGAAGGGGGACCGACTGGGTCAGCCGGTTCCCTCTCTGGCTCTCTGGGAGCCCTGGGGAGGTGAAAGATCGCCCTCTTTTTTCCTGCTTCAGCATTTTCAAGAATAGAGCTAACTTTGTTAATTGTGCTTGTTCCCTAACGAAGGCGCCCTCGTGACACAAATTGCCAGCAGAGACCTGGGATGTCGGCTGAAATCCCACTCCGTGTCTTTGTTCTTTCAGATTCTGAGGGACAGATAAGCGGATGGGGAGATAAATTTCGGTCGGATGAATTGATCCTTCCCTGAAACAAAATAAGGCCGGGGGAGGAGGCAAAATAAGCAGCCATTGTTGAGCCACAAAGGCAGGGAAAGGGCTCCCCCCCCTTCCCCCCATTCCACTTCCTCCTTTCTGGGAATGCATTTTCTTTCCCTCCTCTTCCCCCCCCCCCATCACTGCCTGTAACTCTTGCCTGACCCTTGACCCTGCTGGCAGTTTTTCCAGAGGGCAATCCTTCACCCACAGCTCCCCCAGAGAAGCCAGGAGGCTTTGGGGTCCGGCCAGGTCCACCTCCTCCTCTCTGCTCTGCTCTGCTCTCCTTCCTTCCTTCCTTCCTTCCTTCCTTCCTTCCTTCCTTCCTTCCTTCCTTCCTTCCTTCCTTCCTCTCTCTTTATTCCTTCCTTCCTTCCTTCCTTCCTTCCTTCCTTCCTTCCTTCCTTCCTTCCTTCCTTCCTTCCTTCCTTCCTTCCTTCCTTCCTTCCTCTCTCTTTATTCCTTCCTTCCTTCCTTCCTTCCTTCCTTCCTTCCTTCCTTCCTTCCTTCCTTCCTTCCTTCCTTCCTTCCTCTCTCTTTATTCCTTCCTTCCTTCCTTCCTTCCTTCCTTCCTTCCTTCCTTCCTTCCTTCCTTCCTTCCTTCCTTCCTTCCTTCCTTCCTTCTCTTAATTCTAAAGCCACAGCACTCCTTCGGGAACAGTCCGATAATATTAGCACCTATCATGTTTCTGGACCTGCGTTTAAGGAACTTTTAAAATTGCATCAGAAATTTGTTTTGGCAAAGGAACAAAAGAAAACGCGCCACCGTCTGCTCACAGTTTCTGTGGACGTCTTTGAACCGTTTATCCGAACAGCTTTTCCCTGGCTCCTTCCAGACGCGCTTTGGAGGAAGGCATCCATGCACGGCCTGCTTGTTCCCCTCTTGGCCAGGGTCTTTTCTGATGGGCTTGTTTGTTTTAAGGACCCGCCTAACCCTTTAGAAGAGCAGCATCCGTGCTTCCCAGCCAGGTGTACCATCCACGGCCTGCATTTGCTGTGAACAAGGAGGGTGTCTCTTTTTTCTTTTTTTTAACTCTGGGCTCAGCCCAGGTGAGAAGCAAGTCCACCTGGCCAGGCCTGGCCCCCGGGTGCCCATTCCCACTGCCTCTAGGCTCCTGGGAAGAAGGTTCCTTTGCCTTCTTCCCGGGAGTAGGGAAAAGGTGGGTGGGAGGGAAACCAGACCCCAGGCCCTAAGGGGAATCAGCAAGGCAGGCCCCCTCGTGGGCTACAACTCAACGAGTGCCAGCCAGAGCCTGGGGCTGCTTGAGGGTCCCTCTTGCCCGGTTCGGTCTTGCGAGAGTAATCGCGCTCTCCAGCAGAAAAGCTGCCCAGCCTAATCCCGTGGTTGGCATCCAGCACGTTGGGCAAAGCTGGTCAGCATCCTCATGGGACGTGTGTTCTTTTCCATCCTCCTGTTTGAAAGTAATCCTGGTTCCCCACCTCCATTGCTCCATGGCAAGGATGATCCTGTTAATTCCTCGACTGGCAGAGGAGCAGAAGGAAGGGAGCCAGAAATCCTCGTGGCACAGCTTGGAAAGGGTCTTTTTTTTTCATTGTTCTTATTTTTTTAGACTACAACCCCCAGAATCCCCAGAACATTGTTCCAGCTGTCCAGCCCCATGTTCCGCTCCCCCTGATCTGTACCCCAGGGGGAAGGCGGTTCTGCCAGAGCCAAGAACAGCCGAGGTGTCTTCCTGCGGCTTGGCCTTTGGCCAGAGCCCCGGGGAGGGGTTTTGGACGGCTCTCGCTAATTAGCCGGCATCCCGTCCATCTTGGGAGCCCTTTCGGACGGCTCCTGACTTCTTTATCCTTCTGGTGGCAGTTTTCTACAGCCTCTGGTTTAAATCTCCGGAGAGGCCAAGGAAATAGGCTTACCTGGGAGCAAGTCAGGAGGTCGTGGGGCCTTTTGCCTGCAGGGCTACCCTTCCCGCCATGAGAGATGGGGGCTGGGAGACTGGGGTGGGGGGAAATGAAGCAGCAGGAGGCTGGGCAAAAGGGGGGGGCCCAGGTGCCAGAGGGGCCCTGTCATGCTTGGGTCCTTCCTCTTGAAGTGGGGGGGCAGAGGTCGAGGAAGTTACTTTTTGTACCACGGCAGCAGGAGGGAAGGAGGCCTGCTGACTCTTAGAGAGAGTGGCTTTTGTCTCCAAGAAGTTTGCTACGGGGCTTGAGGAGTGTCGGTGGAGAGGCTTGGCTGGCCAGTTCCCACCCTGCAGGGAAGGGCAGCAGAAAAAGACCCAGGGGTCTTTTACCCACAAGGAGGAAGTTCCCCTTGCGGTCCTTTTTGTGGTTCCAAGCAGACGTGAGGGGAGACCTGGAAGCCCACACCACTTTCCAGTCTGGACCAGACCTTGCAAAAGTTAGCCAGTGGCTCCCAGAAGAATCTCCAGGCTGGTTTGAAGTCAGGATCCCCTTTTCAGTCCACCTTCCCTAACCTGTGGCTCCTTCGTGGCCCACAGGGGCGATCGCCTCCGACTGGGGCTGATGGGAGAGACATACGGGGGCCCACGCTCATGTTCCTTCTGTCCTCCAAGCGTCCGGTGGTGCCGACTCCCTTCCTGCATTCTTGGGCGGAGAGCTTGCCGAGCCCGAACCTGCCGACCCTCAGGGGTTCAAGGGCTTCAGACCGCTGAGCGCCCTTTGAAGCCTGCTCCTCACCTCCACCCCCCACCCCACCCCGTCCTGGTTTGCCTTCAGTCTCGTGAAATGAGAGGAGGGTGCCTTTTTCGGCTGATGCTCTCGACCCATGAGGACAAGTGCATGCCTGACTGGAACACGAAACGCTGTGAGCATGAGACAGCACAATTTCCCACCACCGCCAGACGCTCCCCCTGCCCCGCCTGTGGTGCTGGAAGGGGGATGTCCCCCACACACACACACACACCAGCCCGCCCGCCCCCAGGAACCCCAGGCCAGAGGCTCCGCTGTAACTTGTTGTGTTGGATTTGGTTAATTTTACGGCAGTGCGTGGGCAGAGGAGTGGATCCGCCTGGCGCCCTGGTGTGGGCATGTTGTCAAGCAGCTGTTCTCTCCTGGGGGCATGTGTGGTTAGCTGGTTTTATGAAGAAGAGGGTGGTGTGATGGGGGGGGGGAGAGAAGCACCCGTGCCAACGTAGGAGTCCATTTTGGAATGGGGGGAGTGCCCAGGAGGGGGGGCTGCACCCGCCAAGCGGGGCTGGATTCTGTGGCTGTTCAAAGACCGGCTTCCTCTGGCGCCTTCCCTTAAGGGCTGTATTTGTGTCTTACTTGTGTGCAACTTGTCTATTTCACTTAATTTGGAAGAGCTCGTAGCTACGTAGAACAATAATAATAAAACACAGAAATTAATGCCCTTTTTTGTCCGAAATTCAGCGGGCTGCCCCAGCAAGAGCAGAGCCGCTGTATTGGCACCCATGGGGTGGAGCAAAGGCTGGAGGGTCCCATTCAAGAAAGCCTCCTTGCGTGGCTCTTCGGTGGAGGTCTCTCTTTGGCCCTGCCTTCCCGTTCTAGCTGGTGATGCTGGCAGTGGCTCTACATGGTCAGGATAAAAACCTGGCTGGTTGGACCTGCACGGAAGAAGGTGGCTATTGTTGCATAGGCCTTCCTCCCGTCACCCCGGTCCCCCGTTTTGTCCTCCCCCCCCCTCGTTGTGAGTCACTGGCATGCCATGATTTGGGAAAGGGCGAAGAGCCTCGCCTCGGTCAGGGAGAAGCGTGCATGTGATCGGCTCTCCCAAGCTCTGAGCGCCCTAAGACGAGTCACATGCGAGGCAGCCGGGTGGTCAGGGGCTCCTGCGGCCCTTCCCAGACCCCCCTCCCTGCTCCTTCTTGCCCCCCCCTTCCCAGGCTCCATCTTCCAAAGGGAGCTGGGGAAACCAGGCCCCACCCTGGCCCCCTCCCAGATCAAAAGGACCAGACTGTTTCTACCATGACTGCCCTGGAAGCAAAATAAACAGGGCAAGTGTCCTGTGGAGACCGTCTTCAAGAGAGAAGCCTGCCCACCCACCCCCAAAACGCACACACATTAACATCTGTTTATCCCTGGGCGGTTTCCATTCACCAGGAGAGTTCCTGTTTTGCATTTGTATTCTTGGGGGGTCTTCCCACCGTTTGTGGAGACGTGAGGACTTGAGGGTTTCTCTCTCAACACCACCGTCATGTCTTCCCTGACTGGGAACAAGGCTGGGTGCTTTGCTCTCTCTCACTCTCGTGTGTGTGTGTGTGTGTGTGTGTGTGTGTGTGTGTGTGTAAGAAATGCAGTGCCCGCCGCTCAGAGCTTCCGCAAGGGACCGTTCTGGGGCCTCGCAGATGGGCAGTCCTGCCAGTCCGTCTCCAGAAAAGTAACTTTTCCAAGCCCTGCAAGTGCCAGGTTGCGGGGGGGGGGGGGGGGTGACAGAATGCTGAGCCAGAGGGAGCCCGTGGCCTGAGGCAGCTTCCTCCGGCCACCCCAGCCGGTCCCTGTTTGCCACTCCCTCCCAGGTGGAGAAGCCAAGGGGTGAGTGAGGAGGCCCGGAAAGCGAGGAGGACTTGGCCTTTCGTGGACCGTCTCTGGGCTCTGAGGCCAAGGTCCTGTGTCAGGGTGAGGGTGAGAGTCAAGAGCACCCCACCCCCCTTTTGAGCAGGGATCGGTGCCGACAAGTCCACGCCTGCCACCGCCGGCAGCCAAGCATGCCGGCTACGCGTGCCTGTGCTTGGCGAGCTCAGGCGACTTTTGGCCACACGCGCCAAGCGTGGCACATGCCAAACGGAGCAGGTGGGGGACTGCTTCAGCCCAGGCGAGCTCCGTGTGGAGTGCCTGAATCCTCCCCCCCCCCCCTTGCCGCCCCTTCAGGCCAGCAGGCCTTCTGGCCCCAGGAAATGGCACCTCTGCCTCCCTCTGGGGAGGGGGGGCTGCTGCCGGCTGGCCTTTGCAAAGGATCGCAGGCAGTGACGCTTCGGGAGATTGTAGGGGACTTTTGTCCTGCTGGACCAGCGTGGGGAAGGGAAGGCTCCCCCGATGAGGTTGGGTGGCTGCTCCCGGCCGCCATCACCAGCCTGACCGTCGCCGAGAGACAACCGGCACGGCAGCTGCCACGCAGCATCCCCTGGAGGGGGGGGGACCCTGGTTCCTCCGGGCATGGCGTGCTGCTTTGGGGCTTCTGGGTGGGTGGGTTGGATGCCTGCTGCTCACCCGAGAGCTGCTTTCTGTAGCAGAACCGCGGCTCCCACTTGCCCTCAGGTGGCCCGGCTGGGCGTGCTGGTTTTGAATGCTTTGCCCCTCCTGTATCTCCCCCCCCCCTTGCAGGCGACATCTCCAACCTGAGCCCCGAACACTCCTTTGATGGCACGAAAACAGAAGTCGGGAATATTGTCTTGGCCTTGTATAGCGGCCTCTTCGCTTATGGAGGCTGGTAAGTTGCACGCGTGTGTGTAGGAACGGGCGGGGGGGGACGCCGAGGGGGACGTTTGGAACGTCCCCCAGGAGGTGCTAGGAGGGAGTTGAGGTCGGGGTCCTTCAAAGGAGGCCTTGTGGGGCCCCAGGCAGCTGGGAAGGAGGAGGGCTGGGGCGAGCAAAGGAAGCCCCCCCCCTGAGCCTTGGCGCCTCGCAGCAGGGGGGGCCGTCCACGCTGAAGGTGGGGCGAGGAAAGCTTCCTGTTCGAGGCCGAGCCCGCAAAGGCCGGCGGGCCCTGGGCCCTGGGGTCGGACGGCGTCGTGGTCCAGAAGGAAAAGGAAGGGATGGGCCGGGAGGAGCATTCAGACCGTGGGCCTCCGGGGGGGGGGGAAGAGGGCGGCCCCCACAGCTGGGCGCCACTGCGGAAAAGGCTCTGCCCCACAACCTCACCGTGAGCTTCCGAGTCTTCACCAAAGGGTGGGAATGGGGCGGCCCCGCAGGGGAGGAAGCGCCCGTGCTGGAGCGGGAGCCTCTGCCGGTGGCAGAGCCCTCTCCCCACCCAGCTGGCCCTCTGCCCGCGCAGCCCACCCACGGCTGAAGGACCGGCGGGGGCTTCCTCTGCCCCCCGCCCCGCGTGGCAGCCCTCAGCCACTCCCTCCTTCCCGGTCTGCCCTTTCCCTTCTTTCCTTTGCAGGAATTACTTGAATTTTGTCACAGAAGAGATGATTGATCCTTACAGGTAGGTTCCCAATGTATTCTCCAAACCTCAGAGAAGCAGCCTGGGCTGGGCTGGGCTGGGCTGCGGGTGAGAGGAAACCCGGCAGGACCCGGCCCTGCCCTGCCCTGCCCTGGGAGCGCTTCCCTGACTCACCCCCACCATGATGGGGGGCACCACGAGTGGGAGAATCCATCTCTTCCGGACGGGCCTCTTGAGTGAACTGGAGAAGAGACGGGTGGGCCTTTTCCAGAGTTTGAAGAAGTTGCCTCTTCAACCAGAACTCCAGGAATTCACTGCTGGGGTTTTTTTTGGGGGGGGGGGGGAGAGTAGTCTTCCCCAGAGAAGGAGCTGCTCCGAGTTCGGGAATCACCTGTTCTGTTCTTTTCACGTCTTCCTCCTTTGGCCTGGAGTTCAAGTGTCTAAAGCCAAGCCCTGCAGCCTTCCATTCAACCCTTGCGGGCTTCAAGACCAGGAGGAGATCCCTTGGAGTCGCTCTGGGGGTTCTCTGCCCCCCCCAAGAAATCACCCAGACTGCCTCCCCCCAGTCCTGGCTACAAAGGCTGGGCAGAGGCTCTCCTCCTTCGACCGACCCGGGGCACTTCAGAACCTTTGAAGTATTCTCTCCCCTGACCCCCCACCCCCCGTGGCTCCCTAATTAATTGGTGGAAAGCAGCCCGTGTGCTTGGCTTTCTGCCCTGCCGGTTGGTTTCGCAGAATAGGAAGCAAACAAGACTGTCTTCCTTTTTTCTTGGCGTCTGCATTTGTTTGGCTTCCCTGTGTGTCCCGTCCCACCCCCCGAACCCCCCCGCCCGCCACCCTCTGGCTGTGGGTTGCTGCAGCAGCTGACCCAGCCAGGCCTCCGGAGTCAGAATGGCCCTCTTCTTTGTTCTGTGGGAATTGGGTCATGCTCTTCACATGGTGGGAGGGTGGCTTTGCAGGGCTTAAACCCACAGGCTGGCAAGGGCGCCATTGCGGGCAGACCTCTGAATGAATTGCTTTGGCCGGGGGTGGGGGGACCGGTCAGCGAGAGTCAGGGGTCACAGAGGGTGCAATCCCATGCACCAGGGGCAGGGGCAGGCACATTTCGGGGGTCCAGGGGCATTCCTCCTCTTCCTCCAGGTTCCACCGAGGACTGGGCCGCCCCCCAAGACAGGCGCTCCTTGCTTTCTACAAAATAAGGCCCAAGGACATGTATGTGCCTTGTTCCACAGGAGAATCGTACTGCTATGAGCCCAGTTATCTTTTTCAGTGATTAGTGATGATTTGAGGGGAGGGGCGCCAAGGCCTGCCGGTCGCCTGCCCCCTCCACGTTGCCCACCCCTGCTACAATGCAGTTGTCTGGCGGGAAGTCCCACCAGATTTGCTGGACTGACCTCTGTGTAGAGACTGGCCCTGTTAGAGGAGGCGTTTCTCTCTCCACGGATGTGAGAAAAAAAATTCTGCATTGGGGCAAGAAGGATTCTTCCCCCAGAAGAAAGGGAGAGGAGGCAAAGCTAGCCAGGACAGGAGGGTAGCCGTGCTCGGACCCACTTGGGCTGCCGTTGCTCCATCCTGCACAAGCCCTGGGACTTGTGGTTCGGTGAGGGGCCGGAATCCTCAGCCGGGGAGTTCGCCTGCCCTGCCGCACAGCACGCTGAGGCCACCCGCCACCCCCAGAGAAAAGGCCCCTGCTGGGTTTGGGGTGGGTGTGTGTCAAACTGCAATACCGCCACAGTGTGGATGCTCTCCCGGTCTGCGGGAGGGGCACCCCCTGTGAGCCAGTTCTGCTGGTGCTGCTTTTTCTGCCCCGAGAATCGTGTGAGCCACCTGGCCCTGGACATGAGGCCAACATCCATTTGCAAAAGGTGCTCCAGCCGTCTGAACGGACAACACCCCATTGGTCATGACGATTAATGTTGAACTCCTAAATTGGCTTGTAGAGCTTCTTTTACATCTGTTTTTTTTTAATCTGGTTTTTGTACTTTGCTTTGAGAAGCCTGGTGGGCAGAAAAAATGATAAGTGAATACTTCAAGTAAGCAAATACATACATTTAAAAAGTCTCAGCTCATGAAGAAGGAGTATCTCCTTCTGACACACATCAGTTCGTTACAAACAACTATTAAATTCATCTCCTTCGGCACCAGGCTTCTCTTGCTTGCATGCTGGAATAACGGTGTGCTTAGGCAGCAGGCCAGGCGAACCAGAAGCTGATCTGAGAATTAATTGCTAGCACAAGCTCTAACTGAATCCTCATGGTGTGTTAATGCAAATCCTGTTTCCCCCTCAGAAACCTGCCTTTGGCCATCATCATCTCGCTCCCCATTGTCACCTTGGTTTACGTCTTGACCAACCTGGCGTATTTCACAACGCTCTCGGTGGATGAGATGCTGTCGTCCGAAGCCGTTGCCGTGGTAAAATATGAAATGACTCATTTGGAAAGCAAGAGCGGCTGGTTGTTATCTAGATGACACTCTGAGCGCTGGCCGTGCAGTCTCTGCATTGAGCTGGGGCTGACCGTTTTCTGTCCTCCGTATCCCCAGTAGTTCCCAGGAGGCCACCAGGATTGACGTCATGAGAAGCCAGGGCAAGCAGGGAGGGGGGTGGGGTGGGGTGGGGGTGTCTCTGCTTTGAAAGGCGAAGGGCTGCCACCAGCAACGTCCTCTCGGGATCACTCACCCCAGAGTGACATTTTGCTCGTCAAGCGCTCCCATCCGCCTGGGGCGGGAGCTGCCCCTTTTGTCCGCTGACATGCGATGCTGCTTAAAGGACCCCTGGCTTGGTCGTCGCCTCTGTTCACGGAGGCGCGGCTGCAAGAGGGAGAGTCTGCAACCTGTTGCATCAAAAGCAGAGAGTGGCTTTTGTGGCACCTTGAGGCCTCGACACGTTTTCCGTGGCGGGAGCTTTGGTGGCTGCCAGCCTGCTTCCGGGAAAGTCCTACAAAAGCTGATGCCGAATGAAACGTGTCCGCCTTCAAGGGTGACTCAGAGTTCTTCTTCATGGTCTCTGTGAATGCACACTAATGGGTTTATCCGCGCTTGCATGGAACAGCCTCGGAACTTTCTAGCTCGAGCACATGGTGCCGGGATCTCCCCCACACTGGCTATAACTCCGCCCCCAGCACCGAATGCCTCAGTTCCTTTTCGACCGCCGCTGTTGCAGCTTCGTTTGGAACTTCGTGCGCTCATTCAATCAATCTATCTTACCTTTCCTCTCTTCTTTGGACCTCCCTGGCTTGATTCCGGACCGTTGACCTTCGCTTCGCAACTGTGAATTATCTGCAAAAAGAAAAAAAATGGATTAATTGTTGTTTTGCTTACTTTGAGTTTATGGCCTCGCCGGGCCTCTTCAAGAGGTGTGAGGTTGGCTCAAACAAAATTCCCCTCTCCAACGGGCATTCGCGTTGTTTATTTTGCCTCGGGGAAGAACGTCAGCCGGCCGTGTGCACCTTTTGCGAAAACTTTATGAAGCGGGCTCTGAAGTTGCGGCTCCAATGCCTTAAGTCATTTCTTTGGGAGAAATCCCTTTCACCATCTCAAACTGCCTCTATGGATTCCCCCAAAACTCTGCAACCGCCTCCAGCAACTTCGCCTGAGGTTGCAGCCCAAAAGGCGGTGAAAATGGCGGCCAAACCGAAATCGTCCTCGGGCTCGAGGTCGATGGCTGCAGCGTCAACACCGTTGCAATCTTCGACATCGAGTTCGAAGAAGAAGAAGAAAACCCCTAAGCCTGCTAAAGCTGCTGAAATCTCGGCACCGAGGCCGGAGATATCCCGGCAACATTCGGTGAGCCTGAGTGTACCCTCGGGGAAAGAGGATGTACCCCTGCAGCTGCCGCCGCCATCCCCTTCTGTCAGTGATATTCCTGACTGGGGTAACACCTCTCTAGAGGTTGTTGAATTGGCACAGACCAGCCCACGTTCTTCGTTGGGCTCGTTGATGCAGCAACCGGTGGCCTTGCCACCACCGCCGGCTCCGACTGAGGTTCCTCGTAAGAGAACCCATAAATCCCGACACCTGGAGCCACCTGAGCAACCGGACCCATATGGCTGGCAGTCGGAGCCGAGGGGGTACCCTGCTCGTCGAGGCCGATGCCATTACCTTGACTACCCGCCAGCGTACGGGGCGGAGGACTTTGAACGGAACCTGCCTTTTCATCCAGGACCCTATCGATATGACCCATACCCTCGGTATCGACACTTCGAACCCTATGCTCAGCCCTTTTTGCCGGCTCCGCCTCAGTACCGCGGATGGCGTGACATTGCGCCTGAGGCTGAAGAGGGCTATATTCCTCCGCCTCCTTCTCGACCTCGCAAAAGGCACCTGCCGCCGGCCTCTGCTACCATTGGAGGTGTCAAGCGTTCTCGACTGGCGCCAGACCCAGAGGTGGGCCGTGCGGGCTATGTTTACCCTGCAGTCAGACCCGAGGCGAGCTTGGCTCGAGCCCGAGCTGGACAAGACTTGTCCCCAGCTCCACTAGAGGAGGCACCTTATTCCCCTTCCAACAATCGGGACTCTGACTCCCAGGTCTCAGAGGGAGAGGAGAACTCACCAACTAATATTCCTACTCCTGTGTCGGATGTGGCAGACAACCATCCTCCGTCGCCATCAGAGGATTATTCCTCCTACTCCCACCTCATCCACCGAATAGCGAAGGTCCTCGAGCTTGACGTCGAGGTGCCTACAGTTAAGAAAACAGATAAGGTGTATGAAGACATCACTCAGGAACAGACTCCTCCAGTACGCCTTGGATTCATACTGTCCCTCTCTGAACTCATGAGAGAGTCATGGCTTAAACCTTCTACTTCCTATCAAATTCCGAGAAGGATTGAGAATCTGTATAAAGTATATGGGACTGATATGGATTGCCTCTTAAAGCACCCTCTTCCGAATTCTTTTGTTGTTGACAGCACTCAAAACAGGGCCCGGAATCGTTCTGCTACTTCTCCTTCTGACAAAGAAGGACGTAAGTTGGATGTCCGAGGCCGCAGGATATACTCTCTAGCCTCTTTTGTCCTCAGGGTGGCCAACTATTCGGCTGCCATGGGCGCTTACCACTGCCATTTATGGAATTTGGCACTGCCCATTCTGGAAGCGGCTCCTGAGGACGTTAGAGCCCAGGGCCTCTCATATCATCAGGAGGCCATGGGGCTCGCAAGACATGAGCACATTGCCGCCCACCACACTTCAGAAGCGGCTTCCAAGCAGTTGGCCACTGCCACCTCTCTTCGCCGTCGTGCTTGGCTGCGCTCTGCTGGCATTTCGGAAGACGCCAGGGCACGGATAGAGGACCTGCCGTTTGATGGAGCGGGACTTTTCGATGAAAAGACCGATGAAATACTTGACAACCTTCTCAAGCTCCGAAAGACGGCGCGGTCCTACTCTGCACAACAGTCTTGTCCAAAATGCACCTGGGGGCGTTCTTACCAACCTAGGGGGTATCAAGACCGTCAGAGGCCCCAGGCTCAAAGCTACCAACCTGCACCTCCTAGGCAAGTGGGCAGGCAACGCCCCCGCCAGCAAAACCGCCGACAAGACTGCAAAAACAAGCAGTCTCTTTAATAGTTACAACTTCTCTATTGTTGACCCGTCAGTCCATTTGGCCCCTTGCTTGCACTCCTGGCACTCCATCACATCTGACTCTTGGGTATTATCTATCATAGCCACTGGCTACGCTATAGAATTCGATACTTCCCCCCATCACAGGCCATTTCAAGTCCTCCACCCCCCTCCATCCCTTTGGAAGATGAAATTCAGGCCCTAGTAAAGAAAGATGCCATTATTCCTTTGCATCTCCCTGATGTTTCAGTAGGTTTCTATTCAGGGTACTTTACCATCCCCAAGAAGGATGGAGGCCTCCGTCCGATTCTTGATCTTCGCAGCCTGAACTCTTTCATTATTCCTCGCAGATTTCGTATGGTTTCCCTCAAGTCTATTATCCACATGTTACGTCACGGGGATTGGTTCACGGTGATTGACCCCTAACGCCACAGTGGTCGCTCCAACTAGTTCTTTGACGACTCATGAGGCCTCCCTTTGAACCCTTGGCTTCTGCTTCACTCCGCTTGTTGTCCTTCAAAACTGCATTCCTCCTGGCAATAACCTCAGCGCAGAGGGCTGGAGAACTAGCTGCGTTGAGGGCAGACCCTCCATTCCTGCAGTTTCAGCCAGACAAGGTGACTCTACATCCAGACCTTACCTTTCTCCCCAAGGCTTCATCTACTTTCCACTTGAATCAGCCAATTGTGCTTCCTGCTTTCTTTCCCTCACCAACCTCACCATGTGCTCGAGCTAGAAAAGCGCGGATTAACCCATTAGTGTGAATTCACAGATGACCATTGGAAGAACCAGAGTTACAGGTAGGTAACCTCTTTTTCTTGCTTAGTTCTAGTGATAGCAAAAGCTTGGTTCTAGTGACACCATCTCAAAAATGTCCAGGGTGTGGGCAGGTCATTTTGTGAGTCTTAATTTTTAATTTTTGCATTTTAAAGCGGTTTTAAAAACAAGAGGGGTAGCACAAGGAACCTCCCACTGGCTCCGAGAGTCACCTCTCTTCCCCACCCCATCCCCACCCCCTTTGCCCTCCCCAGGACTTTGGGAACTACCACTTGGGCGTCATGGCCTGGATCATCCCCGTCTTTGTCGGCTTATCCTGCTTTGGCTCGGTCAATGGGTCGCTCTTCACCTCCTCTCGGTACGTGTCTGGCTCCATTGGGGGGGTGGATCTTGCCATTTCAGTCAATGGGGGGAAGGCTTGTGGCTGCTGTCGCGGCCCCAAACCACCCGTGATGCTTCCAAGAGCCGCCTGCCGGTCATTTTCCAGCCCAAGCAGCTCAGACTGACTGTTGGTTCTGCCCCTCTTTCCCTCAGGCTGTTCTTCGTTGGGTCCCGAGAGGGCCACCTGCCCTCCCTCCTCTCCATGATCCACCCCAAGCTGCTCACGCCGGTGCCCTCGCTCATCTTCACCGTAAGGACCTTTCCTGCCTTTGGACAGGGCGTGGGAGGAAGGCTGTATTTTCCCGGGAAAGGTTTGGATTGACCCACAACATAGCAAGAAGGGAAGCTAAAGGAAAACTGACGAGTGATGGGGTTTTGGGGGGAGAGGGATGCCCTCCCCCCTCGACCCTCATAGGCTTTGCCCAGGCTTGAGTTCTGGTCTGAAGGACTGCAGGGGTGGCAAACGGCACCGCTTTACACCTCTTCTGGGCACTGAGTTGGGGGTTGGGGGCCTGTGAGCTCAGAACAGGGGCTTGCAAAACCGGCCTGCAGGCCTGGTGATGGCATCTGGGTACAGGGTGCCTGAGGCCTAAAACCTTTTGGGGTGGGGGGTCTCGGGGAGAGAAAATTTCCTGACTCTGGGCTGGACCCACCTCCACCACATACGCCCGGAGGTTAAACCTGCTGGATTCAGGACCTGTGCTTCTTGGTTCACCTGGCCCAAGTCGACAGCTGAATTGCAGTAGTCGGATTCACGCGTTTGCTTTGGTCGGGGGGGGGGGGGTGAAATACAGAAGAAACCCTCGGGGGGCTCAAGGGGAAGAGTTTTCTTTCTTCCCTCTTGCATGTGATGGGTCTCCTTCTCTTTCTCTCCCTGCTTGGCTCCCTGCTTTCCTCCCCTTCCAGTGCATCATGACTCTGCTCTACGCCTTCTCCAACGACATCTTCTCGGTGATCAACTTCTTCAGCTTCTTCAACTGGCTCTGCGTGGCCCTGGCCATCATCGGCATGTTGTGGCTGCGTTTACAAGAGGCCGGAGCTGGAGCGCCCCATCAAGGTGAGAGCCGTGCGGCACCACCTCGGGACCGGGAGCCAGCTGCCCTCCTCCGCTCTGGAAAGGCTGCCTTTCTGGGATTCATAAGGGAGACTTGGACCGGGGGGGGGGGGGCTCTCCTTGCATCTTCAGGACCAAATAATAAGCTTTAGGAAGTGAAAGACCTGGTAGGACCTGGAGGGGGGGGGAGAGAGAGAGAGAGAGAGAGCATATCTCCTCACTCTGCGCTCTGGCACAGCCTTAGGTTTGGGCCTGTGGCTTAATTCTGGGAGAAAAGGTTCGCTCCCCAAACATAATTTGGTTGACTCCAGCTGTAGGTAGGCAGACACTGTAAGACGTAGCCCAACGTTTATCTTGGGGCCCAGATCCTCCTGCCTCGCTCTGCTGATGTCACGCAGAGAGTGTAACTGTTGGAGGACAGTAGAAAGCACTACAGACTCGGCCTCTCGCCCGTGGGAGTCTCTCGCCGAGACCCTCCAGGGAAGGGCGGTTTCGCAAAGCCACGTTGCGTCCACTCGGGCGCCGCCTGCCCTGCTTCCACCTCCCTGGCTCTGATCGTTTCTCTCCTTGGGCTTCTCATGGGCAGGTTCAACCTTGCGCTGCCGGTCTTCTTCATCCTGGCATGCGTCTTCCTCATCGTCGTCTCCTTCTGGATGGACACCGAAGGAGTGTGCCATCGGTTTCACCATCATCCTCAGTGGGGTCCCGGTTTACTACGTGGGCGTCTGGTGGCAAAACAAACCCAAGTGGCTCCTCCAAGGCATCTGTGAGTGACGCAAGGGCCCTCCCGGGGGGGGGGGGGGTCACCCGCAGGGAAGGGTGGGGCTGATCCTCCCCAGCCCCGGGCGGTTGTGGAAGGGGACATCCGCCAAGAATCTTCTGGGACCTTCGAGACTCGCCAAGCCTGTCCGTTGTCACGCGAGGGGCTGCAGCGGACCAGGGGTGCTGAGGGCCACCCCCCGTGGCAACCTCTGCAGAAATCGAAGGGTCCCAGGATTTGTGAGCAGAAAGAAGAATTGGCCTTGGGTTAGAAATAAGCCCCGTGTAAATTACATTTAATTCATTTTCTCTCCATTTCCTTAAGGGGGGAATGTGAAAAATTACTACAATGCTACCATCTGCTTTAACTCAAACTTGGAAAAGTTACTTTTTCTGAGGCTACAGCTTCTTGTGCAGGATTTTGGAAGTTGCGGTCTAGAAAAGTAACTTTACCAAGCTTTCAGCCATTCCGACCAATATGCCTCGGCCTCTCCTTCTCCTCAGGAGCAAACGCTGGGATCCCTCCTGGCTCCTGGGCTGCATTCTGTGCGCGCACACACACACACACACACACACACACACACACACACACACACACACACACACACACACACACACACACACACACACAGAGAGAGCAATTTTTGAAAGAGCTGTTGGCGCAAGTATCGGCGAGTGAAGAATAGTCCAGGGCAGTTGGAATTTATCCCTTATGAGCGCCTTCATTAATTAATTGGAAAGTTTTTATCCGGTGTAATGTGTCACTTGCAGTCTTTGCCTCCCTCTGGGAGGTATCCGTGGCCTCGCGTATCATGGCCCTGCTGTGTGGGGATGAGGGGAGGTGTAGTCCCAACAGATCTAGAGGAGTCCAGTTTGTGGATGACAGCCCATGTTTCTTTTGTTCCACTGGTACCTGAGCAAAACAGGTTTTAGGGAATTATTTTCTGAGAGACAAAAAGGCTAGCACGTTCTGTTGAGCCAGAGGAACAAAAAAGCCACTTGAGAAACCATTTCCTTATTTATAACATTTTTCACATCCTGAAGGCAGCTTGTCTGCGAGCCGATTCTACAAACTGAGTTTGGGATGGGGTGGAGAAGGCAGGCAGGGAGCGGCGTCGCTCCCTCTGTCCTCACATTGTGTCACCCAGAGAGGAGGGACAGCTGTGGAAGGGGATGTCACCTCCAAGGGCCCTTCCTCGCCAGGAAGACGAGGGCCGCTCTGCATTACCCAAGGCAGGCAGCCTCTCTCTGTGTGCTGGTTCCTGAGGAGGGCAAGATGGAGGCCGCCGGTGCCCCTTGGGCTGTGGATGGCCAAGGCTGGTTCCGGAGAGGCCCTGGCTGGGTCTCCCTCTGCTTCCGGGACTGCTCTTGCCTCCTCCCGTTCCCCCCCCCCAATGCCGGACCAAGGCTGGGCTCCTGCGTGAGGGGGGAACATCCCGCACTTTGCTGCACAAAAGAGGGGCGGGTGGGGCAAGGGCCCTTGAAGCTCCCTCTGCGGTGGACGCCACCTTCGGGTGTGGCGGAGACCTCCAGGAAACGTCACCCTCCTCCTCCTCTTGTCTTTTCCCCCCCCCCCCACCAGACTCCACCACGGTCCTGTGCCAGAAGGTGATGGAGGTCGTCCCACAGGAGTCTTAGAGATCGCAAAACGCACCCGCCTTCGGTTCAAGCCAACGCACAATATTATTTTCCGAACACGAGTACGTCTGATTCCTCATGTAAAGAAGAAAAAGCCTAGCCGGGGGTCCCGTGGAGAGGAGCCCCAGAGTCCTGCGCCGCCTGCCCCTTCTCCCACCCACCCCCATCCCGCCTCACGACCTTCCCTCACTCCAGCCGGGCGGCCGACAAGAAGCAGGAGGGAGAAGTGCCCCCTCCGGGCAGATTTTCCTTTGGGAAGAGAAGCCGGGACCCTTAAGGAGGCCCCGGAACCCGGGGCAAACGTTTACACGGGAGCCTCTTGGGATTCTTGAGTCCCTTCGTTTAGTCAACCAACGAGTTTACGCCATCCTGGGTTTCCTTCACAAAAGTCACCAGCAAGGGCCTCCCGCACCCACCCACCCCCATCGCTGGTCTCGGCATTTGCAGAAAGAACGAAAAACCGGTTGATCTGGCCGTACAGGGTTTTCTTAGGGGGAAAAAGATTGTCCTAAGCACGACACTCCTTGGTGCACACAGAGAAAGGCCCTCACACACACACACAAAAAAAAAAACCCACCAAAAAACAACACAAACTGATCCATCAATGAGTCCTGACAGCCGATAGACTTGGCTGCCCCGACATGAACTGTTAAAAGTTATCGTTACTAATTATTTTTTTAGGGAATCTATTTCTTATTTTTTTATTTTTTTTCCTTTAACACCTCCCTTGTAGTCCTGGGTTATGATGACTTAAAATAAACATTTTTTTACGTTCCTATGTTTGCAACATCACGACTCTTCTGAGCCGCTCTCGTTGATGCTTTGGGGGAGCAGCAAAAGCAATATCCCACCAGAGGCGCTCTGGATCCCGTGCGGCAGCGTGTTTAGCCTCCACAGTCTCTGCGATGGAACCGGAAGTCCACGTGTCGGCAGCGCCCCTGTCGTGGCATCGGACCGGAACCAGAGCCCCAGCCTGCACTCTGCTGCCTGGCCTCCCCTCCCTATCGTATCTGCAGCTAGAAGACGAACTGACCAGGTGCCACCTACCGCCGGCCCCCAATGTTTCAGCCACTCCATTACTCTCCTTTATGGCACAGAATGTGGCACGTCCTCACGTCACAGCTTGGAAGGTCAGAATAAGGTCCTGTGTGGTGGTGTCGCAGGGGAAAGATTTCAGCCATCCTTGGGGGTGGGGTGGGGAATGGGCAGAACGTGGACTTTCCAGAAGGGTTGCTCTTTGTGGCACTTCTGTGATGATACCTGGGCGGGCCGTGGTCAAGCACGTTGACCCCTCAAGGGCAGCTCTGCCACCAGCTCAGCAGACCACTCTGGGCTGCTCCTGGACGTCAGTGGCAAGGCTTGGGACCTTCGCCCTCCTGGTGGCCCACTTTACCTCTTTGTAAGTCAGCAGGAAAGGGTGGGCCCCCAGATTGGCTGTTTTCTGTGCACATTTCTGTGTTTTTGTTTGTTTTTTGCTGCTGGTGAGATGAGAACGGGTGGGAAGCAAGCTCTTCCTGTGTTTGAGGGAGGCCAGCTTTCCAGGCACTAGGGAGGGAGGGGTGGGCGGGCGGGCGGGGGGGGGCAGCATGAGCCTGGGAAGCCCTGCCGTCCAGGGCCCCGGGGCTTCCTGGGCTCATCGGCCCCCGTTCTGTCCCACTTGCTTGGATGAGGAGGGCTGTCGCTGAGCTGGCAGGAGCTTCCAAAGCACCCCTTTTCTCTCTGTGGCCTCCACCCGTGGAACGTTTCATGGGATCCATGCCTCCACAGATGCAGCTGTATCAGTCTTCTGTATCAGTCCATTTTTAAGGTGCCTAACACCTATTGATTGTTTTGACAGGATATAAGTTGTGGTGTGACTGGCATTTGCAGGCAGGAAGCCCCCTTTTCTTCTTTAAAGAAGGAAGGTGGCCTTCCGTCCACCTCGGTTGCCTTTCACCTCTCAAATGGTTGTGTTTGCCTCCCATCCACCCATGTTCTGCTTAGTCTCAGTCAACCGTTGGCACTAACCGGGGCTTCTCTTAAGTGCCAAACAGCAGCTTTGGGAAGGAAAGCTGAGGTTTTGTGTGCTCAGCATAGGCTGGGGGTCAGAAGAGCTGAACTTGGTAGATTTAAATGGATAGCACAGAAGTGCCTTGACTTTACTGTAGCTTTACAGACCATCGTAAAGTTCAACAGTTGACCTGTGTAAACATTTTGCTAAGAACCCATTTATTTTCTTCAATTGGTGTGGACGTGCCATCGGTCCAGCCCTTCCCTGGAAAATCCTGGATTTTTTTTGGAGATGAGAAAGCAGAGAAGCCCCGTTGGACAGCTTTTACTAGGGATGAAACACCCACATTGTTGTTATTGTAATAAGTCAGGGTGCCCAAAATGTAGGCCAGTGATCCAGTTCCTTTTGTACTGCTGATACACTGTGGTTGTGGTGTAAGGTCTGGTGCTTTTGAATGGGGAGACCATCAAGGAGGAGGAACAGGCATCATGGCACATTCATAGGTCTACTCTGAAGTAAGTCCTGTTGAGGTCAGCACGGCTTGTTCCTTAAATGTGTACAACCCTGCAATTTTTGTCTTCCTCGTGGCGTTGCCAAGATATCCCATGCTCAAGCACAGGGCCGGCATTGAGTGTCCTCGGTTTCACAATACGCTCCTCTGTTGCTGCTGCTGCCGAGAGATTTTTCAGCAGCGATTTTATCACCGTAATTTTGAGATGCCTGAGGTGGGAGATGCCAGTCTGAATGCTCCAGTGGGTTTTTCTCCCCAGCCCTGCCCTTGGGCAGCTGTCCGTTTAAAGAAAGCTTACCTGACTAATCAAGTGAGTTTTAGGCAATTAAGTGCACCCACAGTTAAATATAATTTTGAAGAAGGAGCGGTGCTTTCAACATGTTGGCGGTTTCCCTGTGTCTCTCCACAGTCCCCCTCCCTCCCCTTTCCAAAAAGCATTGCCTGAGTTAGTGTGATGAAAGGGCAACTCCTGCACCCACGCCTGGATCGGTCCCTGCCCCCTGGCATTTTCTCCTGCCTGATCAGGGGTCCCTTTTCTCTTTATTTGGTTGGGTTTGGCCCTGTTGATAGAACCATATGACAAATTCATTAGAGAAGCCTTGGATAGGTGATGAGCTATTTCCTTCTGAGGCCCACGGGGCCCTCTTGCTTTGCCGGGCGATTTCCTGGGCCGTTCAAGCCGGGACCCCACAGTCACGGTGGACAGAAGGAAGCCCAGGGTTGGCTCTGGTCCCCAGTGGCAAACTCTGGATGTGGACCCCAACGTCAAGGGTTGCAGCGGTCATCCAGGGTCAGTTCCCTGGGGGAGTGAGGGCCCCAAGCAGAGGAGGCCAAGACAGGTGGGTGCCCAGAAGGGCAGTGAGCCTGACATCTCCAAAAGTCTTAAGACATACTACTCTGTTTCCCTGAAAATAAGACCTAACCTGAAAATAAGCCCTAATATGATTTTTCAGGATGCTCGTCATATAAGCCCTACCCCAAGAATAAGCCCCAGTTAAGTGAACGTCCGCCCTCCATCCTTGTGCAGCAACCAGAAGTTGACATGACTGTATTTGAATAAATGTAGATGGTTGTACATGAAAAAAATAAAACACCCCCTGAAAATAAGCCCTCATGGGTTTTTTTGGAGTAAAAATTAATATAAGACCCTGTCTTATTTTCGGGGAAACACGGTAGGATTTTAGGTCCTATGAAAACGGAGGCAGCTGCCCTCATGAATCTCACTTCTTAGCACTTACAAATGTGCCATGGCTTTTCCCCTGGTAAAGGCAGCAAGATGGGTCTGGAGGCCCGTCACTCAGACACCAGAGCAAGCCAGTCGTTTTTCCTCACAACGTATTTGGGTTACTGGTTTTTCTCGAATATTGTACACGAGGGTTCTGGAATATCCTTGTTTCCCCATCAGAGTCGTAGCGTTGTGACAGACAGACAGACAGACAAATAGACAGTTATGGGTTGTCTTGTTGTCTGTTGTGGTGCCAAGAAAGACAGAATTTCATTGCTGGGGCGCCACCGTGGAGCCACATGGCTTGTGGGGTGTGTTTCTCATTTGTTGCGACTGCTGTGCATTGTTTATAGTGTCCTGGGGCAGCTGTGTACCAAATATTTCATCCATTTCCATTGTTGCAACATCCGTGTTGCTTATGTTGTTTTCAAAATTTTGGCTTCAAAGGAATCGGCTGCTAATATGTTTCCAGTTCCCGAAGGGTGTACTGGGTGAAAACCTGGCTACCTGTGGCAGATTCTCAGTTTAAGAAAACAGTTTTTTAAATGAGAGAAATGTCTCTTGTTTTCCTCGGAAAGCTCAGCCGGTGGCTTTCCTGGCACTTTGGCAAAAATCTTTTCCAACCTGGAGACCTTCAAGTGTGGTTGGGCTGGCAGCTCCCACCCTCCTTCCCTAGAGTGGCCAACGCAGAGCTCCTGCGGCACAGCCTGGATCTGGGCCCCAAAAGATTTTGTGCCTGGGGTGGGTTTCCGACGCGAACGGTTCCTGCACAAACCCCTTTTAATTCCGACGACTTCTGCCCAAGGGAAGAGGGGCTGCGTGGAAGGCAGAGAAGTGGGGCACGGGTCCAAATGGAGGCCAGATCTGACGGCCCCTCTGGGTTTTCTCACTGGGTTGGGAGAGGAAGTTTGACTTTCTCTCTCCTCTCTGTGTCAGCCATGGAAAAGTGGTGGTCGGTCAGTCAGCCGGTCGGTCGGTGTCCATCGGTCAGTCGGTCTTGTCTTGCTCCCTCCAATCGGGAAGAGCAAACCCCTCACAGGTGTTCCTGGCCTTCTCCACTCAGAAGAGGGGGGCCCTTCATGCTGCTCAGCATAGTCTGTGTGACTCCTTAGAGATCGGTTTTTCTTTCACTTAGTGTTTTTTTTAAAAGAAATGTTTGCAACATAAGAAAAATGTAAACCTAATTTAAAGAGTTTCTTTTTTGTTACACTTGAAAAAAAAGTATTTTTTACTAGTTTTATGACTCTGCTACATTTTCAAATGAGTAAATATCTTCAGTGTCTCAGTACAGAAAGTGAGGTTTTATTGTTACAATGTTTGCCTTTGTCTATACTAGCATTTTTCTCAGTTCTGCTCAGTCTGGCCTTGTAACAGGGAAGCATTTAAGACAAGAGTGTTTTTCTCTCTCTCTCTCATTCTCTCTCTGCCTGTTTTCCTTGGGACTCTCCATGGTTCATGACTAACCATTTGCTGTTACACTTTGAATGTCCTGGTTTTTTATTTGAACAAAATATTCTGAATTACAACATTGGTCTTTTGGCTTGAAGACTTTTTTATTTATTCGTTTTTCTTTAAAAAAAAATCATCATCATAATTCGTCTTGGCTCTTTCCACAACGTCTCAGGTGACCGCAGTGTTTGTGCCTTGTTGCTTCCTTACTCCGAGAGGAAGCCGAAGGCAAAGGGGTGGAATCGAGACGCCGCAATAGAATTACAAATGGGTCAGAAATGCATTTCTTTTAAAAGGTCTGGTTTGGCCCCTTTCTTTGTTGGGTTTCCTCCTGAACATGTAGAAGGTCCCCGATTTGGCCAAAGGCAGCAGGTCTGGGGGGTTCGGGGGGGGGCATGGACAGAATCCTACCTGCCACCTGGAGAAGGCTGGGCTGAGTGGAACCCAGAAGGCAGTTTCCTCTTGTCTCTGTTCAAATTGTGCGCATGGTCAGCACCAGGGGAGATCCAGGATCTTTGCCACTGCTCAGGGGCAGTCAGGGTGCCTTCCTAAGAGGTGGAAGGTCCTACATTGGGTTCTCCCAACAGTTTCTGCCAGGAGGAAGGTCCCAGAAAGCCCAGGGTGGGGTGGGGGTGGGGTGGGGGTGGCTGGGCCAAGTGGCCCAAGGACGTCAGGGTCAGGGCCACGAAGCCCCTGCCTGCTGTGAACAGGGAGTTTAGGCCTCTCACCACGGTGCACCTGAAGCGGCTGCTGAGGCCCGAGGGGTGGGGTTGCTCTAAGTGCTGCTGACTTTTCTGGCTGGAAAGCCGTTCCCGTCCGAGGGAAACCTGGGAGGACTGGGCTGACCACGGGCTGAGGGCCACGGCCTCCTCGCCACCCAGAGTCCAACACCTCTGTGGGAAGACCAGTTGAAGTGGGGCGTTTCCTGGCTTGGTGGCAAAGGCGGGCGGGTCCTTCGCCGGGGGAGCGGCACCTTCTTGTTCTGGTTGTTTGAGCCCAGCCTGTAACCCCATGGCCTGTAACCGGTGAAGGTTTTGGGGTGACGCCCCTGCCGCGGCCGGAAATGAGGGGCCAACGAGTAAGCCTTCCCATCTCAGGATGGGAGGGAGAGGAGCAGGCGAGAGGATCGACCCGTCGTCCCCATAACACTCGGGCCCTGGCCGTTGTCGTGATTGCCAGAGGATGGAGCCGGGAGACGCAGGTGTCCTTTCTGCAGGTCCCTGCAAGCTCAGGTCAAAGGACACCTGCTCCCCCTTCCTTCCTTCCTTCGTTCCTGCTGCTGCTTTAAGCGAAAGGTGCCCTTGGAGGTCGGGGTGGAGAGGCTGCGGAGGGAGAGAGGTGGGGCCGGCGGCTGCAGGCGGTTGGCCTCTTCCGGCACTTTCACAAATCAAACTAATGCTGCCTGAGACTTACCCAGCCGTTTCCCAAATCCTGGATTTACTCTCTAATCGCTTTTCTTAGGCTGCACCTGCCAGGACAAATGAGAGTCTTGTTCAAAAGCCTGTACCTCTCTGGGTGTGTGCGCCCAGTGAGCAAGTAATTGGAGCTGCGAGGGAAGGGAGTTGGCAAGGGGAGGGGGGACACACAGACACACACCCCTCTGCCTCTGCTTCTCCGCGTCCTTCCATTGCCTTCCGGTCAGGCAGCTGCCTTGGTTCCCCCTCTGTGTGGCTGCAGAGGTAAAAATGCCAGGAAGGGCCCAAGCATCCTGGGAAGAAGTGCCCGTGTACATGTACAAGATGACAGGTGACCCTCGCTGTCAAAGGACTGGTGCCGGGCAGCGGCAGACACACACACACACCTCCAGTTGGTCTCGGCTGGAAATGCCTGGGCTTGGGGGGGGGGGGGCAGGAGGCCTACTGCCTTCAATGTGCAAGCAATTGCAGCACACCTGGCCTGGCAGCTCCCTTGGCTAGAACGATGGCCATGGGACGACACGCTGCGTGATCTGGGAGCGCCACACCTCTAGACCTCTGGATTATCTGTGGCCCTTTTGTGTTCCTTTACCCTCCACACCCCACAACCCGAGATGGGTACTGAAGGGAATAGTAATAGAAGAGAGCGAGCGTACCGGCAGATGACAGCGAGTTTGGAAATGTGGCTTCTCCAGACTGCACTTCCCAGAATTCCCCAGCCAGGGCCACCAGCCCCAGAATCCTCCAGTCCAAAGAGCCACAGGGAATTGTGGGAGTTGTGGTTTTAAAAAAAAAACCCTAGAAATGAAGATCTAGGTTGGGTAAGGCCTTGAGTGGACTATTAAAAAGTTAAAGAAAGATGCCTTTTCCTGTTCTCTGGAGTTCTTCATCAGTCAAAGATGGTGTAAAATGTGGGTTAAGGCAAAGCATCCCAACGTAGCTGGGCTGGTTGTGATGCCTGTGGCCCTTGAAACCAGACCGTCAGCAAGACGACGTGGAATCCGTTGGGTCCACAGGAGAGCTGGCGTGTCCCAGCATGTGGGCTTCCCACCCCTCCCTTTCCTAAAGACCAAAGCTGCGGCTCAGGCCTACACAACCCATTGTCTGAAGAATGGATTTTTTTTGGGGGGGGGGGGGAGATTAACCTGTGGTCCTGCAGCATTGCTTTGGTCCTCTGTTCCCCCTCCAAAGGCCCTCCTGCCCTAAAGAGGGTCGGATCCGAGATCAGGGGAAAGTGGTGGTATTTTGGAAAAGGCACCATCAAGCTTTGAGGTTGTCCCACTTGAGGTCCCAGGAATGGGGGAGGGAGGGAGTCCCCTTTTGCTCCCGCCTGCTCATTGTGCAACCCACACACAGCTCAATTAATGGCCTCCACCATCATCACAAACAGCCCCTTTCTTGGGCAGCCAAGAAAAGCACAAACGTCGGAGATAAAAGAGATTTTGGACTGCTATAAAAATCTTATCCACCGAAAAACAGGTCCGGATAAGAGAAGAACCAGAAGCGGGCCCAGGAGGCATTTCCTCCCTCCCCCTTGGATTATTGTTAGCCGTTCGTCCTGTACTCCCAGCCACCCCCACCCCCTGTGGACACCACGTAGCACAGGCATCATCATCGACAAATGTTTAAGGAGTCTTTCTTTCTTTCCTGGCCTCCCGGGACTCCAAACCTCGCAGGCTGACAGGATGCCCTCTTTGATCCCGCCTGCCCCAGAGCTGTGAAAAGTGAGTGGGTAGCTAGTGGATGATGGGAGCTGTTGTTTCCAAAAGGTAACTGCACCAAACTCTGCTTCCATCTGGCCCAGAGCCCTTCTGCCCACAATCCCTGCTGGGGTGGATGGTCTTCAAGTAAACAAGTCAATTCATGCTCATTTCAGACGACTTCCCAATGGAATGACTGACGATCTTCATTCACTCTTTCCCCCTATTTTACTCTCTCAGTTCCTGTATGATGTTCAGGTCATTAGTAAGGTTTACCAGCTAATCTACTTGGGCCTGTAAGGCAGGACCTGAGGGGGGGAGGCTATTTAATATATAATTTTATACAGAGCCTAAATGCTAAATGACTTGACCCGGGACCATCGGCTTTCTCACCCATCCACCCATCTTGCCTGCTCCAAACCCTCCTCCTCCTTCACCCCAAAGAGGCTCCAGAGGAAATGGGCTGCAACAGGCAAAGAAAGGTGTGCGTGACCACGTCGCTTTCGGGATAAAATAACCCTAATTAAAGTAATGAAAATGTAAACCCTCTATTGTGCTTAAAGGCGGATAAAAACCAGCCCCTGGCGGAGGCCCCACCCCGGCGGCTGCCTCAGACCACAAGGAATTGCCAGCCAGGGAGGGAAACCGGGAGCCGAGCTGGCCGGTGGAAGAGAGACAAAGGGCCCCTCACTCCTCCTCTGCCCCCAGCGTTCAAGCCCAATGGACTTTTTTTCGGGGAGGGGGAGAGGAAACCTCTTCTCTGTGCCCAGCATGCCAATGCAGCCGGTGGCGGCTGAGGGAGGGGGCTGTGGCTGCAGGGCTCTGCTCCTGCATGGCCTATGGAGGGTCCCAGCAGATCCCGCCTCCACCCCCCCACACACACACCACACCCATCGCCCCCTCCAGGGAAGGCCGCTGTGAGTATCCCAACACTCCGGCCCAGTTGCCGCTCCTGCTGGATGACCAAGGAGACCAGAGAGGGACTCGGCAGCTGCGCCCAGAAAGGTCCCAGCAGGGTCCATTCCCCATTGACAGCATCTCCAGCAGCAACTGGAAAACGCCCTGGCACACCAGTCGGGAAGGGAGCCAGAGGGGAGAGCGAGGGGGGGGGGTGGAAGAGAGATCTCTTCCTTCCCTTCTGCAGCCTCCTGCCTGCCTGCCCGAGCTGGCAGAGGGGGGGGGGGGGGTCTGTGTCCAGGGACTTCCCTGAAAAGGTTGCAGGAGTCTGGAAGGGAGGGTCTGCTGGAGGAGAAGGAGGAAAGAAGGGCCACGGAGGGGAAGCAAATGTTCTCCTTTGGCTTCACCCACGAGAGGAGAGGAGGCGAGACAGAACAAGCCGCCACGGATCGCCAGGCAGCTCTTTCTGGGCCAGGCCTCCAAACTGTTCCCCCGCCATCCCAGCCTGGGGGCGAGGTGGGGCGCATGTGGGTTTGATTTTTTTCCCTCCGCCCTCCGGTTCCCAGTTATTGCTCTGGTTTCCGTGAGCCTGGGTGCAGAGCCACCTTTCCCACGCTGTCTGGCCGAGGGTGGCCCGCCAGCCTTCCCTCGGCCCCCTCCACCTGCAGAGGGCGGAGGGGCTCCCTGCCTTCGTGGCTTACCCTGGAGCACCTGCTCACATCTTGACGTGCCGCCTGCCCGCATAGGCCTAAGTGCAAGGCACTCGGCAGGGTGTGTGTTTGTGTATGCCTGTGTGTGACTGGCTGGCTGGCAGAGATTTCTGAGAAGGGGCCACCGCCACCGCCCTCTTCGTACATCTCTTCCTGCAACCCCCCCCCCCCCCAGGGATAATGGAAAGGTTTGCTTAATGAGTTCCCGAGCCTCCACTTGCCTGGCAGGACGCAGCAGCTGCCGTGCTTGGGCCCAGATTCTTACGCCTGCGGAGATGCGCCTGGGAAAGGTGCGCCAGAGCCCAGTCCAAGCATCTCCTGGCCTTGGTCTAATTAGGGTCTTCGGAGAACATCAGAGGGCATAATGACGCTAATGAGGATCAGGAGTTTTATGGCACTGGGGGGGGGGCCTCCTCCCGCTGCTGCCACCCCCCTATCCTGGCGTGATTGGAGAGGCGCCCACCAGCTCCCTGTCACGTGCAAACGGAGCTTCCTTGCCCTTCACATTGGCAGAGAGAGGCAGCCTTCAGCGGAATTGCACGTCTACACGGGACCTGGATTCCTGCTCTCAGCAGGGGGTTGGACTCCCATGAACTCCAGCTTTAGGGGCTTCTTGGACTGAGTTCAGGGCTCTTCCTCCTTCACTCTCTCTAGCTCAGCACGAACCCACGACGTACATTCAGCCCATATCAGCATTGAACAAGGTAGGAGCTCAAGCTAGGAGCTCAAGCCTGCTCATCTTTTCACTTCTGGTTTGGAAGAATTTAGCAGGAAGAGTGGATAGCTTGGTTTTGGTAAGTCATCAGGATTAGAACACACACACACACACACACAACACATCACGTAGTACAACAAGGCAGGCAGGGAGGAAATAGAATACAGTCTCACCTTAGAATAACCAACATCGCTCCTTGTAATATAAAAGCACCTTATAATTGCACTCTAAGAAAATAAAATGCATTTGTCCTAAAAGTCAGTCCATTCAAGTCTCCTCTAAGTAGGGGCCACATTGCGGACACTCCTAACCACATGTCATCAGGCGCCACGGAGAGCCGAAGGCTTCTTTTGCCACAGCCTCTCGTGTTCTGAAATGCCAAACATTTTTAGCATCTGCCTGACAAATCCCCCCCCACGCACCCCCCCACAGTAGCCCCTCTTTCCAAGAAGTGGTCCCACACTTTATGTCTGAGGAAGTGGACTTGTCCACGGAAGCTCCTGTGAAGACAGAGCAGGTCATCTTTAAGTTGTCACCACGTCCTGGTCTTATTTATTTTTTATTTTTCTCTTGGCGTTGCCTGAGGTGCTCACACAGGTTAACACAAGGCAACCTCTTCTAAAACTGCCCCCTCCAAGGCGCCCATGCAAAGACATTTGGGGGGCAGGTTTCCAGTCCAGCCTGCAATACAGGTTTTGGGGGGGGGGGTTTAAGGCTGGCCACTCTACCAAAATTTAAACCCGGTACCATAAAACTGTTTGCCTGCCATTTCGCTCCTTCATGAAAAAGGGCCTCGTTTTCAAAGAAAGATTCCACACGTTCTTGTGACTCTTTTCTCTCCCGCTCCGCTCCGTGTGGGGCTTCGGCCTCTTGGGCTCCTCCCGCTGAGGATTAACGGGAGAAGGGAGTGCGCAGAGCATCCCAGGGCCCACCGGGAGGGAAGTGTTTCAGTGTGCGACACAGGACCCGCTGCCAGAGCTGCGAGAGACACCCAAGGAGCCCTCGGGCAACCGGGACCAGCCTGGAGAAGTCAAGCCAGCCAAGGCGCGCCCTTCCGTGGTAGGGTCCAGTCTGCAGAAGACTTGGCTCTCCCCAGAGCAGTTCCTGAAAACAAGAACACAAAGGATAAATGGCCAGAAACGCTGGCATCGCAGCGGGAACGCCACTGCAGTCCCAACTGAAGAAGGTTCGGTACGAATGTCCCACATCACAATCTCCAGGAACAACCGTACGCAGAGGCCCACGGGAACCAAGCTTGTTCACCAACCTGGCTTCACATCAAACCCATGACCCAAGAAGGATACGTAGAGGGCCATGCTTTGAAAAGTTACCTTTTTGGACTACAACTGACTGGTGGATTCTGGCTCTCCAAAAGAAGTACGTTTTCCACACTCTGAGATGCGTCAATGGTCAGAATGAGCAGAACTGCTCAGAAACTGGAAAATTACTTTAACAAACTACTTACGTAGAGTTACAGCTCCAGGGCTGAAAAACAGGTTGGTAGGTAACTCTATATTACCTATTAAGTGCATTTAGTTTGCCACAGCCAAAATGGCTCCTTCTAGTTACCTTTTTGAAAACAGGTGTGACTGCTAGAAACCATTGGCCTTGGGCACAAACACACCCACCAAAGTGGGGACATTCCCTTTGTGACTTGAAAAACAACGAGCTGCATTCATGCTACAAAAGTGACCCCTCGTTGCACGACAATTAAGCGATGTCTTGATGACTGCATAAAACATTTGCTTACAAGAACCTCTCTGCTCCGTGGCCAGTGGCCAGACTGAAGGGCTCCAGGGTGTACCCCCCTCCTCTTGCCACACACACACACACACACCGCCTGAGCCAGGATCTCTTAGGCTGGGCTGCCTATTCAGAGAAGGACATGGATTGCGCTTGGGCTCTGAACATGCCAAAAATAAACAGAGGATTAAGAGCCAACCCGTGGACAAAAGGAGCGCTTCCCAGGGAAGGCCAGACCAGACAGAACAAGCCTGGGGGGAGGGGGGGAGGGGGGAGGGGGGAGAGAAAAGGGGGCACATTTAGATACAGGAATTTGCTCCCTCCTTTTTTCACGAGGCCTTTTGTCCAAGAGATTGTGAGCACAATAAGACAGAAGCAAAAATGGCTCCCCCTCCTTCCACCCCCACCCCCCATGATGCAACTCTGCTGCGGCTCTTGCACCATCACATCCCGATGAAGCAGGAAATGCACAGAGAAAATGATGCGAGGTGTGTGCTGGATTTTGTGTATGTGTGTGAGTGTGAAAGAGAGACAGACAGACAGACAGAGAACAGGCTTTGCCACTCAGGCAGTCTCCAGTAAAGGCCTCGTGCTGACCCCTGGTGCAGATCCACCCTCACTGCAGGAGGTGGCGTCTCGCCACATCCTGGCCAAGGTTGCATCAGCACCCGAGGAGGCAAGTCCTCGCTCGCTCGCTCGCTCGTCTTGCCCTTTTCAAGGAGGAAGCAGGAAGCGGGAGGACCCGCGCCCTTCTTTCGCTTGGCTACCTGGCGCTGATGCCTTGCCCTGACAAGGGAGTCCTCTTTCTGGCGTCCTCAGCAGAACCCATGCAGTGGCACAAAAGAGGCCTTGCACAAACACAGCCAGTTCTCACACAAAAGCATGCATGGTCTAAGCAGAATTACACCATTCCCACAATTGTGCTCACTGTAGAAGCTGGCCCAGACTAGGATGACAACGGCTTTATTTAAGAATAAAAAGTGCGCTCTGTGTGTGTGTGCACGCACACATGCACACACACATGTGCTGGAAATCCTGCTCTCTACTTCGCCCTCGGCTGCAGGTAAGGGACCTGATGGGGCTTTGATATTCCTCATGGGAGCCTGTGCTTGTGGCTTGAGAAGTATTTCCTCCCGTCAGCCATGCGGCCTGAGCACATCCAGCTACTGGGGCCACCCCCAGCCACCCTAACCCTAACCCACCCACCCTTTGCCTAGAAAAGGCAACCCACCAGAGCCCAGAAAGGCTGCCTGCTGTTTCGGACTCCAGTTCTGAGACTGCCTGCTGGGGGATTCTGGGAGATGTAAGTCAAAAGGAAGCTTCTTGAAGCGAAGCAAACCTGGTCAGGAGAAGTGAGTTGGGAGGGAAGACTCCCACCCCCACCCACGGCTGGCAGGACCCATCGAGGGGGAAGTTCAAGCCTGGGGAAATGGAAGAGGCTCAGCAGGCCACAGCGATGGGGAAAGGTAGCTGTGGGGATGGGCAGCAGTCTGGGAAAAGTTAGCAGTCTTCTCCTCCAGTCACTTTAAATCTGTGTCCCCCTTTTCTGGGTCAGCGATTCCACCCACTAGCGTGGAAACAGAGCCACTCTTAACAGCTCACAGGGTAATTCCATGGTTAGGGCAGCAACATGTATTTGATTATGTCATTTATTAGCCAACTTGGAAACTTTTTGATTGAATAAAAAGGTGGCCCTGGAGGAGCGCTGCCTTCCCCTCCCCCCCCCCAAAAAAAGTGGTTTGTCTGGCTTTTTAAACGCAAGTACTTACATTAGCTGTGGGTAGCAGGAGTTCTCTAGTTTGACCTTTTCTAGGGAGGTGGCTGATTGCTTCAAAGCCAATCAGAGGCACGCATGCATACGCACACCTACACCCACCTCAGCTCTGATTAAAGCCCTCTCAAAGTGTTCACATTATTAAATGACCAGGCAGACCACTAATTCTATCAATTTCGTTCTGAGTCTCGCTGTGTTGCCACTGCCTGACCCGGCCCTTGACAGCTTAACATGGAGTGGAGATTTAATTCTTCGTAAAGAGCTTAGGGGGCTTAACGAGGGGCTCTCCAGCCTGGCTATAATGCCGGACCCAGTCCCAGGTTCTGCCTGCCTGGGCAACCTTGGCCGAGTTCCTCCCTTTCCCTCCCTGAGGCAGGAGGAGAAGCAGCTCTCAAGGCCTGGGGTCCCCCGCCCTGCCTTGGTCCCCTCTTCAGCCATCTTTTGGGGGATCAGCAAATGAGCCAAAAGACAACAACAGATCATTCTTGGCCATCACTGGCCCTCTGTCTGGATCTCAGTTGCCAGGTAGCTTGGTGAGGTGCAAAAAGCAAGGAAGAGGCCTTGCCTTGGACGGCTCGGAGACGTCAGCTGGAACCTCAACACAAAAACCACCCACACCCTGACAAAACAGCTACTCTCCTGGGTGGGAACGAGCCTCATCCTGCTGGCCAGGGGATTCTGGGATTTGTTATTGTCAAAAGTCACTTTTCCTCTCTGTATAGCGGAAAACAAGGGGCTGTGGACAAAGGAAGGCCAGAGGACACTGGTGACCAGCCTGCGTTTGGGGCTGGGCTGCAAGATTTGCAACTCTTTGGGTGTGCACAACGGGGGGGGGGGGGTGTTGTGGGTCTGAAATGTCCCAGATGTACCTCTCTTCTGTGAGGTCCTGCGGTGCTGATACAGCACAAACTTCCCAGAGGACTGAACACAACTTCTCTGGTGAGCAGGAACCTGAAATAACAAACTGCGATAACAGACCCTCCAGCGCCAGCGATTGTCCCACGGCCGGCAGGGGTCGGGTCACCCTCTGCGCACGGCAAGCTCTGGGGAAAAGAGGGCGTCCGGGCGATTCTGCCCGTCAGCACATTCCCCCGATAGTCCCACCTTTGTGTCTATGAAAGCAACGGAAATCTGGCGCGTCTAGCCGTGCGTAGTGCATCTCGCCCCCCCCCCCCGAGCATCCCCCCACCCCACCCGCCCCACTGGCTCCGCCGACTCAGGCTCAGGAGGGTTGTGGGCCTGCCCCGGCCAGAGGGGAGGGGGCAGGCTCCCCACCCTCACCCTAGAGAGAAAGGCATAATGGATGCCCCCCCTCTCCAATTCAAGGGGTCTTAAGCCCCTTCCACGCAAGGGGGCGTTGGGCACCCCCAGGAGGGTGGGCATCCTGTCCTCCTGGGCACCTGGCCCAGGCCTGATGGGAGCAGACCCCACCTCCACCCCCTCGGGAGGGCTGCCTCTGCCCACCCCCCCACCCCCACCCCCACCCCCACTGAAGCAGGCAGGCAGGCAGGCGGGAGGGGGCCCCGCCTGGTGGCATGGAGGGAGGGAACCTGGGGGGCCCTGAGCCAAAGGAGGCCCCGAAGCAGCTGGTCCTGAGGGTGGGGGCGGTGGGGGGAGAAAAAGCCCCTCCTTGGCTTGGGAAGAGGACCCCCTCCTCAGGGAGCCAGTGCGGGAGGCAGCAGCAGCGGGGGGGGGGGGGGAGAGGATGTCTGTCGAGGCACCTGCTCTCCCACCACCCCCCCCCGCCCGAAGTCCCAATCCTGATGGATGGAGGAGAACCGCCGGCCCCCCCCACCCCCCCCACCCCTGCCATCCCAACCAAGGGAGGGGGGGGGGGTCCTCTCTGCCGCCAGACTCTGGGTTCCGCCGCAGCCTCCGCCGGCTCTGGAGTTGCGACGGGCCTCCGCGCCACCAGGGGGCAGCGGCGCCCAGCCTCAGGAGGCCACCGGGCGCCTCTCCTTTTTTCCAGTCTCCCCGCCGGAAGCGGCCTTCGCTCGGGCCGCCCCGGAAGGAGGAAGTCCTGGGCTGGTGGGGGGCACGTGGGTGCGGTGTCCGTGCAGCGCCTGGTACCCTCCGCCGCCGAGAGTTCCCCCCCCACCCAACCCTTCCCCGGGATCTTCATTTGTACGGGGGGGGCTTCCCGCGGCCGCCTCCTCCTCCCGATCTCTCTCTTTGTCCCCCTATCTCTTCAGCCTCCCCCCCCCGGCCTGCCCGAGCCCCCCCCCCCCCGATGGGCAAGAAGGCCAAGAAGGGCCCGAAGGCGAAGCCGAGCGGGGCCGAGAAGGCGGCGGCCAAGCAGGAGCGGAAGGTCTCCAGGCGGTCCCGGAAGGAGGAGGTGAGGGGGGGCAGAGGGGGAGGGGGAGGGTGGCCCCTGGAGCGCGGGGGGGGGGAGAGAGTTGGAGCCCCTCCTGACTAGCCCGCCGAGGGGGCGGGGAGGCAGGTGCCCAGCAGGGTCGGCCTCGCCTGGTCCCTTGGGGAGGGGGAGGGTGGAGGAAGGAGGTTCCCCGAATGGCATCCTCCGATACCGGGGGGGGGGGGGGGGGAGGCCGCCAGGATAGGCGGGTGGCAGCAGCGGGAGGAGGGCCCCCCCCCCCGGTGCCATAAAACTCCTCCTGATCCTCATGAGCATCTTTATGCCCTCTGATGTTTGCAGGAAGATTTGGAAGCTCTCATCGCGGAATTCCAGAGTCTGGATGCGAAAAAGACCCAAGTGGCGGAGGCCCCCCTGCCCGCCCCCCCTCGCCCAGGTAGAAAGCCCAGGCAGGCACGGAGGGGGGGGGGTCCCCTCCTTCCCAGGAACAGGGGCTGCTGCTCCCCCTTCCCCAAACTGGCCGTGCATGATGGGAGGAAGCACCCCTTGCTTCTCGCCGCAGGTTGAGGGCTGGGAAAGGTGACCAGTTGGCCCTTTGCTCCCCTTCATTTCGTATCATGGAGCAGCAAAGGGGTTAAAAAGATAATGACTCCTAAAGACATCGTTTTAGCTTAAGAGCCCAATGACCAGCCTGAAAACGAGATGGTTAGAAATGTTACTTAACTCATTTTTTTAAAAAAAAAGTTGCTATGAGGTTTTGTAAATGGCACCTTTTGACGTGTGTCCTCGTTTGGTGCTTTTTGTTGTTATCTTGGAGTGCCAGGTTTGACATTTCCCTTCAGTTGTGTCACCACAGATAAAGCAAGTAAACATCCATTGTTACGAACAGACCAAGGGTTCTAAAAGCGTTTGGTTGATGCCTTTGTTCCCCTTGATTTATCTGATGGGGTTTTGTTGTTTTACTTAACAGTCTTATCATAGTTTTGTTACTGTTCATGTGTAAAACTCTTCCGCGTCAGTGTAGGAGGGGTTTTGCGCAGGGACGTGAGCCAAAACGAAGACGGCGTCACAAGGGACAGTACAGGTATTAGGTTAGTGAGAGGAGAGGTGGCTTGGCATTGCCAGCGCATGGTTTTGTCTGGGCCCAGAGAAGCCCTTTGCCCTCGGTCCCCAGCCCAGCCCGTCTTCACAGTGGGCCCTTGAGGAGGATTCATGAAACAGGTCTCGGTGTACGGATTGGGTCACGTGAGTTGAGCCAGGCCTTCAGGCAGCCGAGCCCAAGAGTGAGGAGAACACCTTCAAGCCACAGGTCTGGATTCAAATCCAGAGAAGCCCTCGGGGGCTGCATTCCAGTGGCAGGCTGGGCCAAAGGCAACAGGGGGGGGGGAGCCAAAATTGCCAGCGGTGCCGTTTAGCTGAATGCTCTTCCTGCCAGTCATGGAGTCTTGAGGGGAGGCATTTCAGCCGGGGGCCGTTGGGGCTGGAGAAGGCAGACAGAACCGGGGAGACCTCCAAGTGGCAGCGCCGTGGGTTGTTTCACCCTTCCTCTGGCCTTGCCAGTTAGTGCCGCAGCAGGAGAGGAGAGGGAGGGGAGGAGCGGCAGCGGCGGGAGCAGAAAAGCAGGCTGAGCAAGCGCAGGAAAGGTTTCCTGGCCTGCAAAGTCATCTGGCTCTTCTTGGACCATGTTTGAAAGCAGGCAGTGTGTGTGTGTGTGTGTGTGAGATTGAGAGAGAGAGGGAAAAAAACTTTTCTGTGCTTGGCCTTCTGATATTTACCCCTCCTTTCTGTTCCCAGGCTCAACGCCTCCCTCTCTGCGCATCCTGAGAAAGACGAACTAATTCTCTTTGGAGGTGAATATTTCAATGGCCAAAAAGTAAAGTATCTTCCTTTGTTTCTTCTCCCTGTTTGCTACTCCAGCCTCCCCACAACCTGCTGCCCTCCAGAGGGTCAGATCAGAATTCCTGTTGTCTCTGGTGCCCCCGTTATCTCCCGGCACCAGCTTAGGGAAGGCTGCCTGAACCCTCCTCTGTTCTTCCCACTTAGAGACTCTGCTTCCTCTTTCTGTTCTCCAGTAATTTCACAGAGACCGAATATATTTTTTTAATGAGGGGCTGAGGCTATAAATGAATCTGTGTTATTCCTGGACGAAAATAATGGCCTGTCGTTGCCCCTCGCGGGGATAATGTTCCTGCTGCCAGGAGGCAAGGCACTTTCCATTAAGAGGGCCAAGAGTGATGGCCTGGCCTTCATCAAAGTTTCAGGAGGCGATAGCTTTTGGAGACAGGTCCAGGCGGCTGGTTGAGCTTCTCCCATGGTGTGCCTGTGTGCGCGCACGCACACACAGGCACACGCACCTCCTTCTGATGAAAGCAAGCCCCTCTTGCATGTTAATCTGGCAAAGAGAAAGAGGAACAGGCTGGTGGGAGTCTCGGGTTGGTGAGGCACCAAGTGAGTCAATCCCTTTCCCCTTCGTGTGGCTGCTGAACTTCGGAAAAGGCCAGTTTTATATTGGCAGGTGTCAGGAAAGCAGCTGAAAGTGAAACTCCATTGAGCTGAATCTGTGGTGCAGCCCAGCAGGGATGTTGGGGGCTGAAGCCAACGAGAGTCGGCCTATGGAAAGGAATGGGATCTGTTAGTCATAAGTTAAGAAAATCCCAGTGGTTGGTATCCTGCAGAGTGGCATGAGGGCAGAAGAGCAGCCTTTTCTCCACTGTAAGCTTAGTAGGCAAAACAGACGTACACAGGTGTGTGGAGAGGGGTGGGAATGCGGAAGATACCAGCATGGCGGTGGTCTTAATTACGGTGGTCATTTCATCGTCTCTGGAGGGGGTGGGCAGGCAGCCTGGTGGAGAAAGTGCCTTCCCGCGTGTGCTTGATGCCTGCATGACGGGGTTGTTCCTAGTCTGAAAATGTAGAAATTCTGGGTTTTCTTTAACGATGCTTTCACCTCGTGGCCTGTCCCAAGCTTACGGGTGGAAGGGACTGTCCCCTAAGCCAATAAACAAAATGCAGCCCTCTTGAGGAAGCCACTCCGGATGGCAAGCCCTCGCGCCCTCTCTCTCCCCCCCCCCTCTCTCTGTTCCCACCCCATCCTTATGACTCCTTTAGACGTTCCTGTACAACGACCTCTTTGTTTACAACATTCGGAAGAACAGCTGGACACAAACCGACATCCCAAACCCGCCTCCCCGGCGCTGTGCTCATCAGGTGAGGCGCTCGGCCCTGCCAGAGACCGGGTGGGGTGGGGGTGGGCGGGCTGGGAATCCAGCAGGAGCCAAGAAGGCCCTCTTGCTCTCTCATCTCTCCTAAGATTATCATACAAGGTGACCGAGAGAAAGAAGGAGGGTTTCCCCGGTCTGTGAAATTCTTGCTGCTGTAAGGGGATGTGCCCAGCAGGTGGAGGCTCAGCAAATGGTCCATTTCCCAGCAAGCCTTCCCACAGTAATCCAGCATCCCCCAAACTGGGCGCAGTGAGATGCCTTGGACTACAGTGCCCATAATCCCCAGCTGCTGGTGCTGTCCTACTCTGTCAAGTGCATCTGTTCATAGTGGCCTTTATTTCTATTAATAGACTGTTTTATCTATTTGAAAGCGGCAAAGGGGAACCTTTGTCTCTCCTGGGGGGGGGGGGCAGAGGTCCCCAGCCCAGATTTTGAGGTCTTCGTACTCTGCCTTCAGTATCCCTGTATCCCGGAGGGTTCCTGATAATCTTGGTGAGGGCCCGGGGGGGAACCAGTGGACCAGCCAAGCTGCAGATAACACGGAAACCTCTTGTTGTCTCTTTCTGTTTCTCTCCTCGCTGCACCCCACCCCTGCTCTCCCCACAGGCTGTCACCCTGGCCCAGGGCGGAGGGCAGCTTTGGATCTTTGGCGGGGAGTTTGCGTCACCCGATGGGGAGCAGTTTTATCACTACAGAGACCTGTGGGTCTTACACCTGGCCAGCAGGACCTGGGAGCAGATCAGGTGAAGAAAGTCTTCTGCAGCCCCCGAGCCCGCTTGCAGCCACCCTCCTCCAACACCCTCAGCACTGTGGCTGCTAGAAGGACTCCCGCCCCCCACCCCCTTGCTGGGGGGCAGACAGAGAGAAGGGCCCCTCTGGAGCACCATGGCACTGGGTCGCCTTTTGCCCCAAAGCATCCTTGAAACACTTTTCAGAAGAGCAAGTGCCGAAGGTCACTGAGGTTCTCCTGGAGCAGATGTGGGATTTTGCAGATGTCTGTCTGGGTCAGGGATCCTCCGTGCACTTCGGCCCTTCTCTGATGGTCGATGGACCAAAGGCCTGACGGGCTTTCAGCATTTGAGCGTGGAGCATGTTGACCTCCACGGTGCCTAGATATTTATGTGAAATTTATCCACAGGGGTTTTTTCCCGGCTTTAAAAAAACTTCCTTTGTGCCCCTTCCTTTGGGGGTTTGTCTTCTTGATATGATTGAGGCACCTCAAAGAAACAAAATGGGGGGAAACCCATGCCCTTTAGGGAGGCTTACGTGGATGCCTGCAGCCTTTCCCACAGCCGTGTCCCGGGTTGGTCCACTGGTTCTTTTCTGGGCACAAAGCAGAGGTGTTTCTGATCCCACCTTGGGCCTTGCCTGGGGGCCCAGGAGGGCGGGGGGCGGGGGGGGGCTCCTCTCCTCTCTGCAAACTGCAGCCAAAGTAACAGAAGAGGGGGCCAAGCAGGGAGGGTCTTTTCCTTTACATGCTGTCAGGATAGCACGAAGGCAGTGGCGGAATGGGGCCTCCCCCGCAGAAGTTCTCAGCGGCACAGAGGGTGGCATCGTGCCCAGGGAGGAGAGGGTGGCAATGGCACTTCATTTTGGACAAAGAAAAGAGACAGGGTCGGGATGGAGGGAAAGGAGACAGGGAGCAGTGGCCTCCCGAGAGAGCAGACCTGTGTCAACTTACAGGAAAGAGGGAGTCACTGGCTGTGCCCCCAAATGGGGCAGAGCAGGAGTTGGGAAGGAGGGGCTCCCGCCCCCATTTGCCCCTTGGACTCCATCGGTCTGTATTTCTCCCAGGGCCTCCGGTGCTCCTTCGGGCCGGAGTGGACATCGCATGGTGGCCTGCAAGAGGCAGCTGATCCTCTTTGGCGGATTCCATGAAAGTGCAAGGTTGGTTCGTCGTGTGTGCTTTGTGTGTCCCAAACAGTTTGGCTTTGCCCAACGGACGGTGTGCTGTGAAAGGGAGGCTTGGTGGTTTGGCTGAGCCCCAGCTCTGGCCTGTGGCCCCCAAGAGCTTCTCTGAGACGGGCCTGGCCCTCCGGCTGAAAGACGGTCACGGGGATCACGCTCGGAGAGTTAATCAGGGGCTGCTGGGCCCACCTCACTGGCAGACCCCAAGGTTTTCCCCCGCCCCCTGCGTCTTCCATCGTTAGGGATCCAGGACGCCGGAGCACCCGCACAGCCCTCCTAGGGAAGGGTGAGCTGCTGCCTTCCAAGCTGCTGGCCATGGTGCTGAATGTGTGTGTGTCCCCCCCCCCCCCCCGGCTCCTGTCGGTTGTCCTGGAGATTTATGGTGGCCCGAGAGAGTCCCAGGGCCTGAGGTGTCTGTCCCTTTGGTGGCACATCTGGCTTTGGATAAGGAAGGATTGATCTTGAACACCATGGATCCATTTCCTTCTGGGAATTTGTGACAGGAGCCCAAGTGGGTTCCCGTGTTCAGAGGCCCATGATTCTCAGCGGCCGTCCTCTGGTCAGGAAGCGGCAGGGGCACCTTTTTCTGTTGCATCTCCAACATGTGGACCTGCCCAGAACATCTGAGCTAGTGGGGTGGCCGCCGATCCAGCCGAGTGATCCATAAATGTCTTGTCCACTTTGACCCAATAACCGTGCATTTATTGTGCATGTCTTGTTCCAAGCAGAGATTACGTCTACTACAGCGATGTTTATGCCTTCAGTCTGGACGCATTTGCCTGGACCAAGCTGACTCCCTCCGGGATGGCCCCCGCTCCACGATCTGGTTGCCACTTGGCTACCACCCCAGAAGGCAGCATTGTTGTCTACGGAGGATACTCTAAGCAGGTGCCACTTCATTTTTTTTTTTTTTTTTTTGCTGCTGCTGCTTCTCCCTCCCTGTGAGGCTGGATGTCTTTTGAGGGTGGGGGGCAGCACTGTGCTTGCAAGGGGTAGGGCTCACTCACCTGGCCGGTATTCCCTTTTGGCTATGGTCACGTGGAGCTATGTCTGCCCCCCCCCCCCCCCGGCGGTGGAGCTCTTCCTTCCTTCCTGTGATTGAGCTGTAGCAGCACATGCTGAAAAATCTGTGCCCAAGATGGTTCAACAAGGTTCTTGGGCCACAATCCAGTGGTTAGTCCTTGTTCGAGCAGACTGGCAGAATCAGTTCCCCCATGGGAAGCCAGCAGCTGCGTAAATCCTCTTGACTCTGGAACTCTGCTCTGGTTGTGGCTACCCTCTGGATTCAGGCCCTGATCGGCAGGAGTTTGGGCCTTGTGTGTCTGAAACTCCAGACTTTCCGCCACCCAAGGCTCAGGGGGATAAAAGCTGTCCAGGAGAAAGAGTCTCACTTACTTTCCTTGCCTGACCGGGGGGGGGGGGGGGGAGGTTTTGCAGCAACACGACTGCCCGGAGGAGGTGTGGCCCACGCCTTCTGCAGGACGAGCTCATTAGCCACGGATTCCTCCTAACAGCCGAAGGGAGAATCTCTGTGGATCTGGGCCCATCCTGCCTGGCTTCTTGGCTTCATTAAAGCCAAGGTTACGAAACGTGTGTGTTGTGATTCCTTTTCTTAGTGGATAACTAGACCATGGGAAATTCTCTTAAACTGGGACGGATTCCAGGCAGGATGTGATTCTGTCTTGAAACCCACAACACCTCAGGGTGCAGGAGAGGCCGATGGGGCAGGGGCGGGGCGGGGCGGGGCGGGGGGGGGGAGCACCTCCCAGGAGACCTGGCAGTGAATGATGAGGCCTGAGCTGGTAGTTGTGCCGGAGCCTCCCATCCACTGGGGGAAAAACGTGTTTCTCTCCTCCCTCCTGCCTTTCTTCCCACCCCACCCCCATCTCTCTCACGCACACTTTGACATATTCCTGAGCCATTCACTCACCTCCATATTGATCATCCTCCCCACTCAGCGGGAGCAGAATGAAGGTGCCCGGTGCCCCCACCCCACCCCACCCCCGCACTCCTTTGGTGCCCTGGGCAAGGAAAGCAGGCCAGCCAAGTGGGGGCTCTGCCCAGTTTCTAGTCCACAGTTTCCTGCTTTGATTTTCCTCTCCCTCCACTTTCCTCCTGTGCTCTCCCCTCCCGGCTTTCCCTCATTAGTTTGTTTTTGGTTCACTGGGCAGGATCCGTTGTAATTTCCGCTTGGATTTCCAAGAGCATGCCCCTGTGTGCGCGCACACCGACTTTGACTCAAGAGGTCGGGTTTCTGCCCTTCGGGGCGAGGATTTGTGCTCCCGCCACCGCCCCTTCCTGCACCCACCTCCGTTGGCCTCTGATCCACAAGGTGGCTTGGCTTTTCTGTTGTTCTTCCTGCCGACTGCGAGGGTCACTGGACTCTTCAGAGGGAAGAGCGACCCTTTGCCCTTCCCTGCTTTCTGGTGCCTCTTCTGTTCTGGCAGGGGAAAGGGTTTGTATTTCAGCACACACACCCCTCTCTAGCCAAGCCCGGCTCCTCCTCTTTCATCGTGTTTCGTGTGGAGCGCGACCCCCCACCCCCAGAGCTGGACGTGCCTGCCAGGCAGGGTGTGGTCTAGGAAAGTGGGAGGATGTTCACGAAGGTGAAATGTGTGTGGAATTTGGCAGCATTTGACAAATCTGTGAGAATGCCTGATCAGTGAAATTTCACAGGTCTGCCCTTTTCTGCCCTTTAGATGGAAGGCAATAACTTAGGCTTAGAAGTCTTTTTAGGTTTTAGAAGTATGTGGCCTCCTTTGTTTTGCAGCGAGTTAAGAAGGATGTTGACAAAGGCACCCTCCACACCGACATGTTCGTGCTGCAGGCCCCAAGCACAGGTAAGCGGCAGACCCCGGACGTGTCTGCTCTCCCTGAAACAGGGAAGCCGACCTACGCCAGGTTCGAGTCTCGTTATGGCACCTTGGCTCACTCGCGTGAGATGTTTGGTGTCTGGTCCCTTCTGGCGTCCTTCGGCTGCTCAGCAGATGGGAGGGGGAGCTGCTGGAGGGGTGGAAATCTCTGCCTTTGAGGGCAGGGAGGCCAGGGTGGTGGTGGTGGAGGAGGAGGAGGAGGGGGGGGCAGGTTTTCAAAGCAGGATGAAAGCATGGGGGGGGGGCGGGAACCTCATGCAGGTGTAAGACGTGTGCCCCTCCGCTGAGCCGTGGGGCCTCCCCAGCCATCAGAGTTTCTCTTGTATGTTTTCCAGACAAGTGGACGTGGTCTCGCATCAACCCTTCTGGTGTGAAACCGACCCCCAGGTCCGGCTTCTCAGTCACGCTGGGACCCAACAGCCGGTCCATCCTGTTTGGTGGGGTACACGATGAGGAGGAGGAGGACCACCTCGAAGGAGACTTCTACAATGACCTTTACTTCTACGATCTGGCCAAAAAGCCGTTGGTTTCCCGGCCTATTAAAGGTGGTACGGCCCCCGTTCACCTGCTTTGGCAGCCCTTCGGCCCGGTCACCCTCCGTCCGTCTCCCTGTCGGGGGGGGGGGGGTTGTTGGGCAGGGCCTTCAACAACACCTGGGCCTGCCAGGAGGAGGGGTGGGCCGAGGGCCACCCTCCCACCGTTGCTGGGTGTGACCCCGAGGATTCCTTCCCCCTTGACGTAGGGCTGAGGTCTGGGAGGTGTTGCAGCCCAGGGGCACCCAGAGGGCCGTGTGGTGCCCATCCCCGGCTGACAGCGGTGTCTCTCCCTCCAAACCCCCAGGGCCCAAAGTCTGAGAGGAAGAAGAGGAGGCGAGGCCCTGCGGCAGAGGACCCCCATGCCGAGGGGGAAGCGACAGGGCAGGCTCCCCCCCAGAGTCCTGCGGAGATTATAAAGGAGGTGGTGGCCGAGGACGGGACTGTCACGGTCGTGAAGCAGCTGGTCTCGGCCCCTGAGGTGGGGCCTCAGGCGAAGTCCGGCTCAGAGGATGAAGAGGACGGGATGGGGGAGGAGGAGCCCCCTGGGCAGCCAGTGGAGCCCTGCCCGCGCCTCGAACGCCATGCTGGCCACGAAGCATGGGGTGCTCTACCTCTACGGGGGCATGTTTGAAGTGGGCGACCGCCAGTTCACCCTCAACGACCTCTACGCCCTCGACCTCCACAAGATGGATGGCTGGAAGGTTCTTGTGGAAATGGATCCGAGTGAGTTGGTCTTGCCTGCCTCCTTCCACTCTGACCGCTGGATGCCTTCTGTTCTGCTTTCTCTCCCAGATTCCCTCAGCCAGCATGTCCTCCAAAAAAATAACGTTCTCAACTTGTGGCAGTTGCAGAACCTCTAGTTAGGTGGAGAAATCAACAGCCTTTGTGTTTCATTTCTTTAAAAAGAAACCAGGTTGCTAGTCCTTAAGGCTAGAAAGAAACTTAAAAGCCTGTGGATGTTGGCTGATGAAATCCCAGAAGCCTTTGGAGGTGAGCAGAAGTTCTGTCCAAAAACCAACTTGGGTTGCACACCCTTGTTGTGGGCTGCAAAACTCTGCTTATTTTTGTCACATAGAATTGGTGGTTCTTGAGCTGTCCAGAGAGGAGCAACACCGTGGGGAGGAGGCTGCACTCATGGCACTTCTTGTTCACGTGCTGGATTCCTGGCACGTGGGCTTTTAGAAAAACGAGCATAGATGGCAGCGAGTCTCCCTTTTCAGAAGACTTGCTGCGCTACCTGAGACCTAGGAACCGGAGAAAAGCCCAGATGCTTCAATTCCTAGAAGCTGACGGTCTTCACTGCTACAGAAACGTCAAGGGAGAGAGCAAGAGCTCTTTCCTGCCGCCGTTTGGTGTGGCTGCCAACCTTTGGTTCAGCCGTTCATCTAGTTCGCTCGCGTCGGACGTGTTCCTCGAAACCTAGGCTCGGAGGACAGCCGTTTATAATTTTATCCTGCGACTGATGCAGGCTGGGGAGTAAAGCCTATTTAGGATGACACGGAGACAAGGGGCGGCGGTGCTGCCTGGAGCCTCTTTCTTTTCTTCTTTGGGCCGTGAATAGCAGTGAAGGTACCACCTGCGCACACACATGCCCTAATTTTGGCCTTGCTTAATCCCTGGGAAAACCTTTTTTTCCAGGCCCTTTAAGCTGCCTGGCCTCATGTGTGCGTGTCTCGGTCTCGAAGTCTTAGCCTTAATCACAGCAGAGTCACCCAAGAGGTGCCGAATAACCCTTGTTCCTTGTTCCCTTCACTTGGGGTGGGAAGACTGTCACTCCCTGACCCTCCATCCAGGTCGTTTCCCTGCGTTGTAGAGGAAGTGGGTGTCCCAGCTGTCCCAGCCCTGGCCTCTCCCCCAGAAAGAGCCTCCTTCAAGCTGTGGAGGAGGGCTTAGGGGTGTCAGTGGGGGGGGGGGGGGGTTGGAGAGCCTGGCAGATTCTACACCAGCTTTTTAAAAGCTGACAGGAGCCACTCAGATGCCCTCGGGGGTTGTGTTAACATGCTGTTGCTCCTCCAGCGTTCTTGGGGTTGGGAGAAGACCCTTTTTTTTTGGAGGGTCCTGTGCCCAGAGTCCCCCTTGCTAGAGGGTGAGCGAGTGAGTTGCCATCCCAAAAGGGAGCTTTTCCCTACTCTCTGTGTTGTTTCTGTCTCTTTATGTGGCTCATGGGGGAAGGGGCTTCTGACTGTCCTGGGACACACCCACCCCCACCCCATGAACGTTGTTGTTTTCTGCCTCCCTGACATCCCCTGTCCCACCTTTGGGCGACATGTCAGCAGGCAGCCCCTGGATGGTGCGTGTCCTCTTTCGAGGGTGGAGGCCTGGGCTGTCCTCTCCCTAAAAGCACACACACACCCCGCCTTGGTTTAGATAGAAGGACCGCTTTTGTAAACCCAGGCCCAGAAGGGGTTCCTTCCTGGGCATCACGTTCTTAGTGGGAACCTGCTGTTCATTTCTTCCTCTCCTTGCTTTCCAATGCCTGTGGCAGAAACACAAGAATGGCTGGAAGAATCGGAGTCCGAGGAAGAGGGAGCCATGGAAGGGGCTGAAGGGGGAGAGGAGGAGGAGGAGGAGGAGGAGGAAGAAGAAGAGGCCTCGGACGACGAGGAGAGTGGAGAGAAAGAGGAAGGTACTTGCCGAGCCAAATGGCCGGGGAAAGAGCTGTGCCTTCACGCTCTGGGCTTTCGGAAGCGCTGGCAAACTTTCTCCCTGCCTTTGGCCAAAATTTTTGGTCTCCAGGAACTCCTTTGGTTTTGATTAAATGGGTTTGGGAAAGGTTATGGGCCAAGGAACCTGACCTCTCTCTCGTTCTCGCTCTCAGAAGGCCACCCTGCGGTGCAGCCCGAGGAGAAGTACCCCGACTACCTCTCCCGGACAGAGCAATACTGGGTGAAGCTGGCCCGCCAGAACCTGGGCCCGGAGGCCAAGGAGAAGAAGACGGTGAAAGTGGGACATGCCATGGCGAAGGCCTTCTACGAGGAGCTGGCCTAGCCGGGGCTCTTCCTGCCACGGGAAGCGTGCGTGTGTGGAATGGCTGTGACGGGAGGGTGGGCACGGCAAGAACTGGAGACTTTCCCTTCCCGTTGGGGTCTCTCACAAAGACTGGGGGATGACCCGGGGCCTGATCTGCCAGAGGGAAGTCCTGGCCGAAGCACAGGCCACCTTGGCTGAGAGGGGCGAGTGGTGTGAAGGGTTTTCCACGGGGGGGGGGGGGGGTGTTTCCTGCCTGGGGAGGAGCCGTTCCTGGCCATGCTAGAGTCTCCCTCTCTGCTCCACCGGAGTCACTCCAGCTTTTCTTGGCCAATCCAGTTGCTGCTGATGCTTCGAGATGGGTTCCTCAGTGACTGTTAGCATCCACTTATGGGCGGGATGTGTGTGTGTGTGTGGGGGGGGGAAGACACAGGTTTGGGCTGGGCCTGTGGCAACGCACGGGCAAGGGGCAGCAGGGGGCCTCCCCGCATGCCTCCCCAACCGTCTTGGCCCGAAAGCCCGGTGGTTCTCGTTGAGAGCTGTTGAAGGTTCAAGAAGGTCCCGCGTACAAGAATGCTCGGCCACTTCCCTTTCCCTCATCCAGTCGGGACCCTGGACGCCTGGTTTTGAAACATGTAGAAATAAAAGTTATTCTGCCAGTGGGTCGTTGTTTTCTGGATGGGAAACCTTTCACTCAGAGTGTGGCAAGTTCTCTGCTGTTGCTCTGGGTAGGTGAAGCACTCAAGACATTCGTTTGTCTCCCTCAGAATGCTTTCCTGTAGCGGGCAAACATGCAGACTGGATTTTCCCTAAGTTCTCATTCTGACCTCTTCAAGATTTAAAAAAAGGGGGTGAGGAAGCTGCTGATGGATTCATAGCATAAAGATCTTATGAGAGGCATTGGAGATGCCTCGGGTTCAAACCCCTTGCCTGAGGGAAGCCCCCCCCCCCCGGGAGATACAGGACGTTTCGACTGCCGTCCTGTGCAGATAGATATAAGCTTGGCTGGACCCCTGAGCTCTGCCCGGCTGCAAGGCTTCCATCTGTGGTTTTTGAGCTGATTTTGCCCTGTTATCTAGACTAAGCTTACTTCGGTGTAGGTCGAGTGGCTCCTGCCCTTTTGTGGCTCCTGCAGAAAACCCACTCTGGTCCTCTGTCCCTGAGCACAAGTGCAGAGGTTGGAGCATCGCATCTTTTGGGGGGTGGGGGCAGGGGTTTTGTCCCCTAACCAGTGTTCAGCAACCACACTGGCTGAAGTGATCCTCTGAGTTTCTGTAACATTCCTGGATTTTGTTACAAAAAGGGGAACCATGCCAGTTCCTGCAGCTCTTGGACAAAGGGCTCCCTTGTTCGTTGGCATTGTTTGCCTGTTTTGGAAATCCTGGCGTTGGGGGTCTGTGGCCTCTCTGGTTTGGGAGCGTCTCCCCTTAGAGGGGCAGGTTCTCTGCCTACAGCCTCTGTCTGCCATGGGGCTGTCCAGCCGGCTCCAGGGGCCGCTTCGTGTGGTCCTGTTCTTGCGCCAGAGCAGGTTCTGGGGAAATCGGCACCTCCTGCTTCCAGCCACAGCTGCAGAACCAAACTGCGGATGGGAGTGTTCCTGCTTAAACGCCCTGCTTGTGTTGTCTCCGAGTGCAACATTTCCTCTAGCACCATTTGGTCTGCCTCGCAGGGTTCTTGTGAGGATAAGGAGGAAAGGAGCAGAGTGGTACACGCTGCCATAAATTCCGACAGAGACAGGATGGTAGTGTAATAAATTTTAAAATGATAAAGAACCGTGTCTGTTAGTCCTGCTGGTGGATTGTGATCTTCCCAAGGTGAGACCTGCGAGGGATCCTAGCCCACCCCAGCCCTCTTACACAAAATCTCATGAATCAGATTAGGTAGTTCAGGATACCGGGGGGGGGGGGGGAGAGCAGAGTGCTGCCCGAAGGAGCCCTGCGCCTCAGTATCCTCAGCTCTGGAAATCTGCTTGCCGCCAGGGGAGCCCAAATGGCCCTCTTGCTGCTGGAAACCACCACTGCCGCTCCTGGGATCCCGCCAGAGGTGCTGCCCTCCAGCGGGCACCCCGAGGGCACGCGCCAGCCAACGGCTGCCTCGCAGGCTCTCTGCTTGCGCCCCGTGGCCTGAGCGGATGGCAAGTCAAGCGCTGTGTGTTCCTTCACTCTGACTCCTTGGTTGCGCTGCTTGCTTCCACCACCTGTTCCAACAGCCTCCTTACCTGTTTCACGTCCAATGGGTGTCTTGAGGAGCGGGAAGGGCCAGCGTTTCAGCTGACCTGGCCTTGCAAGATGGCAAGCGCAGGTGTACAGCTCCCAGGGCACAAGAGCACTGCTGGATTACATGGTATCTGTGTGTGTGTGTGTGTTGGGGGCCCACAACCTCCTGGACCTCTCCTTTGAAATTAATCTATACTTTTAAACATGTCCTTGTGCCGATAGTGGCAACTGTCCCTTGAACCCATCAGCCCCCACCCTGAGCTAGGAAAAGGGTTTCTGCAGCTCCTCCGCCCTGGAGCTTCCCTGCTGCTGAGCGCCTTGCTTGCCGTCTGTGGGCCCAAAGGGGGCAGGTGTCCTGTTTTTTGCGCCTCCTGGAGTCTCATGCAAATGGACCCTCTTTTTTCTTTTCTTTTTTTTAAACACAGCAGCGTCTTGCGACGGAGCCCAGCATCTAGAAGGAGGCCTGATGCTGCCGGAACGCAAGCCTGGACGGCTCCATTCCCCTAAAGTTGGTTGGGTAACACCTGGACTGAGCGAGTGTCCTGCTCTTGGCGGGGTGAGCATGGCTCAGACCAGGGATTCTGCAGCTTTAATGAGCCAAGGTAGACCAGACGGATTAGACCCAAAAAAAAGAGAAAGAAGGAAAGAAAGAAGGCAGGCATCTTACAAAGATGTTTTGAACCATACCAAAATTAAGTGATACACAGAAGAGGAAAACAAACAAAATATAAAAAGAGCATTACGTACTCAGAGGCTGCTGTTGTCAATGATGTTTTTTTTGTACAGGGATATGTTGGAAGCTGGAATATACATCCTGCAGACAAAGTGCAAAAATACTACATGCTCAGAGGCCAAGCATGACACCTGGAAGTGGCCGATGGCAAGATGGAACGGGGTCCCCCATCCCGCCTGATTCCTCACCTGTGGCAGAAGGCCACGCACATACCCCTCCTCTGCCAGGGCAGCTCCTGAAGCAAACCTCCCAAGAAATGGTGCCCAGCAGGGGCAGGGGGTGCCCACAGTCCGGGGGCAAGGGGGGGAGGGATAGGGTTCAGGATGGAAGACGGTGCGTAAAATTCTTTGCCCCTTGAGGAGCTCCCTGCTCCCGGGACCTGGTAGAGGCTTTGGAGCCCAGTTTGCCACTAGAAGAAATGAATGTCCCGGAGAACTTTGGTCCTCTTAAAAAAATCTGACTGGGTCGAGTTTTAATCCTGCCAAGAAGGATGGATGTGAGCATTTTAATAAGCAAAGGGTGGGAGCTGTAACTTTCTGGAAACAGAAGCACAGGATTTTACCTATACCTACCATCTTACAATAGGATGATATGTGCAACTGTGTGCTGTTGGTTTCTTGGTGTACGTTAATTTAAAAGCATTGCTTTGGGACAGGAAGTTCAAGAGCCGAATTGTGCTCCTCTTTTTCAGGAGCCTCTGTACCCGGGGGGAGGGGAGGATAAGAAGAGCAAATGCTTAAGACTTTTCTTTTAGCTCAGACTTACAAAAAAAAAATCAAAATGTTTTGGACAGAATGAATTTTGTTTCTGTAAAAATCTCTTAGTGGAAACTGACTGATTTCCATCTTCCTCTTTCTTTCGGATGAGATGGAAGAAGCAACCGGTTAACCAAAATCACATTCTTGGCAAAAAACCTCCGAGGGGTTTCCCACCAAGCATCCCAAGTCATGCAGAGGCTGGGCGTGACCCAGTGGCCGTGGTCTCACCCGGGAACCTGGCTGAGGCAGGGCAGGCCTTCCACGCAGCTGGGCCGTGGCAGGGCAGCTCCGCCTGCGTGGACCGTCTCCCCAAAAGAGCCCCCCCCCCTGCTTCCCAGAATCGTGCAGCTCACATGGAACCACTTCCCACCCTGATTAATGTTTCCTGATGAGGAGCCTTTCACATCCAGCCTGGCCCTGGGCGGATGGGAGCGCTGTTACCATTCTGCCATGCCACACAGCGTAAGTGTTATACAAGCAAAGAATTTTGGCTAAAATCCAAAAACATTACCCGGAAAGGGGGGGGGAGGCAAACTGTGAGTGATACTCAATCTGTTGTTGTTGTTCTTCTGTGAAAAGACTTGGAAGTTGTTGCAGGACAGTTCAGAAAAACCGCATCGTTCCCCTTCTGCTTTTTGCTGTCTGTCGTCCACTTCATTATCCCCCATTCGTATGTCTTATTTTTTATGAATCTGTTTAATTTTTGCAAACAAGACAGTCTTAAGTTAGATGAAAAAGTTAATAAACAAAATGGCAACGCCAATGTTTAACAAGATCACCATGACGACCAGGATGGGAGCCGAACCCTGCAGGAAGAAAAGAGAGAAAGGGATAAGCCAACAGCGAGGAAAGGCCAGCTTGACCGGACAGGCTGAGCGGGAGGAGAGCGCAGACCAGAGCAGAGAGCCTTCTGAGGCTACTTTGCCGGCTAGCAGGGGATCAAACTCTGCCTGGCCCAATGCCCCTCATTAGAAGCTGAGCCCCACGGGTGTTGCAGAAGTACGATCCGGGCAGACCTTCATCTCTGCACAGTCAGGCATCCAAAGACTGGCATTTATTTACTGCCAGGTGACCAACCGCAGACCAAGCCAGCTCATGGGCCAATGGTGGGGTTGCTGCAGGAGGCTCCTGCTGTGGCAGGGAGCTGACTCTGAGCATATATATGTAAGAGAGTTCCCTTTGGGGGCTTTCGGCAGCTTGGCCCCCAGCTCAGCAAGAGTGACAACTCCAAAGTCCTGCCATCCATGCCCCCAAGGCCGAGGTTTCCCCACAGCCCTGAGATAACCTGCCACCGGAACTGACAGCTCTCTGTGTCTCATCCGCTTCCGGGTGCTGGTGACTCGAACCAGTCTGTTAAGCTGTCTCTGGAAAGGAGGCTCTGCCACAGCCCAAGGCGGGGGGGGGGGGGGGAGGCTTTGGCGTCCTGGGAGGCGTGGGAACTGGGCTGTTGCAAAGCCAGAAAGGCAAATGCAGTGAGTGAGCTGCCCGGGGGAGGGGAGGGGAGGGGAGGGGGAGGGCCAGCTCACCCCCCACCCCCACCCCAGTCACTGGCAGACAGGCCCTTGGTTTTGGCTGGCTAGTATAAGCGCCTTTCAAGCGCCACTAGCTGTTAAGCAGGCATGTGGACTTCAGCCTAACCCAGGTGGGTGGTTTGAGCTCTGCAACCCTGAGTACAGGGGGTAAATTCTATAAACCCTGCTATTATCTTCTTAAAAGGTCAAAAAGATATAAGTTACACTGACGAAGCACAGTTGAAATTTGCCTCTTTAAAGCATCCCCATCTCCCCCTCCCTTTTCCACTTAAAAGTCTTATAACCTCCCACTTTGGAGAAACAAGAAGTTAAAATCATCCTTCAATGCAGAGGTGTGGTCTTGCTGGGACCCGGGGTTGCGATCTCTGAGGTCTACGGTACCTGTGGCCACTACCTGCTGATTGTGAAGAGCAGCTGTTGGAAAACGGCAGGCTGAGCCAAAGCAATGCAGGGAAAGAATACTAATGACACGACCAGAACCTTCACCCTGCGCAGTCCTTTCTCTCAGTCTCGGTCTCGAACTCCCCTCCCACAACCCTGATTTGGTGCAATGGGGAAAAGCTGTCCAGGAACTGAGGCCATGAGACCAAAGCAAGTGATAATGACAACCTCAGCCCTTTTCAAGCTAATTAAAGCTATCTTGCAGAAACCACTGTCGTTTGCAGAAGCTTGGGTTCTTTGCAATTAATTTGTTCTAAATTGGACAACCCTAATTTTCAGTCTTGAGGTCTTGCATCCTCACTCAGTGGGAGGATTTCACATCTGACTTAACAAAGTAGAATACAAAGGGCTTACGTCTCTTGCTCAGCCTGAAAGCATGCCGGTAGGATGCATCCTAGTCTCTGTGGTTTGGCCTTATGCTTAGGGGAGCATTACATAAATGAATGGAAGTTATATGTCTACGCAGCTTATCCTCCCACATCCTGGACTCTGGAACCTGGCCAGGGATCTCGGGCGGCACCTCTTGACAGAAGGGCTCCTTCAAAGATGCCGGCACCCAAACAATAAGACGGCTATTTTGGGGGCCCAGAGCTTACAAACTGATGGACGTTGCCTGCTAATGAACTGGCACAACGTTCCATCCCTCTGAGTGCTGCCAGGATGTGGAACAGAGCACCGTCCTTTTAAAGGCACAGCCACATCTATGGGTTTTCCCGGAGTTGAGATGGGCTGTCAGGTCTCTACAACCGCAATTCCCAACGTCCCTCCCCAGTGAATGGCAGCCCATATTTGTGCCTTTGGGGAGGGTGGCTTGTTGGCTCACATCCAAGAAGCGGGGGCATTTTAGGACCCCTGGGTCACATCGTGTTGCAGGTCTCACACAGAATAAGACCCGCCGCCCCACTGGCATTTCCCTATGTTGCCAGCTGAGCTTACTATGGGGAGAGTCTTGTCCTTTTTAACAAGCAGAACACTCCAGGAACAAAAATCCACCCAACTCTGCTGTCTCTTTCCTTTCTCCCAGTCCAGGCCAGGTCCTCGGGGAGAAAACGGCCTCGGCTGATTTTTCAGCCTGTCATGATGCCAAGGCAGGGAAGGGGCATGGTCTGGTGGCCAGCCAGCCTGCCCTGGTGGTGGATGGGTTCCAGGAATACATGACCACCACCACCCCAGCCCTAACTCCTCTGCCAGCCCTTTATCCTGATGTCCTACCTGATGGACCCACACCAGCCGGCCTGCCCTCCTGTCACTCCCGTGGCGGCTTCTAGCTTGGGACAAACAGCCAGCCCCCTGGGAAAGGCACCCAGCAGACAGCCTGCCCGGGGGGGGGGGGGGGGACAGGACAGAGGGCCTGCTAAGAGTCACGACTCATCTGATTAAAAAAAAGCTTTCCAAGGGCTCCTGCCCCCTCCCCGCCCTGCAGCAAGAATCCCAAAGTCTAAACTTTCAACTGCTTTGCACATCTCGTGCTTCTGCTCCGTCTGCCACTCATTTGGCTTTTGAACCTCCTCAAACATGGCCTTGGGTGCCACCTTACAGATCACTTTTAATAACTCAAGGCTTGCCAGCAGAAATGGCAATAAAACTAAAGATGAAGCTGTGCTCAATGGTTTTGTCATTTACCGTTTTTAGAAGTGAGCCCACCCACCCCTATACACACAACAGCATCACTTATTAAGAATGTTTGAAAGAGGGGAAAGGGTCAAATTAAGGAAGTAGAAATGGAAAATGGCACACACAATGACTAGCAAGAGGAAGCTAGCTGAGGGCCCCCTGCCTCCCTTCCTCCCTCCCCATCTGTCTGCCTGCCTGTCTGTCATCTCTTGCCAGGCTGGCTGAGGTTTTTAAAAGCCAGTTCTAGGCCACCCATGGATAGAGGTCCCTTGGTTTAGGAACAGCAGCGAGAGGAAGTTTTTCCCACAAAACATCAGAGTGTGACATAACACAAAATGGCCCTAACAGATATGCCCAACACTGTGCTCTTGTTGTTGTTTGAATATTGTAAGAAAGGATGAGTAACGCACGTGAACTAGGAGGACAGGGTGTTTAAAAATTAACATTCAAACACAGCTGTTTCTTAAGGTTGCCACCGTTCACCAGGCCTTCAACTGCAAAAATGACTCTTCCTGTTCAGTTGGATTCAGAGATGCTCAGAATGTTGAGCTTCTCGGGACTTTACTTGAGGAAATGTAAAGCTAAAATGTTGATGGTGACATTCACATGGTAAACAAAGGCAAGACATCAAAAGCCTTCTGAGATTAAACGGGGCTTGTACAAGGCCTTTGCTAAGGAGTATCTCCCAACTTCTGTTCTAAAGAAAGCCAATTTATTTATCAGTTTTGTAAACGAGAAACCAGCCTGGAAATGATGAGAGCTGAAGTGTGTACTTTGAAAAAAATAAACCTGGTTTTCAATTTGCTTGTTTTGTGTATCTGACAGGATTTCTCTGTCCCTTCTGATATTTCTTCTCATTTCAAACCGAGACTGTCCTCAACCCATTATAAGAGGCAGGAACAATGCAGATTCTTGTCCCCTCGTGTTGCTGGGGTGGGTGGGTGTTCGTGAGTGACAAGAGACCCCCTTCCACCCTCTCCCTTCCCACCCTCATCAGATGGACATTTCGTCTTCTCTCTTTCTCCTCCTGTGAGGGGGCGGCCACAAGCAAAATATTCCTCATGCCCTGCTAGAGGGAGATGGATTTTGGGGTGCTCCTTGGGAGAGGACAGGAGGGAGAAACTACTTTGGGGCGAATTAAACATCATGTGGTGCAAATAACAGTTTGGGCAGGGCTGGGCGGCTTCTCTGTGTTTCTGGCTGAAGGCTGACCGGCGCGCCGCCTTCCTTGCTTCTACCTGGCTGTCGGTTAGAGGGAGGCAGGGTGACCAGGTGCGCCGCGAGGGGAGCCCAGAGACCCTGCACACACCCCCCTCTATCCCCGCCCGGGGGCCCCGCCCGCCCTCTTACCGCGCCGGCCTTCAGCTGGTCGCCCTCCTCCTCCTCCTCCTCCTCCTCCTCCCCCTGGGCGGCGTCCCGGGCCACCGGCGAGGACCGCTGGGGCGGGGAGCAGGTCAAGTCCCAGCGCAGGAGGCGCCCCTCGCCGCCTTGCTCGGCCCGCCGGAGGCTCTCCAGCTTCTGCACGGCCGGCTCGGCCGCCGAGCCCGGCCGGGGGTGCTCCTTGGCCGGCCCCTTGGCCCGCAGCCGCTGGACCCCGAAGTCCTCGGCCGGGCCCCGGCCGGGCCCCGCGCGGGGGTGGTGTCTCTTGGCGGGGGGGCCCTCGTGCCCGTAGGCCTCCACCCGCGTGAGCGGCTTCATCTCCATCTCGTAGTTGCTCAGCTTCTCCTCGTCCAGCTCCAGCAGCTTGCTGCTCCCCGGCGCGTGCGGATGATGGGCGCGGTGGTGAGTCCAGGCGGCCGGGCCGGGAGGGTCGGCCCAGCGCTCCCGCGGCTTGTGGTGGTTGGCGGCGGGCTTGGGGCCGCCGCTCCGGGGGGCTCCTCCCCGGGGGTCTTCGGGGCCGCCCCCGCCGCCCCCGCCGCCGCGCGAGGCCCCTCCCCTCCCCCCGGGGCCGCCGCCGCCGCCGCCGCCGCCGCCCCCCTCCCGGTCGCCGGCCCAGCTGTTGGGCCGCGGGTAGTCCCTGGCGCGCCCCTCCAGCAACATCTGGATCTCGCCGCCGCGCTCCTCGTCCAGGCAGAGCTGCCGGCAGAAGGGGGCGCCCTTGGCCCGGCCGCCGAGGGGCGGCGAGGCCGAGGGGCTGGCGGGGAAGCTCTGCAGGGGACTGTCGTCGGGCGTCAGGTCCGAGGGGGTCGTCCCTTTCCGGTACAGCTCCGGGCTCTCCTGCTGGAGGGGGGTCCCCGTCGAGAGGACCTCGATCTCGTCGCTGGAATTCTGCCGCTTGGGCCGCTGGCACTCCAGCCCTGCAGGGAGGAAAAGGGAGGAAGGGGAGCGGGGGGGGGGGGGAGAGAGAAACGCTCGTGAGGAGGGCAGAGGAAAAGCGATGCCCTTGCGGAGGGAGGGGCCCCCTGTGGAGAGGGCCCAGCGGGGAGCCCTGCTAGGCCCCGGGGGGGGGGGGGGCAAAAGGACCCAGCCCGGGGGGGGGGAGGGCTGGAGCCAAAGGAACAGGGTTGGTTCCTCCTGAACCCAAAGCTGCCGGTCCCGGGCCTCGGGCGCCAACTCCAGAGATCGCCATGGGGGGGGGAGGGGGCTAAAGGGATACCGGGAGGGGGGGCTGACCGGAGCCTCCAAGGAGACACTCCAGTCAGCCTGTCCGAAGAGATCCTTTAGGAACTCCCTGAAGAGGTTAAATGTGTGTGTTGCAAATTCACTCGCTTTTTATGGCCAGCTGTCCTTGAAAACTAGGAAAAGCTGAAGGCAGCAGGAAAAGAGGAAGACCAAGGATGAGATGGGTTGACTTCCTAAAGGAAGCCACAGCCTAGCATTGGCAGGACCTGAACAAGACGGTTAAAGACAGGACTTTTTGGAAATGAGTAAATCATGGGGTCACCGTAAGTCAGAGGCGACTTGACAGCACACAATAACAACCAACCACAACAGCAACAATCCTCGAAAAAGAACACTTTGATCTTATTTACCAAGAAATAAACTCAAGCCCTACTTCTGAGAAATGCTCTGGAGCACACCGTCTTCTCAGCTACACCCACCCACCCATGTCATTTCTGCAAAAGAAAGAAAGCTGGGCTGGGCTGGTATGTGGTGGGGGGCTGTGGTGGTGATGGTGGGGGCAGTCTCAGGAAAAAAAGGCTCTGAAGGGATCAGAAGCAAAATGAGTCATCAGTGGCCAGATCCCCAGTTCCTGGGAGTAAGGGAGATGCGTAACGTCTAATTTAAATCAATTAAAGGGGAAAAGCGGTTCGCAAAAACCTTCTAATGAGGGCAGAAGGCAAGTGAAGAGCGTGCTGTGAAAGGCACACACACGGATTACTGTGCTGCTCCATGGCTGCAGCTTCTCCTGCCAGACCTCTTTGGGGTTTTGTCCTGCTCAGAAAAAGAGGGACACAGACACACTCAGAGAGAGACGCATGCGACTTCGCACTGCTAAGTCCAAGCGCAGGGGCCTAAAATCCACGGTGGTGGTGACCCCATGGACTCGTCCCCTTGGCAGATTTTGGCGTGGCTTTGCTGTTCCCTCAGGGCCACCCACCCAAGGAACACTTAATGGTTCAGCCACACAGTCACTCCCTGAACACACACGGCCTTTTGAATTTATATTTTTGAACCAGCCTGGCCAACTCCTGATGGCAGCAGGGGAAATGTGGGCACAGGATGGCACCTGGGGGGGGGGCATGAGCAGGTCCCCAGGAATGGCAGGATCTGTTCCCCAGGACCTGCGGGTGGACAGATCTTGTACTCCTCTCGGGGCTTTGAGCAAACTCCATCCAAGCAGAATAACACCAAGTGCTCTGGGAAGCTCTCCACACCACAGCCTCGCACTGGCCGAGCCCCTGGACTCTTGCCCACGCTCAGTCCAAGTCCCCGGGAAGCCACAGGCACAAGAATTGCTACCTTCAGATCTCGTTTGGGCAAAACAAGCCGAAGGAGTTTGGGAAGGGTGACCCTCGGGCACCGAAACGGGGCTCAGCGTGCCAGAAGGAGAGCAGGAACAGCCCTTTCAGCTCAAGGACGGTGCCAAGGTGCCAAAGAGAGGGTGGGCTTTGTCACGGATGGTTGGCGGAGACCCTCACAGGGGAGAAGGGCCCGATCTCTTCCACAGCCTGCGTGTGCAGCATGTGAGGGTAAAGGGAGGGAGGGACTCCAGGTGTTTGTGTACAGGGGCGGGGGGGGGGGGGAGAGAGGGTCCCACACTGGAGATTTGCACTGACCGTTTTCCCTGTGCTGGAAGGAAGGGGAAAACTCTTTGGCAGTGATGCGGGCGATCCGAGCTTCCTCCTGCGCCTTCTGTGCTGCTTTCACGGCTGCGTCTGCCTTCGCCCGGGAATGGGACGTCCTGCAAGAGAGGCAGAGGGTGGGTCAAAAGTCAGCACAGTCCTCCGTGGTCTTTTGACCTTCTCTACGAACAAGCGCCGTGTGGCACCTCAGAGAGCAAGCGAGCGACTCAAGCAGGATCTGTCTCCATCAGGGAGAAAAAGGAGGCGACTAAACAGGCAACCACACACGAGGCCGGTGAGAGAGAAAAGCCCTGCTTTCAAGCCAAAGCTGAGAGAACTAAGATTGACTGAAAACCAGGATGCCACACAAAGGCCGATCCCGGGGGGGGGGGGGGGGGGGATGTTCCAGCAAGAAAGATGAAGGCGATCTGTGTATGTGGCCCCACTGCAAGAAGCTCAAGCAGCCCCAATAAATGCAATTAATCTGTTTAGCATTTGCATAGTACGCTTGCTGTAAAAGCACTTAAGATCTGCTTACTTTCATACTCTGAGCTTTCATTCAGCTCCTGAACTCCCCTGTTAATTGTTTGATTTTATTTTCATTGTGAAGCAGGGTTGCTGACACAGCACTTACACACAGGGTCTAATCGCTTTTCACCTATTTCGCAGGCCCGATGTCTCTGTGGAAGAAGCCACCTCTAAGGGAAGAAGACCCCCGCCTTCCTGCCTGGATGTAAGGAGGGGGGGAACCAAAAAAGCGGCCTCTGGGGGGGGGGGGGAGTGCACCACAAGAAGACTTCTGGCTGGCCAGAGGGAGCCCTGCTGCCATGCTGAGGAAACAGACGTGTCCCGGGGCAGCTGCCAGTTTGAGACAGAGAGAGAAATCCCTGCTCGGTATCAAATCCTGCCCTTGGACAGCTCCAGCCAGGAGCCCCACGTCTCCCAGCGATCGCTGTCCACGTGTGGCGCTTTCCGGTGGCCCAGAGGAATCCGGAGAAGACGCTCCTCATAAACAAAGGCTCCCTCCCCATCTTCGCCAGCTGCTCCATGGGCTGGACTGCTGCCAACCCTTAGACGCTACACGGTGTGACAGGAGCCACCCCTCCTCACCCCCAAATCCAGGGGACAAGAAATGCCAAGGGAGCTTTCACGGAGGCTTCTGGCTCTGCTGAGCCACCTGGTCCGTCCTGGCCCGTCCCACAATGCAGCGTCTGCTGGACTGGACCGTTTCAGAGTCCCATTGGTTGGGGGTATTTGCTAATTCTCACCACCCTCGCACTCAAGACGGCTGACCACATCCACCAAGACTCAGCACCCCTTCCCCTCCATCAATAAATCCAAGTCTGGAACCGCAGCTACCACTTTGTGCCCAGAAACACAGAGTTCACAAGTCTGAGGGTGTGCTTGCTAAGTAGTTCTTAATGAATCAGTCTCACCCCCCTGGGAAATGTAAATTAGAGCAAGTTGCTAAGAATTTACTGGCTCAAAAGGGGTGAGAGCAACATAAAAGTGCTAAAGTAAGTGAACAGACCAAGAAATCACAAAATACAGAAAACTCACAGAGCTGGAGTATTTCAGTCATGTAATGGGGGGGGGGATGAGGAGAGTTACCCATTGCTACAGCGGCAGTCCTTGAGATAGCTTGGACCCAAACACTGAACCCCGAAACTCCAGACCATCTCTCCGAGTGGTTTCATGTACAGTAGATGTTAAATAAACAACATAGGAGACAAAACAGAGCCCTGAGGGACCCCACAAGTCCACAGCCAGGTGTCAAACAGGACACACACACACACCCCAGCACCACCTTCTGAGTTCTCTCCTCCAGGAAGGACTAAGTCCCGTCCCAGAGAGGCAGCCCGGAAGGTTACCAAGGTTGATGGTATCAAAAGCCATGGAGAAGTCCAGCAGGAACCAACAGGGACACGATCCCCCTGGTCCAGTTCCCGGCATAGGTCATCCACCAAGGCAACCAAAGCCGTCGCCATCCCATAACTAAGCCTGAAACCAGACTGAAATGGATCTAGATAATCCATCCAAAGTTAGGTCTGCCCTGGTGACGCCCAGTCCCTGGGAGGACAGGAGGGGCCGTAGGCAGAAACCAGGGCCTCTTCGGGTTGGGCCCTGTGTCAGCTGAGAGTGCCCAGGACCTCTTCTGGATGTATAACACAGACACGGCCATGGGTTGGCAGCGAGAGATCCAGCCCTTTGTCCTGTTTGGAAATGCTACGCAACACAGGGAAGGCACGGTGTCCCGCATCCCCTTCTTTTTCAATCCTTTCTCCTTCTCGCTTCCATGCTGGTGGCCTTTGCAGACCAGCCGAGAGCAGCTAACGCAGCAGCCCAGAAAGGCACTCAGAGGCCACGAGCTGCCTTCTGCTTCAGAGGTGAGGAAGGCGCAGCCTCCCTGATGTTACAGGACTGGATTCCCCCATCCGTCGCAGCTGGCCCGGATGGCCGATGAGGGGAGACGCCAGGAACGGCACTCCAGCAACATCGGGAGCAGCAGACTGGGCTCACCCCGGGTTTGGTCAGCCAGGCCACGGGCCTCCTCCTCCTCCTCCTCGCCATGGAAACCCATCCTGGCCGCCCTTTGAGACCCCTTTCACTGCCCCGGCACCGCCTTGAGGACTCCCCAGTCTCATCGTTTGGCCGGAGGCTTGGGAGGCTGTGTGAAGCAGCTCTCGGCCCTCGTGGGAAGGACTCCCAAGACTTCTCTTTCAGCCCCAGATCCCAGGGTGCCACAGGATGGAGCGGCTGTCCCTGTGCAGCGGAGAGCCCTTCCCTTGGGCAAGCCTCCTTCCCTCCAGAGCAGCCTTCCCTGACCTGGCAGACGAGTGAATGCTCTGGCGACGCTAAGCCGCATTTTGCTCGGGGATTTGGCTGGTTTCAGGGAAACCTCTTTCTCTCTCGAGTCAATCTGCAGGCAGGTAAGGTTTTCAAGTCCTCTCCCTCTTTCTGGGGGGGGGGCAGAGCAGGGCAGGGGGCTCAGGTTTTTCTTTCCACTGCAGACACACGAGGAGAGGAGAGGAGAGGCAGATCCCTTCCTACCCACAGAAGGGGTGTCAGGCAAAAGGCCTACCGAGGAACCTTCTCGCTCTGACACAGTTGTTGGCGAGGTGCAGAGAGTGTGTGTGCATGCATGCACACATGTCCATTAGGGGCATTTTATCCTGCAGTTTGAAACTATACAGCCCAGACTCATCAGTTACCTTTCCATACTGTGGAACCAGTCCTAGGTGAACATATATGTCACGAGAACAGAGTCTTGTAACCCCTTTAAGAATAACGGATTTATTTTAACCTGTGTGTTAGAATTCATGTCCAGGAAAGTCCAGAGTAAAGTAAATTGCTCATCTTAAAGGTGCCACAAGATTCCTTTCCTGTTGTGCCAAACAGACCAACCTGGCTGCCTCTCGGAATATTCCCTGAAATGCCAGCCTCCCCCGCTCACTCCCTCCCTCTGTCTCAGGTTCTGTCTGGAAATGATTGATTGGGAGAGCAGCTTGAGCTCCTTCTGGCTCCGGCTGGAGAAGGCAAGCGGGCAGAGAGGGAGGGAGGGAGGGAGGGTGGGGGACTGCATTATTCATGGCCACTGCAGACGCCCCAGCTTCTCTCTGCGGCTTTAAGTGGGAGTCGACAGGTTCTCCCAGTGGCTGCTGAAGGAAGAAGCAAGTGCTGAACCCTTTGGCACCCGTGCTTCGTGAGCCCCAGCGGTGATGGACCTTCTCCTGCTTGGTGACAGGTCACCCTATGCCAAAAGTTGCTCGCCATACATGATGTTTCTTAGGAAACCAGCAGCTGTGGTAAGAATGGGTTTAAGGGAACCCTCTCCCTTTGAGATCCTTTCCAGGGCTTGGAAAAATGACCTCTTCCAAAATTTCACAACTCCCAGAATTCCCCAGTTAGCGTAGCTGACGGATGATCAAAGTCATGGTCCAAAAAATACCCTTCCCATCTCCAGCCCTTACCCTGGACTCCATAGAGCAGCCGCTCCTGCACAGCCACAAGAGAAGGAAGAGATGGTTCCACCGTCTAGGAACGAGCACAAACCCTTCAGATGTTCACATGGGTCAGGCTGCGTGGCGTGAAGCGCATGGAGTGGAACAGAGGAAAAGGGACAGGGGCCATCACTGAAATCTCAGGCAGTGGCAGAAACCTTTCCCGGCTCAACGGTATCCCAATCAGATAATCAACACAGACTAACAAGGGCACAGAAGTCATAGCTGTGGCCCTGCAGCCTTGCTCTCAGAGAAACCGCCACAGCTGGCCCTTTGGGGCACGATGTGCCAGCCAGGCATCTGACCACAGCTGTCATCAGCCCTCCCTGGTCTGCACATGGGCACTTTGCTTATGCCTTCCACCTCGCCAGGCTGTTCTCTGCGCAGAAGAACTGCCACCCCTGATTTATGAAGGCAGTAATCCAATACCAGGACTGGCAAATGAACTATCAGCCACAGCAATTAACACTCCTAGAAGGGTTTCCAAATTAACCTGCTCACCATCACAGACGTGTCTGGCTCCCCGGTTAACTCTGTGCTCTCCTCTGCCTGGTCACTGGAAGGGGCCCCTTAGCCAGGAAAGGGAAAGCAGCAAACGCAAGCTCTCGTGGGAGGCAATATGACGCCAGAGGAAAACACCGGCTCCCGACACCTTGTGACCAGACGGCAAGGGTGTGCAACGAATAGCAAGCAGCAGAGATTGGCTTCGGAGGTGCTCGTGGATGTGCCGGCCGTGGCTTCACGGAGACGGGTTGCAAGGGACTGTGCAGTGGGACGTCATTACCACGGGCAAAACCAGAGATGGCTCTTGTTTTAAATGGAGGGTGGCTCGTTCCAGGTCATCCCATCCCCGTGCCCTCTTTTGATGAACATCTCACAGGCCGCCCGTCGTCAGAGGCATGGAAGGTGATCAATCCCTTTACAGAACTGGCTGCTCTTCGATGTCATCGGGCCAGGAGGCTTTAAAAGCAGAGTGGAGGCCTTCAGGGAGGAAAACTCAAGGCAGAGCGCCCGATGCGTCAACCACTCAGAACACTCCCAGCAGAGGGGCTCTTGTGTACGGCCGTGGCAGGCAGGCCACGCCGAGGTTTTGGAAGGAGGGAGGCCTCCCACCACAAAGGGAAGACCATGGCTGGGGAAAGCTCAGCGCTTTGGCATGATAGCTCCAAGAATCCCCCAGCCCACATAGCCTCTGGCTACCGCTGGCCACGGGCTAGGCTAGCTGTGCCCTTCTGGGAGGTGGGCCCCACCAAGGGAAGCCTCCATGGGATGGGGCCTCAGGTGGGCTTTTGGTTTGGGGTGAGCTTTTGAGGGCATTTTGCTGCTCTCACTCCTTGGCCCAGGAAGCACCTCGTCTTTTAGTCACTGAATAATTTAAATTAGGATATAGCTGCCACCACTATTGCCCACCGACCTCCCGGCTAATCCCCGTCAGCCCGTTGATTCTTTTCTTCACAGCCTATTTTCATCTCTTTCTCATTCACAAATGAGATCAGGTCAGATAAATATTTAATCTCTCATTTTTGAATGTAAAGTATAGGAGCTACAGTTCTGAGTCATGATGGAGCAAAGCAGGAGGGGGGGGGCTTTTAAGGAATGTGGGTGGGGGGATTCAGGTCTCAAAGCACATTCCAAGGTTTCCATCTCATTTACCAGATAATCTGTTCCTGAGGAAGACCTGAAGTGTGAATGGAAGGCGGGGTGGGGGTGCTGCTGCTGGCATGGACCAGGGAAGGCTTTCGGGAGTTTTGAGTGGATCCAGCTGGGGCCAAAGTGCCAGTGCCAGTGTCGTGGGTAGGATTATCCGCTTTTAGAGCTACCATGGGCTGTGGCAACCTCTTTGGAAGGGCAGCGTGCTCAGAGAGTAGCCAGTGTCCATTTTCTTCCAGAAATGAATGGCCCTTTGCTAGGTAGAGGGGAGGTAGGGCCCCCCCCCCGACTTCCTCTTCTTCTTCTTCTTCTTCTTCTCCTTCTCTTCCTTCCGTCCAGGAAGTGCGCAAATATGCATGAGAAGGTGTACTACAATTAATACAAGTGTTGGGGTGATTTGATGAGCCATACACACGTCTTACTGTTGCCTCGACAGGACTTGTAGGTTTGAGGATGCTCAGATCTAGTCAGGGAAACAGACAAAGCACAAATCCCTTCTTAAATTGTACTGGCACAGGTCTTAAGCACACACTCTCCCTGAGAGTTCAACAGGCCACAGAGCAGAACCACGGGCCTGAGTCAAGAGAACTGGGTGGCTCCATCAGGCGGGCAATCTGCCATGCGAAGCGATGAGTCTGCATGTCATTTACAGATTACATCTTTGTTGACCTCTGGAGAGGGAGCTGCCATTCGCACCGTCTGTCACCTTGAATACAGCACAATCAAGGGCGGGGTGGGGGTGGGGAGAAAGATGCTGGACATGTTCTGGTGCAGGAAAAGACCATGAAATGGGGAGCCCGGCTGCTGCCTGAGGTTCTTTCTTTTTGTCCGCATTCTCCTTTTATGAAGTACCAGATGCCACCAGCGGTAGGAAGAGGAAGGAAATAACTAAAGGCCCTTCTATGCTTTCATGCATTCGTGGCAGCAGAAACCCTCCAGTGTCTTGTGGCCCCTTAAAGGCTGTCAAGGTGTATCCGGCACAAGGTTTGTGGGCTCCAACCCAGGGAAGCGGATGCCAAACAAAATCTGCTAAGCCCCTGCTCTCTTCACTGTTTTCATCCACAGGACTCCATCTGAGGTGGTGGCTGCTGGGTGCCTGGTCAATATCCCGTACATACTGGACAGGATACTAGTCTTGGGCTCTTGTCCTGATGCTGAGGAAGTGCGGCTGGAACTCCTTTCCTCCACACCTTTCTTCTCCTTTGATCCAATGCTCATCCGAATAAAACGTGGAGGGGATCCGAAAAGCCATTCCTTCCTCCCCACCAGATCATAACGTGGTTTCCATCGGCACTTGTTCCTAAAACCCCACTGCTCTTCTTTTTTCTAAGACTCCATCGTCTTTTAAAGAAGTAGTTCAAAAATTATTTCAAAAAGCTTGAAGACACACTTTAATCTTTTTAATCTTCTGTTCTGGGTTTTGGTTTTTGTGTGCTTTGTTTTTAAAGTAGATTAAAGTAGCATTCTTACCGAAAGCTTCCAATCGGATGGTTTTTCAGTGGATTTCAAAGGAGCCATATTAGTCCTTTTTAGCTGCATCGCAACAACAAAAGCAGAAGAATTGTGTCTCCTTAAAGACTAATGTGTTTATTTCTTCAGCATGAACTTTTGTGGATCTCCACCAACTTTGTCAGTCAACCCCTTGGAGCACGAGAGTCGGGAGAGAGGTTTAAAGAGGCCAACTCTGCCGTGACTGAGGGGGCAAAAGCGTGCCATGCAAAACGACTAGGACACCGGGAATGATCAGTCAAAGTCCTGATTACGTAGATATCGTGGGATCAGCAATCAGACAGTTCTCTGGAAGCATGCTGAGGTTAGGGTTACACCAGAAACAGGGAACGTCTTCCTGAGAGCTGTCCCCCAAACTGTGGATGAATCCACAGTATTATTATTACAGCAGTGCTGCTATTTCTGATGACAGAGTCTTGTCTGTTGCACGGATCCTGTCCTGTTTGCCTGTGGAGAATGCAGAAGGGCACTGCTGGCCAAGAGGGCACAGGTCACATTAGCACAACCCCAGAGGTGGTGAGCGATAGGGTCAGGGCCTGTTAGGGTGCAGCCCACAGAGACAGGAGGACCCAGTGAGCATCTGAGTGTGTAGTAGGGCCCTGTTTTGGCCTCCACATCTGTGCCACATCTGTGTGACATGTCAGTTGGTGTTTGACAGGCAGTCTGTAGGCTGGGACATGCTGGCCACTCAGACTCTAGAAGGAGGAAGAAGGATTGTCCAGAATGGGTTGTAGATCCCCAATAATACTTTTGAGTGCAGTCGCTTGGGAGCCATAGGTGTTGGCTGTCTTTTCCTCTTGGGGGTCTGTCTTGCAGCAGGTTGTTTCTGCTTAGCCCTGTCTCGCCTGGTCAGTTTATCTTCCCCACAAATTGGGCAGCTATTGCAGTTTAAGAAACGCCTGCTGCAGGTCCATGAGCTTTGAGTCTCTGCTGTATAGCTCTCAGCAGATGTCATTAGATCAGAGGGCTTGGGTGCACACCATAGGTTTTCTTGCGTCTTTCAGTTGGAAGCTGAAGGCAGGTAAAGATGCATAACCCATAACCATCAATGGATTTTTATGTAAGGTGGTGCTTTGAGCTCCATTGTACCACTGAACGGTAGCATCCAGAACTGCCAGCTGAACTTGGAAATTAGTTGTCTTTCTCAATAATGCTCACAAATGGTGAGCAAACCCTTTAAAAGTTTCTCCTATGCTCTCTCTCTCTCTTTCTCTCTCTCTGTTAGCAGTACTGAAAGCTTCTGACCCAGGAAGTTCTTGATGCTTGAACTCTCTCTGGTACAAAGCAAAGAAGACCAACAAACCGCCTTCAGCAGGTGTTCTTTAAAAACCATGCAAAGCTTTGCCACTCTTTGCCACTGTTGGTACCGGTCTAAGCTTTGTGTCATCTGGACAGTGGGGAAAGCGCCAATCTCATCAGCACACAGTCAAGCACAGACAAGGGAACAAACGCTCTTCCTGGATGATCCCCAGATTTACTGGCATGAAAGCCAGCAGAATTATGCTCAGGTTTACTGAATGTTCGGATGTCTTTCACAGGCGCCTCAGCTAGTGAGCCAGAGAAAATTAAAGGAAAATTGTCAGAGATGCTCAAGAGGAACTCTGGAGAACAAAGCAGGGGAAGGAATGGGCCAGGATGGAACTCCTCTCCATCTTTGAACGGCAAAGTCTGGAATCTGTTGGCCGGCATTTTTATTTCTGCTTTGCCCCAGAAAGCAGCCTCAGCACACAGACCCTGCCAGGCCTGGCCCTTTTCCATTGAAGTGCTGTCCATAACAGAGATAATTGTTGTCACCATGACAACCAGTGGGCTCTTTCCTCGTTATCATTCAAGGCCTGTCACCAGAAGGGCCAGTAGTTTTCTACTCTCCTTCCAGGTTAGCCTCTCTTCCGGGTGGGTTTTCCTCCTTGGTCCCTGCTTCTTCCAGGTGAAAGCAAACCAGGAGGGAAGGCAAGCACACAGGGTCCCCAACTGCCCTCACCCCCACCCTCAGCCCTGACCCCGACCCTCCCCATCCCAGTAGGGGCCCATTAGGCCCATCTTCCCTGCCGAGTATAATTGGGACAAAAGAAGAATCTCCGTTGGATTTCTCCAAGGACAAAGGGTGGCTCTTCCCTAATTTCAGAAGAGCTGGCATTTGCACAGCAGCTGAGCACCCTGTCAAGAGCTGCAGAGCTTCTTTCCTCTCGAGAAGCTTTACAACAACCTTGTAAGTAGCTCAGAGGGAGGGGCTGGTGTGGCAGGGGAGCTGAGGTGGCGAGAGGGAGCTGGGCCTCTTCTTTGACTTCTGGCTTTGGGTTCAGAAGCCCAAGGCAGGCAAAGCTGGCCCTCCCGGACGGTCAGGCTGCTGTTCCTCACATCCCTGCCCGTTGGCCAGGCCAGGGAGGGGGCAGCGACGGGGGGGGGGGAGGGAGACAATCTCCAAGTGACATCCCGGACTCATCCCAGGTGGCCACCGTGACCTGAGAGGGTTCAAGGGTGCTTCCTTTGGGCTTCCTTGAGAGCTTCTTTGATGGTTGTCAGCTCCTCCTCTTAACTGGTGAACAGCGACGGTTTTGCTCATCTTTAAGAAAAACTAACTTTTAAACAGAGGATTTGTATGGACTGGGAGGGTGGAAGAGGATCCGGCTACTCGGGAAGATCTTGCAGATGTGCTCCTGCTGCAATGACGGGGGCGGGGGCGGGGTGTGTATCAGACAAGAGACACAACAGAACAGGAAACACGAGACAAAAACATTGTGGCTCCTGACTAGCTTTTGTTGACACACATTTCACACACATAAAAATGTAGCAGTTAGTTTAGTCCTTAAGGTGCCACACATTTTTGTCTCTATTCTTTGGCTTGTTTGTTTTTAGTTGTGTTTAGTTTCGGCTCTGATATGCTTGCACAAACTAACAACAGTTACAACTTTGAAAACTATGACTGGTGTGTGTGTGTGTGTGTGTGTGTGTGTGTGTGTGTGTGTGTGTGTGTGTGTGTGTGTGTGTGTGTGTGTGTGTGTGTGTGTGTGTGTGTGTGTGTGTGTGTGTGTGTGTGTGTGTGTGTGTGTGTGTGTGTGTGTGTGTGTTAAAAACAGCTCACCTCCCTGTCCCGATTTCCATGAGGTTCCAGCAGTCTCTAGGGCACGTCCCGTTGCTGACCCCCTGAGCAGAGCACAACAGCGTCCTTCGGCGCTGGTCATTTCTTTAGTCATGATATTAGCAGGATAATCTCTGAGATCCATGTGCGTTAAATCTACTTGAAGCTGGCTGAGCTGCATCTGAAGCCAAAGCCTTTAATTTCCTGGATTACAAAATGAATCCAGAGCTAGTACTGTATACCCCCACATACCCCGCCCAAAGTATGTGGCTGGGGCTCTTTTAAGCCAGACTAAGCAAAGGGCATGGAGGGGGGGGGCTTCTCTTGCTTTCAGAGGGGAGAACCCAGCTTTTGTGGCGGGGGGACCCATTACATGTTACTGACAAACAAAGCAGTAACGACATAAGCTTTTATAAAACTGCACATGCTAATTTAGATGTAGAGGCGCACATTTAGAAAATATATTTATAATTTACACAGAATGCCAATCCATCTCGCTCAGGTTGGGGGACACAGTGGCCAGGTGTGGCTGCTACTGAGTCTGCTCTCTGGGTGTGGTTCACGGTGCATGGACCATCTCCACCCACCTCATTCCTTTGGGTCCATAGGCTTACGGGAGGGTAGTGTGGCTCCTCCTGCCAATGTCCAACCTGCTGCTGAAGCAGGAGATGCAGGCCTAAAGCATCCCTTACCGATGAACATCGGGCCTCTGTTTTAGAAGCCTCCCATGAAGGAGAGTCCATCGTTGTCTGAGACAGTCCCTTCTGTGTTTGAGCTGTACTTAATGGCAGGATGTTCTTTCTCTGTTGCTTTGGGTCCTGCCCTCTGGAACCCCACAGAACAACTTGCCCCATCTTCCAGCCATTCAGCTACAGTGGTGCCTCGCTAGACGATTGCCTCGCAGGACGAGGAATCCGCTAGACGATTAGTTTTTGCGATCGCTAATGCGCTTCGCAAAACGATGTTTCCCTATGGGCGATTTTCGCTAGACGACGAGTTTTCCCCATTGGAATGCATTGACTAGCGGTCAATAGCTGTCAGTGCATTCCAACGGGGACCCGCACCTCGCTAGACAATGTTTCCCTATGGACGATCTTCGCAAGACAACGACTTTTCCGTTGGAACGCATTGAAGAGATTTCAATGCATTCCAATGGGGAAACGTGCTTCGCTAGATGATGTTTTCGCAAGACAGCGATTTTCGCGGAACAGATTAACATCGTCTAGCGAGGCACCACTGTATTTTAATATGAGCCTCATCCCATTCAAAGCCTTCTCTTCTCCCCCCTCAACCATTATTCATAGGCATTGGTTTCCACACCCTTTTCTTCCAGCACTTGTTCAGCCTCCTCTGGACACATTCCAGCTGGTTGATATTGTTCATGAACTGTGGGGCCCAGAACTAAACACAGTAATCTGGCTCAGGTCTGACCAAAGCGGAAGAGCGTGGTACTCTTCCTTCTCTCGATCTTGACACAGCACTTCTGTGGATGCAGCTGGTATTGCATTTGCTTTCTTTGCTGCTGCATCACACAGTTGACTCAGGCTTAGATTGTGGTCTCCCAAGACCCCGAGATCCTTTTCATGCCTGCTGTTGCCAAGTCAGCTGTCATCCATCCTCTATTTGTGTATCTGATTTTTACAGCCTAAATATAACCCTGTAGGACAGCGGTTCCCAACCTTGAGTAACCCAGGTGTTTTTGGACTACAATTCCCAGAAGCCTTTGCGTGCTGGCCAGGGTTTCTGGGAGTTGCAGTCCAAGAACATCTGGGTTACCCAAGGTCAAGAACCACTGCTCAAGAAGAATATAATGAGGGACTTCGCTGAAAACCCTTTTGCAATCAAGATACACTACTTCCACAGCATATCCCTCATTTACCAGCCTCATGTCTCTTGTCAGAAGAGAGATAAAACTAGTCTGGGACGACTGGTTTTTGACAAACCCATCCCAGATCTTAATGATCCCTTTATTCATAACCTAAATGTGTACAGACCAACCGTTTACTGATATTTTCTGTCACCATTCTTACTAACATTTGCAAAGCTACGTAGCTCCTACTTGGCTGGATCCCCTTCTGTCCCCGTTTTGAAGATGGGGAGATTTCCCCACCTCCAGCCTTCAGAGACACCCCCCCCCCCCATGTTCTCCAAGCCTCCTCAGGCAGAAGCTGCAAGATGGCACCTGCAGGTTCCTTTCGGATCCGATTCGTCTGGCCCTGGGAGAACAGATTTCACTCAAAAGTGCTTGCAAATCCCCTCGTAGAAAAGGCCCTGCCCTTCCTTTCTTATTCTCTTTGCATTAAGTTGAACCGTATTCTGCCGCTTTCTCTCCCCCCCCCCCCCCCCATTAGTACTTCTCAGTCTTCTCTGTGCGGTGGACCGACCGATTCTCTGTTCTTTCTCTTGCTCCCAGAATAGTTGAACTCCCTCCCCCGCCCACTTTTTGTTGTTGTTATTTTTAACCTCACTTGCAAATCTGAGTGATTCTGTTCTTTAGCCCACCCCCACCCCTACCTCCCTACAAGTACTGTCACTTCAATTCTACTCTTCCTCGGTGCTCTGCCCCGTCCTCCCATTTCCTGTGCCTACCCCTCTGAGATCCCACCACCCCGGAGACCCTGCCCACCTGCCCCCATCCCATCCCCATTTCTTGGGATGCTTCCCACTTTTCAGCCCTGTAGGAATCACGTGTTGCCATCCCTTCACACTCACACTTTCCAAGACCTCCCATCCTTCATGGACTCCTTTCTCTTTGGGTATTTCTGTCCATGGCCCAAATCCTATTGCTTGCTACACTAAAGTGAGTTGCAATTAGAACAGGTGTAATCATTGTTCATCTCAAAAAGGTTGGAGAGCAGGGGTGGTGGGGCCTTTCTTCAGAATAACCCCAGCCTATTTAGAAACAGGACTCTTGTGCCGGGAGAAGGGGAGTGTGTTTCTCTGCCTGAGTTGGCCAGAGAGGAGGAGGAGCAAGAAGGAAGGTTTTAAGGCATCCTTCTCTCCAGGTGTAACTGCAGTGCCCCCTACCCTGCCCCTTGCCTGTCCTTTCACTGGTCACAGAGGTACCTATGGCCACCCCCAAACCTCTGACTTCATTCATTCATGCATGCAGGCAGGCAGGCAGGCAGGCAGGCAGGCAGGTAGGTAGGTAGGTAGGTAGGTAGAGAGATAGATAGATAGATATTCACCGTTGCCAGGAGGAAGAGAAGGAGGAAAATAAAGCTTTCCCTTGTCAACCCCAGTCATGTCTTTCATGTGAAGTACCCGCCTTATTCATATGCGCAGTTAGAGTCATCATCTGGATATTTTCTTTAAACACAAACACTTGATCTCAGCAATTATTTTGGGGAGCAACCAAAAAAATATCTGATTGCTCATGCATCTACCAAGACACCAATTAGAGACATCTTAGAACATGTCTGATTACTTTGCACACACTTCCCTATTTTAAGCACCCTAGATTACAATCAGGAGTCATGAACAGGAAAGTTTGCTGGATTCTGTGGCATCTACATCTGAGGAAGCATGTACTGGATTGCACTATTACACTTCTGTATAACAGCCTTCTTTTTCTGCCACTGGTTTGTCACATCCCAGTGAAGTTTCCACAATTAAAGCACCCCACAAAGAACAAAATGCCCCCCCCCTTCAGTGTTGCTCTAGCAGAAGAGCACCATTTTCTGCTGGGCTTCCTGTATTTTCTGGACCAAACTCTGGAGCCTGGGAACATCTGTGAGGCCCTCTTCTGTATGAGCAGAATTTATACCCTGTCCCCATTGTGTTTGGTCACCCAGAGAGGAGGGTGGCATGGTGTGACTGTGGAGGGAGGATGCTTGGCCACTTGAACGTAGATGTGTGCATGCACACAGAGAGGGGAGGGCAGCACCTTTGCCGTCAGGAAGGAAACCTCTCCTTATTCCCACTCCAGAGGCGCCATCCAGGAAACGGGACAGGTGAGGGGGTGGGCCGGAGAAGGGCAACCGTCCTTCCAGCTCTATCGACATTGCACCGTTACAGAGTTTGTATTTTAATCATCTTGGATCGCACTTTAACAGCCACAGCTCCACCCTGAAGGATCCTGGGATTTGTAGCTGTGAGGAGGAATGTAGGATTCTCTGTAGGAATTTAGGGAGATCTGGTTCCCACCCACCCATCCCAAACTGTCGCACAGAATTCCAAGCACCCACCCCCAGCTGATAATCCCTGGACACCCCCCCCCCCCCCCAAGGATGGGGCTGTGGCAGTTCCAGCAGCACCAAACTCCTGTCACAGCATCTCTGTGCAGCTCCTGTGGGTTCTCCCCTACAAGGGGCTGCTACAAATGGGTGGCGTGCCAGGGACCTGCACCCTTCCCGCCTCCAAATATCCGCTGCTCGCCCTAAAATGCCACCTTTCCTGCAGGCGGCTATGACTGGAAAGGCACAAGGATTAGCTCAGCGCTTGGCAGACAGGAGACAGTGTCATCTGTGTTGTTGTTGTTGTTGGTGGTGGTGGTGGTGTGGGGGGGGGTGTGCGTGCATGAGTGCATTGAGGGGGTGGATTGAGAGAGAGCCCCTGGTGTGGAGGCAAGGAAGCAAGTGGCACGGAGGAGGAGGAGGAGGAGGGGGAGGAAGCACGGCCGGATCCAGCAGCTTAGCTGCATCCAGGAAAGAGCGATTACACGCCTCTCTTGCGTGCGTCCTGCCCATCCCTTCTCTCTCCCTCTCTCTCTCCCTGCCCTCTTCCTCCGAGAGGCAGCGCTCAGTGCCAAGAGTGAATCACTGGCCTTTTCTTCTTCTTCTTCCTCGGCTGCTTCTCCTTCTCTGCTTCTCCTCCTCCTTCCTGTCTCGCTACCCCACTGGGCGGCTCCTGCCTGCTTCCATCTGGCCCTCTGGCTTGAAAACACCCAAGGCTGCAGAGACAGAACATTCTGCCTCGGGCGCTTCTTCCTCCTCCTCCTCCTCCTCCCCCCCCCCCCACCCTCCCCGTGGGAGTCTTTCCCCAGCTCCCAGGGCCACCCTCCTCAGGTGTCCCTGCTTTCTGGGTCTCCAGCCGCCCCCCCCCCCCGCCCCCCGCCCCAGCCATGCACAGACACATTCCCTTATCCTGTTGCAAAACCTTGGCCTCTTTCTTTGGGTCAGACCGGGGGGGGGGGGGGTCATATCAGTCTTCTGACGCGGGGCCGGCCCTGTCCTAAGGCAGAACAAGGCACAGTGCCTCAGGCAGCAGGTACGGGAGGGAGGCAGGCAGAGAGAGAGAGAGAGAGCGCAGCACTGGCCAATTGGAGGGCATGGTGCTCTGTGCCAAGCTGACTTCATGTGTGCATGTGTGCATGCACACATCCGTCCCTCCCCTCTGCTTCCCCAGGGTCAGTGCTGGCCTCGTGTAAAGGCTGGCCGGTCTGCCTCAGCGCGTGGCAGGGAGGGCTGGGGTGGCAACATCCCACCTTCTTCCTTGGGTACAAAGCGCCAAGTCACCCCAGCCCTGTTCTAACCCCAAGTGGGGCGCCCCCTCCCCCACCCGGTTGGCCACCTCAGAGGCAGGTGTGCAGCTCACCTGGTCACAATCTTCCATGTTCAAGAGAGAGGGGGCAATTCTGCTTAAATCCTAACCATAATCCCTAACGTTGCACCTGTCCTTGGCATAGAACAACACACAGAAAAGTGGGTGGCAGCGAGGAAAGAAGAAGACCAAAGAGCAGAGAGATTGACTCAGGAAAGAAGCCACCGCCGTGAGACGGAGCGGGGCTGTGGTCCATGGGAGGGTCCTTTGGAGGTCATTCATTCCTAGGGTTGCCCTAAGTTGGAAGCGTTTTGATGGCACAGAATAACGACAACAACCCACGTTAGGCTAAATCCGCCTATGCCCTTTTATGCCAGTGGGTGTCCTGCTCAGGGCCCTTTACCTGCGTATGGCCATCAAGGTGCACCCTTCCTGCTCACAGCCACTGTGGGTCTCCACCTGCTTTTGCTGCCCCCCCTCCCTCCACATGACGGTGCTGCTCAAAATGGGTCAGGGTAGCCAGAGCAGGTGCAGGCGAATGTTCCTGAAAGATGAACGTTCACACTTCGGTGGAGGAGCCTCTGGAATCCTATTTCTCTCTGACCTAGTTCACCTTAAAATGCATCTGGAGCCTCTTGCTTGCCCTCGGCGCCAAAGGGAGCCCTGGCCAAAGGAGAAACAGGCGAGCACTCTCCCTTTCGCCCTTGTTCATGGCGGTGCCTGTCCTGGTCCAGCCAAAGAGGAAGCCACCACCCTCTCTGGGCCAGCCTTTGAGAGTTGCCTCTTCCTCAGTCACGACTGTGTCCTAGGAATGGAAATGGCTTCCCACGGAGTCTGTCGTTGGGATCCTCACCAGCCCCTCCATCTGTTACGTGCTCCTAGCAGCACCTCTGAGCTCCACAGCCAGTCAAAATACTACATCCGATGCTCTGAGTAGGAAAGACCACGGCTGATCGATGGACGGAAAAGCCCCTGCGTTGCATGCAGAAGGCCCCAGGCCCCAACCCCTGGCCAGCAGCAGCTCAGCAACGGGCTGGAGAAAGCCTTGCTGGGAACCCAGGAGAGCAGCCCCGGCTGCCGGTCAGAACGGGCTGGGCTGGGCTGGGCTAGAGCGACGAGTGGCTCTGCTTCCTCGGTTCCCATGGGAAAGCAGGCCTGCTCCCAATTCTGCTGCTGACCAGAGTGGCTCCGTGAGTCTTTCAGTGAAAACAAAATTACTCTCCTTTACCCTGGTCCCAACAGACTGGGGCCAGGCACAGGGGCATTCCTTCCACCAGGCTGTCGGTTGGTTGGTTGGTTTTTAAAAGGAGCCGCTCACAACCACATCAAACCCAAGAGGAAAGCCTTGAAGAAAACAAAAGAAGAACCCCGGGGCTGTGGAATGGCTTCCTTTCCGTCTGTGACGTCTCCTGACCATGCACAGGCCAAAGAGAAAGAGAGAGAGTGTGTGTGTGTGTGTACACACGAGTGTTGGGTTTTTTTTTGGCACATTGGAGATGCTGAAAGCTAAACCTGTAGGAGGCCTGTGTGAAGGCTGGGACGTGGCAGAGAGTCCTGGGCTGAGCAACTGAGCAGAGGCTCCGTGTGTGCATTTTTCTGGCTCATGCGCAACACCCCACCTCCCCGGCATGTCTCCACTCTTACACACACACACACACACACACACACGCACGCACGCACGCATGCACACACACACATATTCCCCTCTCTTCTTTCCCAAAAAAGAAAAACATAAAGAAGCCGCAAGGAGCTTTTACAATGCACACTACCCCAGAGGCAGTTTTCCCCCTTTAGAGACAAAAAAAGGACGCAGCCCCCCACCCCACCCCACCCCCGCCTTCTCTCAGTGCCAGGCTGTTCTCTTCTGTCTTTTCCCCTTCACTACGTCCATTCAAGAAAATGAAGAAGAGGGGCAGGAAGAAACGGCCACGGGAGAAACCCGGTGCAACCTGGCCGTCCTCCTGGGGTCACGGATGCCTTCGCAATCGTCTCCATGTTTGGGGTGTCGCTCATATCCCTCCCCAAAGAGCCAGGCCCTGTTTCTTTCCCAGAACTTTTTCTAACACAAAAGGGGGCCAGGGAGGGCCTTCTCCCCCATCCTGGTCACCCAGGGCTACCCAGGCCTCCTCCGCGGGACCAACTTTGCTCCCGCAGACTGAAGAAAACAGCCACTCTGAACCACGCACTGGCATTTATGCTGCCCTGCTCTGTGCCGCTTTGCTGATCTCCAGCCTCGGGCACCTGTTTGCCCCTTGGCTGGAGGTTGGCAAATTTCCTTTTCTGGCTGCCACGCCAAGAATTCCCCAGCTAGCCAGCACAGCCACCGGCCACGTGTTCGTGGCTGGGCAGCTCCGAGAACTGTAGCCACAGCATAGTAACTCTCCCGAGCTCTACAAAGGCAAGGCTGGGGGGGGGGGGGGGATGCCCTTATTAGACTGCTAAGAGCCCACTAACCGCTTTCAACCCCAGACAGGTCTTCCTCAGGCTGGGCACCACAGAGCTGCAGATGGTGCGGCAAAAACAGAAAAGCTCCATCAATCAGGATCAGACATCCCGGCCGGTTTCCTTCACTTTTGCAACTTCTAATAAGAAACCCTCCATGGACACGAGAATCGGGGACTCTGCCCCTTTGCCCCTCCCTCCCCCTCGGTGTCCTGGGAGACTGACGTGCCCCTTTGCACCTGTCTCTTGTCATTGCCCCTTCTATGGTCTGATGGGTGTCCACTGGTTCTCTTGCTCAGAGATTCTTTCATTTGCCCTCAGAAGGCGGCAGAGGGACACCCATGGCAAAGGTGGCAGAGGCCATGGTCCTTTCAAAAGTCCTTGACCGATGGGATTGCCACCCTCTTTTTCTCTCTCCCTCCCTCTTTCCCTCCCCCCCCCTCTACCTGCTCTAACTGCTACGCTCCACACATCTGAGGAAGTAAGCTATAAAGTTCAGAAGCTCACTTGGAGGGGAACCTGTTATTCATTAAGTGGTAACAAACTCTTTTGTTTTTATTTCTCTTATATATAAAAGAGCATCACAGAACTGTAGAATTGCAGAGTTGAAAAAAGAAAAGACATAAGGAAAAATGAAAAACATTGTAGCACCTTAAAGACTAACTGTTTTATTTCACTGTGAGCTTTCGTGGATACATCCACCCCTTCAGACAGGAGGAGGCATTTTTTAATTTTGGAGTTATTTTCCTCTGGACTGCACAGACTGACGTGGCTGCTTTGAACACCGGAGCTGGAAAGCACCCCCATCACTGGCCGTCCAACGTCTATCTGAAAACCTCCCATGGAGGAGAGAGCCTGCCACCTTCCAAAGGCAGTCTGTTCCACGGTTGAGGAGCTGTTCCACTCAGGAAGTCCCTCCAGATTTCTAGTGGAAATTGCCTTTCCTGCTACTCATTCCAGTCTTATCTTCTAGGTAAAGGTAAAGGTTCCCCTTGACATTTAGTCCAGTCGTGTACGACTCTAGATTGCGGTGCTCATCCCCATCTCCAAGCTGTAGAGCCAGCGTTTGTCCGAAGACAGTTTCCGTGGTCACGTGGCCAGTGCGACTAGACACGGAACGCCGTTACCTTCCCACCGTGGTGGTACCTATTTATCTACTTGCATTTTTACATGCTTTTGAACTGCTAGGTTGGCAGGAGCTGGGACAAGTGACGGGAGCTCACTCCGTCGCGTGGATTTGATCTTACGACGGCTGGTCTTCCGACCTTGCAGCACAGAGGCTTCTGCGGTTTGACCTGCAGCGCCACCACGTCCTGTTCTTATCTTCTAGAGCTGCAGAAAACAAGCACGGCAGCCCTTCCTCACATATTTGCAGATGGGCATCCTTGCTCAACCGTCCTTTGCCCTGGACTAAAAATCCCTCCCCACTCCCAACTTCCCCCCCCCACTTTGCACACCCCTCCAATGTAATGGCCCCGGGTAGTGCACACGCGATATACAGTCCATAGCGATTCTGCACATCGTAAGGAAGGATAAAGGTTCAATTGTGCCGCCAAACCTTAAACGTTAGGAAAGCCACGTTGTTGGACTCCAACCCCCCAGAAACCCACTGGACACACTGGCTAAGGGCTCTTATCCAGGGAAGCAACTCTTCCTTGCCGTGCACGCGTATTCCTGCCAAAGCTGGCAAAGGGAGTCCGTGTGCGAGTAATGGGCTCAGAGCGCCGCCACCACAAGCAGGAAGCGGTCCTTCTCTGTTATGCTCCCATAGGCTGTTTCCTCTCCTGTCTCAATCAAACATCCTTACAAACCCTCTTCCCTCCCATTCTCTCTCTCTCTCTCTCTCTCTCTCTCTCTCTCTCTCACACACACACACACACACACACACATATGCACACACTAGGCAGTGTTACATCCCCACAGGGTTCATTCACTTCTCCCGATAAGAGAACTGGCAGGCATTCTGATAAAGGGTTTTAAGCGTCACTTTGAATCTTCTACATGATTGAGACGCACAATTAATCTAATCCAGTTAGGCCCAAATGGTCTCTCTCCTCCTCCTCCTCCTCCTCCTCCTCCTCCTCTTCCTTGCCTGGCTCTATTTATCTCAGCTCCATTCAGAAAAAGTCAGCTCAGACTGACTGGTTCTCTGGGATAAGCAGCCTCTCCTGCAAGGCGAGGATGTCCCGGAGGGGTGGGGGGGTGGGACCTCCTCAGAGGGAGTTTCCCCCCCTGCTTCACTTTTAACACCTTTGGAGGTGGGGAGAGGATGCTGAGAGAGGAGATTTCCATGCAGAGGGCAAAGCAGGCATGTGGCCAAGTGGAGGGGAGGCTCCAGCTGTTCCCACCATTCCCCATCGTTCCCTAGGCTGGCTGGGCTGATGGGAGCTGTTGTCCGATAACATTTGCCCCGAAGGTTCTACTAAGAACTCTGACTTCTATCCAGTTAACTGACACGTGAAGAAGTGCTTACTCTTGTGTGTGTGTGTGTGTGCGCGCGCGCACATCCACATGCGTAAGAAAAGAACTGAACCAGTCGGTGCACGGCGACTCCTCGGAGTTCTCCTGGCTCTCTCTGGGCAAAGTTTACCCGTCCCTGATTTCCCTTCAGAAATGATAACATTTAGCTTGATGTTACTGCCATGAATTCTCTGGTCAGTACCTCTGTCTTTCCCTATCCCTAACACTGCCTGCTCTCACTCTTACACAAACACAACAACAACAACAACAATTCCCAGGTTCCCTCAGGAAAATGTATTGCTGTTCAACCAGAAGAGCTGCCGCGGAGGCACGGCTCTCCCAAAATGTAACTTCCCCAGCTCTGTGATGAAAGGCAGGAAGATCAAAAACCCTCTCCTCAGAAAGAAGAAAGGAAAGGAAGGTTTACAGTAAAGGCTGCTTCCTTTATTTCAAATATATAATTAAATCTGGAATATCTGTTTAATTAAAGAACAGGTGTAAAATTGGGTTGGTCCCATCGGGGCCTGGTGTTGCTCCGGGATTATGATTATGATTACCATCGGAAGGACTCCTCCATTTGGGCAGACACTGTCCGTGCCTTCCCAGAGCATACGTGATTTATTTATCTATTTTATAGGTGAACCTGTGCTTTCTGGCAACAAGGCCTGAAAAGTGGCCAAGATCTGGGATACTGCATCTGACAGCCTGCCTGAAACCAAGATGGAGAAAGAAGGCAGGTGATTATTTTCCTGCAGAATGGAAGGAAAGGGCCATTCTCACCCCTTCTGCGGGTGTATCTGATGCCACTTCACATCCAAGACACATCAGCTCGTCAGATCTCTGGGCAGGAAAAAAAATTTACATCCCCAGATTCAGGATCACACTGTAGAGACAGCCTCCCTTCCGCAGAGAGGGGAGACCGAAAGGCAGTGTCACCCAGGGACAGAAGCCTCATTTTAGGCAACAGCCCAGCTAAGCACATGGGACCCACCCCAGCCACACACCTGCCAGCCACACTGGGCTCATTTGCCTCTCTTCAAACCTGTAGATTCAAGAAATATATCAGTTCCAGACACCTGAGCTCTTCCAAGCTCTGCTTTAAACCTCCAGAAGCCTTCAGAAGGAAACAGATCCACAATTCCACACTTGGCCCAACCTCGTTTATACCCCACACCCATCAATCTCGCCTCAGTCTGTTTTTCTCCAGCTCATGCTGGCCAGACGATCAATGTTTTGCATTTCTTTTCTTTTCTTTTTTCCAGTTGCAAAGGTTACCCTCCTCCTCCATGCTCACCCCTGACAGGATCTCCTTGTTCCCTCCCGACAGCTGCTGGAGACTTGACCTCTCTTAGGATAAACATTGGTGTTTGTACCTGGGACATTTCTCTTGGCCTCCATCTTTCTCCCACCCAAGTGTGTAACTCCACACATCAGAAGACATGGACAGTTGCAGTCCATGATGGTTTACACCCCGCAGAGCCCACTCCACTTCAAAGGGCAACTGGATCTTTTTCGTTCCCCCACTCCTTCAAAGACCAAAACTATACATACAAAACAGCCATAACAATACACCGCTTTGAACCCTCTGCCAGGCCCTCCGAGCGAGCGGACCTACCTGGAGGCCGCAATCTCGGCTTTCTGCTTGGCGATGGTGGCTGCCCGCTCGGCGGCTTCCATGGCACGGTCGACCTTCTCGCGGATCTTGCTGGCCCTCAGCGGGATGAGGTTCTTCCTCTTGCCGCTCACCAGGATGTTCTGCTTGTACTTCCCCTCCTCCTTGGTCCCGTCCGGGAAGGTCATGCAGCCGTACCCGTGGCGCTTGTTGCTGGCCCACTCGCCCTCGTACTTGAGCCCATCCGACCGCTGGCTGACGCCGAACCCAGAGCGCTTGTCGTTCTTCCACTCGCCCACGTAGATCTCGGTGGTGGTGGCGTCGATGTCGTCCTCGATGACAGACAGCTCCGCCTCCCCCTCGCCCAGGCTGATGGTGGAGTTGATGTCGCTGGCCGTGGAGCTCACGGTGCTCATCCCGGCCTCGCTGCGGAAAGAGCTCTGTTTGCTCCGCTGGCTGGCCAGCGAGCTCTTGGACTCGGACTTCCGCAACTTGAGCCCGCTCAGCAGCGACCGGCGGAAGAGGCCTTTCTTTTTATTCTTGAGGATCTCGGCATCGCTGTGGGCCATGAGGACGAACCCCCCTCGAGAGACCGCTGGGCTCCCGGCCACGGCAGGTGAAGAATCTGGGTGCAAGGCGGTGCCATTGGTGTGTTCGCTGCGCAGAGAATTGATGGAGGTCCTTAATGGAGACCGGATAACTGCAGCCATGCCGTATGGGACGCTCTGCCGGACGCCGTACCCCTGGCGCATCCCGCCAGCCCACTGGCCCTGGTACGTCCCTGCGAGCAAAGAGGCGAGAGAGGAAAGGAGCTGGGTTGGCAGGCCCCAAACCGGTGGCCGCTCGTTCGGAGCCCTCTGGGCTCAGGGCTACCAGCCGGACCACCCATCGCAGGGGAGCTGGTCAAAATGCGGTCTCCCGGAGCTGGGAAAAGTTACTTTTTGGAACAGAACTCTCCACAGGTCTCTGGCAGCCTGGCTGCATGAGGATTCTGGGAGATGTAGTCCCAGAAAGTCACTTTTCCAAGCACGGATCCTTCCTTCGGTTGGTGCTTGTGACACCCCCCAGACACTACACACAGATTTGCAGGGAAAGGTAACAGAAGCAGACAGAAAGGATTAATGGAGGATTTAGAAGATTAGCACCAGGAAACAGGGAATGATCAGCAATTAGGATGGGGACCAAGAGGAGAGCTCAGCACCAGTCACAAACTGGAGTCCAAACAAACTTTCCCCAGAAAAAACAGTGACCAGCCAGGAAAATTCCTACTCAGAAGGAGGGAGAGCAGCAAGCACCCAGCACCAGCACCACCCCACAGGCACACACACACCAGCTATGCTGCTGAGGGCACCACACAGAGGGCTAGTCCTGCAACCTTTGGCAGGTGGCACCTTCCCCACTCTGGGTTTGAAGGTCTTCAGGGCCACCCCTGGGTGTGGTCAGCTGCGGCTCCTGTTCATCTGAGGTGCCTTCTAATTCATTTTCCCCCCTCTCCTGCCAGCAGACTGATGCAGACACTGAAGAGGTACCTCTAACTTCATCGCAATGCCTGGGTAACCTACACCTGATGAACCACTGTCTGTCAAACAGCAGGCAAAAGCTCACAGCCTTTCTCAAGAAAAGAGGTAAGTGATGGCAAGATCTGCAGAGGGAGGCTGAACTAGGTTGCATGGCATTTTAAAGTGGTGGCAGGACCTTTTGCCTGACAGAAGAGAGAACTCGGAGAGACCATCCTGGCCTCCGGTTCTCAGCACTGATGCGGGCAGCTGTTCAGGCTACAGATGATGCCCAGCTGCTATGTCACTCTCCCCCCCTGCTGCCTGCAGTAACTGTGGCTAGTAAAGCCCATGGCAAGTTCAAGTTCATCGTAAGTTACCCCTGAGTCACTTGCCATTACAGGAATCACCACCACTCCCTTTCATGAAAAAAAAAAAAACCACACAGAGAGAGAGAGAGAGAGAGTTCTAGAAGCCATCTAAAGCATGGGACTGTGGCTGACCCTCCTTGTCCTGGACCTTCTCCTCTGGGACCAATAGTTGGAAAGCTACTTCTTCTGGACTGCACACAACTCCCAATAAGAATGAGTGAGTGAGTGAGTGAGTGAGTGAGAGAGAGAGAGAGAGAGAGAGAGAGAGAGAGAGAGAGAGAGAGAGAGAGAGGACTACCCCCAAGCGGTGACATCACACCAGTAGGAATGGGTTTCATTACCCATCCTCTCTCTTGTCTTCTTCTCTCAAGAGCTGCATCCTAACATTCTTATAAAAAGAAGCATCTTCCGACATGGGGTTTGGGCAGCACTCTGAGGATGTGGAAGGAGATAAGGTTGTGGGCAGGGTGACATGCCTCTGTTGAATTCCTTGGACCCTGGAGAGTTGGCAGGTTTGGACTTCTCTGCCTGCAATCTCAATTAAATAAAACACTTCTGCTTCAATTTGAATTAATGCAATTAAGTAAGGCATGTCAAATGTACATGGGTTAGGAATCCAGTTAACTAACAGAGTGGGACTGTACATGCTTGATCCATCAACAGCCGTCCGATTTGACTGAAACAAATTGGTGTGAATTGAAACATGTTTGTTTGTTGGTACACATAACTAAAATGACTAATTTCCAATTTGACCTCCAGGATTTGAACTCCTTCAGAGTCACCCAATCTGTTCTGTTGCGTTCATCACTCAGCCAGCACGACCAACCCGTCTGGGATGGTGAGGTCACATTATAAGTCATTCTCAACTTCTCGCCCTTTGGTTGAAGTGACAGAGAAAACTGTTCCATCCTGAATGAAGTTACCAGCTCTTCTTCTGGGAGGCACAATGGAGGATCAAACGCCTAACCTCTCACTTCACAGCCAGTTGTCCAACTCACAGGGTGAGCTGTTCCTGGCGACTGCAGCAAAAGGAACAAAGTCCTATAGCAACTCTAAGGGCAAGCAGTTCTTTCGTGGCAGGAGATTTAGCTGAAGGGAGCACAGATTCTGCTCATGTGTCACATATTAAGTGGCTTAGCTACTGCCAGGATGTTTGTGCGATTATCAGCAGCAGGTTTGTGAATGGTCTTTTTTTTTAAAAGTTATTGTCAGCCCTGTCTTCCTACTTCCTCTAGCCTGACTTCTCCCAACCCTGGCTGATTGTCTGTGGTATCTAATGAATCAGTCCCTCTTTAAAGTGCTGCAGGACCGCCTGTTGCTTCCCCATGCATCTCTGAACTGCTAGGAAACACATCACAGAGCTGATGAATAAGTGGGGAAAGCTCATGTGATACTTCACGTGGGTCTTCGAGGCACCACAAGACGTCTGGCCATTTATGTCTCCAAGAGGCACACTCACACACACCCTTTCTGGTGCTCTTCTCAGATGTTTTTGGAGGAGTTAGCGTAGGACCTTTCTGCCTTAACTATTCACATTTAATCCTATTCTTCCCTGCCCTTCTTTCCCCTTCAGGGGCCAAGGAAAACGGGACAATATTTGAGGCGGAAATGGGGAGCTCTACTACTGTTTGGGCAGATGGGGGGCTGCCACAGCCCCAAACCCTCAACACACATACCTCAGCTATCGGGATGGTATGAGATGTACTTTGGCTCAGAGGCAGAGGGTTTCGTTAACAAGCTCAGAAACCAGAGGCCATCGCTGGGGACCCTTTGGCATTGGCTACCAGAAAGAAGTCGCCAAGCATTTAGAGCTTGTACGAGCCCATTCCCCCTTTGTTGAACTGATGGAAATTTGTATACACACAGACACACACAGAGAGAGAGAGAGAGAGAGAGAGAGAGAGACTTCACTCCAACTCCTCAGTGCAATAGCTGGCTATCCTCTTGGCCACAACCAAAGCGTTGTTTAGTTTTGCCTTCTAACGGAGGAGTTTAGTTTTGCTTTCTAAAGGAGTCGGTGGTGTGGGGACTCCTTCCCACCAGAGGCTGAGCAATTTCGCTTCTTCCAGCCCGCATGTGTCTAAGCAACAGCCTGTTTCAGAAAACCCCAAGGGATCAGACAGCCAACAGCAGAGTTGCATCGAGCAGGGGCTCACGAGAGATGGCATGGAAGAAATGGCTCCAGCAAAAGGCAGACGGTCAGCGCCATGGCGGAGAGTGTTCTGCAGCAACAATCTTGATAGATGCATTTGCAGCAGCAGCAGGAGGAGGAGGAAACTGACTCACTCCGAGAGCATGGGAAAGCAAGGATACTGGAGCGTGGGGGGGAGGGGGAGGGCTCACAAGGAAAAGGGAGGGTTTTCGTGTTTGCCGAGCAGGCAGAGGAAAGCGCGCACTGCACCAGAGCTGCCTTTGACCTGGATTTCAATTTTTGAATGGCAGGTTGAGGAAAGTGCTGCAACGGCCGCCCCACTGGGGTGGCGAAGGGCAGGATTCATCTCAACAGCCTCCATACTCAGACATCTAATAGGTGGCTTTTGAAAACGAGAACCACCACCACCACCCAGCAACTTGCACCGAGCTTGCTGGCTGTTAAAAAGTGGGATGGGGGGGGGGGAAGGGTTGAAAATTGCCCTCAAAAGCAAAGTAGGCCTCGAGTGGGGGTCACCAACCCACCCACAGAAAGTGCCCCTTTCCCTAGCAAAGCTATTCTCCCCTCCCCTCCCCTCCCTCCCTCCCTTCCCCTCTCCACCTGCCCCCCACCACACACACACACACATACACACAGAGCAAGGATGCACAGATTTTATTCTTGGCCGTTGATCAAGGGAGTGCAAAGCTTCTAAAAATGTAAAACAGAGCAAAAAAGAAGCTCCTGAAGCCGCCAGTAAACGCCACGGTCCAGGCAACGAACCCGGCAAAGGGATGCCAGTCTTCTAGGTCTGGGACTAGGACTCCCATCGGCCCCAGCTGGCACAGCCCATTGCAAGGGATGATGGGAACCCTAGCCTTCAGACATCTGGCACGTGGTCTGTCCCCTTTCCCTGCAGAAGGATCTGCTGGCAGCGCCAGACCCACCTTTCCTGATTCTCCCTGACAAGGAGCAGAAGATGGAATCTGCAAGAAGCTCTTGGAAGAAAAAGTGACCCTGTCAAGAATGCCCGCCTGCCCAGATGCCAGCTCTCCTGGGAGACTTTTAAGAGACTCCATCCCAGCTATTTTCCCTGCAAAGAGACAGCAAGGTTCCCTGGCTCGAGGAACATGGTCTTTACTGGTCCGTTTGGCGTCAGGGCTGCCCCCCCCCTCCCCTTATTTCTTCACTACAACAAACCTCACAAACTTTGTTATTCATCTGTTCACGGAAGTATTTTGACCTGCAGCCCATCAGCAGCCTGTGTCTTGGGTGATGCGCTCTGAAGGCTCCTTCCGGCCTTCTGTTGGTTTGCTAAGCCCAGGAGCAGGCGAGGGCGGGGCTGCCCTACAACCCCCTCCCCCAAGGAAAAAGGCTTGTTCCCATAGATTTCCCCCATGGGAGAACCTTGTCCTCTGCTGGAGTAAAACCGCAGGGAAGTGGGGGGGGGATATCCTTTACTCTGGGCTTTAAGTTCTATTAGAGGCTCATAGGATGTTGATAATCACATCGCACATTTGTGTAAGATCCTATAAGATGCTTTGTATGAACGGGGTGCCTCCACATCTCTTTCTCTGTACGTCATCTATTCTTGCACCAGCCCTGAAAGCCAGTTCATTAGGAAGCTCATTTCCTAGATGGAGAAAGTGAGGCTGTGAGAGCAGGTTATTTGCCCAGGGCTAGTGGCCTGTCTGGGATCTGAGCCAGTCTGCAGACTGAACACAAACCCCCCCTTCTGAAATAACCCAGCATTCAGTAGCATTAGGGCCAGTGGGATTTTTGCCTGCCTGCCTTAACATGCCGTATCTTTCTTCAGACATGGCCACCTCTTGTTAATATTCAGCTTGGGACAAGAGTATTTAAAAGGGTGCCTTCTCTGCTGTTTACGCATTGATGAATTTACCTACCACTTGTATATCTCAGTTTAAGCCTACATTTCTGTCATCCCACAAACCTGCTTGATCCTAAGATCTGCTCTCAGGTGCTCTTCTTCCAGGGTGGGATGACCGTGACTTTGACACAGAAATTTGGCACTGGAATGAGCAAACCCACCTGCCTTGAGGTGGACATCCTCTCCAGACTCTTCTGCCCAGGCTAAAAAGTAACACCAAACTGAGAACCAGCAGGAGGACCTCAGCCCCAGGCGTTCCTCCCTGCATCTCCCAAGGCTGCAGGACCCACAGCTAACCAGAAGGGCAGTAAAGCCTTGTGCACCCTCTGACACTTAGTTATGGCTCTGTTTTTCTGGGTGATGTCTTGTCACAACCACTTTCGGAGAATCCCGGGAGACCTGAGAAAGGCCATCTCATCCCTCCCCACTCTACTTGGGTGGGTGGGGGGAAAATACCCTTTAGTTTACATTGCACAAATCTCTGGTGCTTTGGGGAACTGTTTGTGGATTCCTTTTAGAAGAAAAATGAGACATGTTTGATATAAAATGAATAAGTAAACCAATCGCTTGAATCACAGAATTCAGACTCTCCCTCTCCCTGACTGCTCTGCACTAAAACTACCGCTAAGAGACCGTAGTCTTGCTGACTCAAGAGGCAAAGTAACATTTCCTCCAGACTCCGTGTCTGGGCTGGCCACCTGCCACAGATGTACCACGAGAAGCAATCTGAAGACACCCCTCGCCGAAAGGAGAGCAACGAGTTTTCCTTGTGGGTGGCTCTCAGAAAAAAGCGGTGGGGGGTGACCTGCCTCCCAGGCCCCCACCCGCCCACCCCCACCCCTCCCAGCAACCAGACTGCAGGTCCTGTTGCATCATCCCTTTTGCCCCCAGGACGGTGACCGAAGGGCAGACACAATCCCCTGGGGGGGGGGGGCTCAGAATCTCAAAGCCATCCCCTCTTGGCACTGGTTGCCGGCTTTTTGTCTCCCCCCTAAGCTGCTCTTGGGGCTCCCTCATGACCCCACACACGTTCGTGTGCTCCCTCTTTTGGGGTGGGGTGGAGGGGGGTAGTTTGGGTGACCATTTAACGCAACAGCTCTCCTGAAACAAGCCACCCACCACCACCGCCACTGGACTTTCGGGCCACCAGGTTCGGCCGGCCTGCTTCCCCCCAAGAGGAGCCCTCGGTATAGAACAAGAGGCAGACATGATGAGGGAAACGCACCCGAGAGGCTCTCTCTGCGCTGCCAGCGCATGTGGGCGACAGGAACCGGCGGCATCACCAGAGCAATGCTGAAGCAGCCGAGGTATGGCGGGGGGGTGGGGGTGGAGTTGTATCTATGGCAATATCCAAGCAGGTTGCTTAGAGAGCATAAGAGCGACTGAACAGAGATCCTCAGAAGCTTGGCATCCCTGAAGAAAATGCCACTGCCACTCAGACGGACTTCACATGGGAACCTCGGCACTGGGATGGGCAAGAGGACGCAGAGTTCTTGCCCCCCCCCCCTTCGTGGCTTTGTAGGTTTGCGGCTCTCCCTTCCGAGAGGATGGAGGCCTTTCTCGTTTTGGCAACCCTGCCACAAAAGCAAAGTGGAGGCACTCTGGCTTCCTCGTGGCTTGTCAACCCCTTGCCATGCTCGGCTGGGCGCGCCACAAACAGAACTTGGAAACCTGCCTTTTTGTGGGGGCTACAGCCGTCAGCGGGCCTAGCCAGCCCAAGCAGGTGCTGTGCTGGCTAAGGGGATCCTGAGGGTTGTGGGCCAAAAAAGTAACTTTCCCAGACTTTGGGCACGCCAACCCCAATCTGAATAGAGCACTGAATGGCGGGATCCGTTCCACAGATTGCTTGATGCTCTTAGTCTGTCTCGTGGCAAATGCTCCCAAATGCCTTCGGTTGCCTTATTATTTCTAAGATGCTTCCTTCACAGCGCACAGTAGATATCGGCTAATTCTCTCTCTCTCTCCACTAATCCTCAAATGAAATAATCCCCATTACCAACTCTATGATCTCCTTCCCTCCTCCCTCTCCCCATTTCAACCGAGTTACGGCCGTTTGGGTCTCTTATGCAACACCTACAAAACAGTGACTAGCCTGCTGAGGTGAATTGTAAACAGTTCAAGAAAAGCTCTTGCAGGAGGGTGCCTGAGATGTGTTGCGATCAGGAAGGAAGCACTAAAAGGAGAAATATCAACAGGAAGAAGGGAAGGAGGCTTTGGCACACACCTTATGCCCCCCTGGAAAAGAAGCCAAACTCTCACCAACTCAGTGGATGGCAACCTTTCAGGAGAGGGCCTCTGCATCCGAGGGGCACAGGGCCCTGCCCTTAGACAGGCCTCTTTAAGAGCCATCCCTAAGGAACCACCCTGGGGCAGGTAGCTTGGGGGAGTCCTCCAAATCTTCTGCTAGAGACCTCTTGTGCTTCCCACCCACCCTCTGACCTCTGGCAGAGCCGTCTAAGTCCTTTTCCAAACTGCAGATCACAGCTGGGTTCTGGGAGCGAAGGCAGTGAAGTCCACAAACAGGGCTGTGGGGGTGTAGATCCATAGTTGCCATGAGCTGAATCTCAGCCACAGCCTACAGTATCAACCTGTGCTGGTTTTATTCCCTTGTCACTGATGGCTTCATTGCTTCCATCAAACAAAACCCTGGACATCGTAGCACTGCCTTCGGAGTCAAGCCACGGGTCCATCTAGGGATAAGCTTCCTGCCTGCTTCCAGATGTTTGGGGCTGCTGCAGCTGCCACTGAGCCCCAGCCGCCGAACTCAAGCTCAGCACTCATAGGCTGTGTAGCCCAACACTTCTGGAGGGCACCAGGCTGACTCCCCCGAATCCTGTGATGGGCCCCGGCCCCTCGGGGTCCTCTGCCAAGACCACCCCCTTGCCTACGGTCTGGCCCTGTAAGTGGGAAACTGAACATGGGAGCCTGAAGCTGACGCGAGATGAGATGACGTGCCACAGCCACACAATGCCGGCTCAAAAAGACTCACACTAGCTGGCAGTCACATTCCATTCAAGGTGCTGCTGATGACAGTTTGTAAACAAACTCAGGGTCTCCTGCATGCCAAGGGTGTGTTTGGCCACCGAACTGTGACTCTTCCGAGTTTCCGGGGTGAGTGTACGGAGAGTTCTCCATGAGGCAGCCTCGGTCCTGAACGACTGACTGAGCATCCTAGATGTGTTGTGGCTCCCAGCTCATGTAGCCAAGGCCACATGGGGCTTTGCACTGGGATGCGTGCCTTTTACCACCAAGCCGATCTGAGCAGAACGTGCCCTTTGGCCTTTGCTCAAAGCACAGAGGCAGAGGTGGAAGAGATCTCTAAAAGGGTCATCAAGCCCTCCAACTCTTGAATGAAGCAGGAAAGCCCCAGCCCAGGCCTCCCTGGCAGATGGGCACCTGGCGCCTGTTGTAGAAATGAATGAGGGTCCTCCATCACCTTCCAACCATTCTTCGGCTCTCACAGCTGTTACCTTCAGGAAGCTCTTGGGCAGAATTTCCTTCCTTGTAATTTGAACCCATTGCTTTGGGGCCTAACCTCTGGAGGTGCTCGAAATGAGCTTGTTTCATCTTTCATATGAGAGTCCTCTAAATGGTTGTTGTGGGTTTTTTGGGCTCTTTGGCCGTGTTCTGAAGAGCCCGAAAAACCCACAACAACCATTAGATCCCGGCCGTGAAAGCCTTCGCGAGTCCTCTAAATGTTTGAATAGGCCTAGTCTGTTCCTGTTACAATCTTCTCTTCTCTGGGCTAAACAGGCTCCCTAACTCCCTCAGCCATTCTTCATGGAGTCTGGCCTCCTTATGGAGGCATCTCTCATGCCAGCCCTTCGTCCACCCTCCTCTGGACATATCACAGCTCCCCAATATGCTTTTTAAATGGCGATGCCCAGACTGGACACAAGACTCCAGGTGAGGCCAGACCAGATCTCAGAGCAGAGCAGAGTCACAGCTTTCCTTGATCTGGGCACTTGCACTACTGTACTGTAGCCCAAGAGTTGCATCATCCCCCCCCCCCTTATGCTGGATAAAATGCAATGCCTTGGCTACTGGTGGACTCTCTTTGCTTGGGTGCCTTTACACAGAGGTTAGCGTTGACCTGGCATGCTCCAAGCAGTGCCCCTCAGCACCAATCCAGCCCAGATGGCCACAAGGGGCACTTGGGAGCAGAGAAGCCAGTGAGGGTTTGACTCTCCGATCTCTACACCCTCCTGCAACTTTGCTAGACTGATATTCTTCAGGGTCTCTCCATCTCACTTCTTCTCCTGGCTCTCCGAAGAGCCGGTGTGAGGTTGCCCCTCTTCCATGGGCTTTCCAAGGCACACGTCTGTCTGGACAGAATTAAGGCTGAGGCTTTTCTATGTTGGACGTTAAGTTTCTGAATAAAAGCTAATTGTTCTTTTTCCATTTTTCTACCTGCTTCCTTGGGGTACTAGGAGCCTCTGTATCTGCACGGCACTTACTTTGCTCCTGAGAGAAGCCTTAATAGTTTGTTGGGGGCGGTAGTGTTTTTTGTGTTTTTTTTGGCTTTTTTTGCTTTTGCTTTTTTCTCCTTGCAAATATTCACAATGGTTAGATGCCCGCCTGTGTCAGGGATGCTTAGCTGTGGGTTTCCTGCTTTGACAGTGGAGTTGGACTTGATGGTCCTTCACTTCCCTTCCAACTCTACAGTTCTTGTAGGAGAAAGGCAGGGTAACAATATTTTAAATAAAATAAAATAAATCTATAATTCTATCATCATACTCTGGGCTCATGTTTAGCTGCTGGCTTGCTGTGACCCTCAGGCCTTTTCATACAGGTTAGTGCCAAGCCTGATGCCACTTCACACTTGTGCATCTCATTTTTCCTGCCTAGAGGCAAAACTTTGCATTTACCCTGTTGAAACACGGGGTGTCCCACTGATATACAAGGTGAAAAAGCAACCTCTGTTCCCCTTCTGAACATTTCTGGAAGATGTTGCACTCAAGAAAGCAAACAAATACTAGGTCTTCTCAACAGCAAGAGAAATAATATAATGGAAAACGATAAAACTGCCACTCATTTGCCGACTGTATTTGTGTCCTGCTGAAGAGCAACAGCATTCACTCTTCTTACATACACACTAGCATACATTGATTCAGGTTTGGAACCAGTTCTCTCCACTGTACTGGGCTGAATTAAAATGAAACCTAAGCCTTGGGGGGGGGGGGTCTGTCTCATAATGCAAGTGGATGTCAGGGCACACCTTCTACATATTTCTTTCTGTGCACCTCATTTGCTACTGATCTGGGAAGGGAATGCACACTTTCCTGCGGGCAATCAACGTGTGTGAGGATCCTGGCTGGAAACCTCTTAACACAGGGACAAGCTTATCAACAACCTCTCCATCTTTCCTGGCTGAGCAATGATCTGGAATCAGTTGTATTATGGGAACATGAACTAGGGGAATAGATAGTTTCCCAAAAGCAGAGGGACAGAATGCCATGGAAAGACCCCGGACTTCCATCCCATGTCAGGCAGAAGGCACACAGTGTGAGGCTGAGACTCCCCCCCACACACACCCCCTTTATTTGACATGTTCAGGCACCCCTTGCTTTGATGCGGGGGCCCCAAAGAGCCCACCATTGCTGCTGAGGCTGCCTCCCAACATCTTCTCCCTGAGACAGCCATCCTCTCTCTTTGCTCATGGCTGGGCCCATCATGGTGGCTACTCCCAGGTGGGAGAGAGCTTTCCTACGAGGACGTATCCTCCGCCCCCCAAAACGTGTGACACAAGGAGTCCAGCACCACAGGCAGCCCTTTCTGGCCACTTGCCCAAAATGGGAGAAATCTGTTTCATTGCTGGCCTGAATTGGGCTGGCTATGAGACAGAGGGGAAGCCAGATGTCGGCAGTTGGCTGCAGGGGTTGCAAACTCTAGAGCCCCGACAGGAGGCACGCACCTTCATTAAGTGGTGCCATTGCTCCTCTTCTCAAGTAAAACCTGAGAGTGTCCTGAAGGCAGGCCCTGGTTGCCTGGTGTGCCCAGCCTGTTTCTTGACTTGCTGCTTCAGGGAAAAGGCTGGGACCTCCAGAGACCAGGGGGGGAAGGCAGGAGTCAGCACACCTGTCGAACAGGAGAGACGCAAGTGTTTGTGATCCATGCATCTTCCCTGCCCCCACAACGGTCACTGGGTAGGGCTTCTGTAAGCTGCCACCCATCAAATACTTCATCCTCACCATTTAACCATTTCAGGACAGAAGGAGAGAGAGAGTAGAATCAAAGGAAGTTTTCTCAGAGCCGAGGGTGCAGGGTTCGGGTGGGGGTTGAGGCCCTTGGGCCAAATGTGGACCTCCTAGGAGCCAAAACCAGACCCCTTGAATTCTGCAGCTGGCCATGCCTTCTTCTTGAAGGCTACAACTCAATGGTTTCTCCTGTTTGTTATTTCTTCTGAAAGGCTCCTTCTCTTCCTACGACCCTGCTCCTGACAGGAAGAGCTCTGGGCTCAGATAGGCAGGCGGACTTGGGTCCTGTCCTTTGGCCTCTGGACAGCTGGAGTTTTGGGAGAGAGGGTCGGGGCCGAAATGTTACAGGCTGGAAAAGGTCCCCCCACCCTCAGGCCAGCCAGCTGTTGCAGGGCTGCACAAGCAGCACTGCTGAAGCCGCTTCTGGAGCAGCTGCGCGGGTGCTCTCCGAGGTCCTGAAATACGACGGCTCTTCAAATGAGGTGAAAGATCAAGAAATGATGTGTGCTTCTTTTGAGACAGGATTGAAAGAAATTAGAGTCTTGAGGACTGGCTAAGCTAATTTGAGTCGCCAACGTCAGTCTGACATAGGCGCTTCTGTATTGCTTCGTTATTTCCAGGACTGTTCTGCCTTTTCCGTATTGTTCAGTTAGCTCTGCTTGAATTTCCAAATATAAAGCAGCTAAAATAGAGATCGCAGGCACACATGAAATGCTTGAAGGCTTTTCTTTAGCTCACTATAATTTTCAGACTTAGAAATGAGTGCTTGCTTTTCTCCTTCACCTCTTCTATCACTCTAAAATCCATTGCTTTGGCTGCTAGAAAGGTCTGGACCCAAGAAACCAAAAATCTTCCTCCTTCTTTGCAATGCAAAGAAACAAATTATATGGCTGGCCTTTTAACACCATGGGGCTGGAAGGGGCCATTTCTTCATGCTCAGCTTTATTTATTTATGCATGTGACCCCCTCCCCCTTCTGTCAAAAAGAGGACTCCAAGCCCCTACTGCACGTAGGTGATACACCTGCATGGCTGGGAGCAAATATAAACAGTATTCTTGCCCTGGGAATAGGTAGTATTTTTGTGTGATCGAGGCATCTGTTTCTGACAAGCTGGTCTGGAACATGAATTAAATAGGGAGTGTGAGCATCTGTGAGTGGGTACATGCACCCAGGGTAAGCATTATGTCTATGGCAGCACCGGAGAGTGAGTGCATGTGTGAACCTGTGCATGCTCCTAAATACAGGATGGGTCCCTGGGTTCAAGTTGCAAGAGCCTGCATATGTCAAGGGTGGAAAAGGAGGGCAGGAAAGGCCACCTGCTCTATGATTTTGGACCAGGAGGGTGGACTGTGGGAGGAAGTCAAGAGAAATGTGTGCCTACGTTGGCTGAGGTGAGCAATGGGTGGAAACAGATATTTCGGGCCCCTTGTCTTGCAGACAAGCTGAACCATACAGCCCATCAACGTTCTAATCATAATAGGCACCATCTGCAAAAACGTTTGAGTTTAGACACCTGAGTGGTGGTACCTTTCTCTCTTTCAGAAGAAACTGGAGATGGGGCTGGTGGGGGGTCAAACCTTTGACAAACACTGACTTCTCTTTTTCTACACACACTGTGACAGTTAATCTGCCTGTGACTTATGTGTCATTTAAAAACAAAAACAAAACAGGTGGCAAATTATTTTGATGTCCCAAGAAGTCTTGCTGTTAAGAAACCAGGGGGATGAGAGAGGGCAGGTCTTAATTCCCAAAGGATGATCACCAGAGGTTACTCATTCCTGGTGACCCATCAGGGCCACCTGCATGTCCAGTCTCTGTTACTGTGCAAATGTGGGGGAACCATTGATTCTGGTCATCAGGAAACATGGAGATGGTTTCCTTGGAGCTACTCTGGGAATTCCAGCTGTATGGAATCAAGACACATCCTGTGTTATCCTCCAAGAGCCCAGCTAAAGTTCACTGGGTGTTCTTTAAAATCTTCAGGTGAACCATAAGCAAAAGGGCTGATGAGACAATAGGTGGAACATGGTTCAGCTAAGTGGCACAACCAGAACTTGCGCACACACGTGCATGCACACAAACACCCACACACCCACACACCCACACACACACACCCCACACACACATACACACACACAGCAAATCTTTTCTTCACAACCTGCTGGCATGTTTTTACTACCTGGACAGCCCTTTCTTCTCAAATGGCTTTCACTGCCACCTTGATATCCCCCGCACATACATCCTTCCTAGTGTTAGGGGCAGGAATCCTTTTATCAAGCCAGCAAATTTATGTTCCTAGTGTCTATTTTATCACATTAATTTTCAATGTTGTGGAAATTTCATCCACATTTCCTTAGAAACCACAATGCTACCACACAGCCCTACCCCTTGATATCTGGGGATATCTGGGGAGGTGGAATGTCCTCTCCAGGATTCCTCCTTAGGGGAGCAATTTTAGGAGCCTGCAAGAACTTGGTGCCAGAGTTCTCTTTAGAGAAATCACATAGGCAGAATCTAACCACATCTCCTTAAACAGTGATAGAGGCAAACATGTAGAATATGTCCCAGCCATGCTCTGCCTGTTATTTTTTCTTTCTTTCCAAAAATGATGTGCTCACCATGTGCCCAAGCGACAACCCTTTCAAAGGACTTTCATCAACACAACACAGGCTGTATAGGTCCAGCTGGGTGAGGCTGATTCCCATCCACTCCCAGCACTACACTCTGCCCCACAGGGCTGCTGTGTCTTTGGGGTTTGCTATTAGGGCTTGCTTTTCCCTTCCTTCTCCCTCTCCCAGAGGAAGGCCCCGGGGCCTCGCCTTTTCCCCCGCTAGCACGTTTGAGGCAAGGCGGGGGTGGGGGACGAGGGAGGAGAAGATGCTGGTGTTGGACGCGAGCATTTCCCTTTGAAATCTGCCTGAGACCCCCTTCCTTCCATCCTCAGGGCTTCCGTAGGTAGGCCGAGAGCAACCTCCGGGGGAAGGCCTAGCTTAGCGAGAGGGAGGGATTCGGCCCTTAGAAGGGGGGGGGGGCGGAGGGGAAAGGCAGCCGGGGCCTTCCTCCCGACCCCCCACATCCGTCCAGCCCGTTCAAACCGCGGGGATCCCGCGCAACATCCCCTTCTCTCCCGCACACTCCCTCCCCAGCTTGATGACACCTGACGCTGCCCCCCCCCCCCGCGCGCGCGCGCCACCAACACCTGCGGGCATCTGCCGGTGCCTTCCTCGGGCTGCCAAAGGCGCATCCACGGAGGGCGAGCCTCAGCCCGGTCCACTGAGGTGTCTCTAACCCAGCTCCGGGCTTGGGAGGGAATGGAAGGAACGAGCCCCCGGCGAGGAAGGCGACGCGTCCAGGCTAAAGCTCCGCGCCCCGCCCTGGGCCTGGCAGGAGTCGTCGTCCCCCCCCCCCCGCCACACACACACACACATACACACACACACGCCGCGATCGGGGGGTCCGACCCACGCAGCTTTCCTTTCTGGAGCCGCCCGGCCGCGGGGTGGTCGGGTGGCTACCTCGGGCCGCCAACGAGGGACTGCTAGGAAGAAGGCCGCCGGGGGCCCCCGACCCCGCTCTCCCGGGTTGGGCCAGCCTTATGACACATGGCAGCCCCCGCCCCCGCCCCCGCCCCAGCCCCGGGGCCTCTCCTCTGGGCCTTGCGCCGATACCCCAGCGCCGCTTCCAAGCCGGCCCTCTCCGCCCGCCTGGACGCTGCAGGCCCTCCTTGGGCCGAGAGGGGCGGCCACTGGGGCCCCCACCCGGGCCCCCACCCCACCCCACCCCACCCCCGGGAAGGGCAGCCGCCGGAGCAGAGCCGCTCCCTGGACGAGCTCGGGGTCCCGCGGGGGCCGGCGGCGGCCCCGGCCGGGCTTACCTCCGTCGGCGTAGGTCTCGGTGCCGTAGCCATCCTGCAGGCCGTTGCTCCAGGTGCCCTCGTACTTGGCCCCGTGGCCGGTGCACTGGCGCACCCCGTAGCGTCCCTTAAAGCCGTGCGCCCACTCGCCCCGGTAGACCCACTTGCCTTTGCTCTCCACGCCGATGCCGTGGCGCTTGCCCTGCGCCCAGGTGCCCTGGTAGGTGTTCCCGCTGGGCCAGGTGTAGACGCCCAGCACCTCGAAGCCGTGGCTCCACGAGCCCGCGTACTCGCCCTGGCCCTTGGGGCCGGTGCAGATGCCGTGCCCGTGCGCCTTGCCGTCCTCCCAGCCGCCGCAGTAAGAGCCGCCATCGTCAAAGTTGAACCTGCCCCCACTGGACATGCATGTAACGCGGGCGGGCAACGCGCTTCCGACGGGGGGCTGCAGAAGGGAGCGCCGGAGCCGGAGCCGGAGCGAGGGAGCGAGGCAGGCAGGCAGGGAGCCCCGGCCCTGGAGGACCCCTTAAAGGCTGCACCAAAGGCGGAGCGCGGCGACGGTGGAAGGCCGGGCCCGCGGCTCCCGCATCCTTGGGGAAGACCGGGGCGGGGGAGAGCCGGGAGGAGGAAGAGGATCAGGGGCAGGCGCAGGAGCCGTCCTCCGCTCTTCCGGGCCTGGAGACGGGCTGGGGTCGCGGCGGAAGGAGCGGCGAGCCGGGCGGCACCGGGGGCCTAAGCGCTGCCCTCCAGAGGACCATCGGAGGCAGGCGGCGGAGGAGGAGGGGGAGGCTAGCCGGATCCCCTGGCGCCAGGCAGGCAGGCAGGCAGGCAGGGCTCCTAGACGGCCCCGGACGCCCTCCGCCCGCGGCCGCAGCCCTTGGGGTGGCGAGGGGGCCCGGCCCGGCCCGGCCCCAGCGCCCGCATCTTCCGGACGGCTCGCGGCGGCGGCGGCGGAGGAGGAGGACGGTGGGGGGGGGGGCGCTGGCGAGGCTCCGGCAGGCGCAGCGGCAATGCGGTGGCTCCTCCGGCGGCGGCGGCTGCCTCCGCTCCGGCTCCTTGGCGCTGGCGCTGGCACACGCACACGCAGCCCGCCCGCCCGCCGCCGCCGCCCCCCAGCCGAAGCCTCGGTCTTCGCGCGGCTTCTCCCGCCGCCGCCTCTGAAGCGGGCGAGGAGGGAGGCAGGGAGGGGTCGCGGCGTGTGCGCTTCCGAGGCGCTGTCCTGCTTCAGGCGCGCCGGCGAGGAGGCGGGGGCTCGGGAGGGGGCAGCCCTCCTCCTTCCTCTGCCTTCCTCCTCCTCTTCCTCTTCCTCCTCCTCCTCCTGCCCCCCCCCCCCTCCAGCACCGGCTCCCAGTCTTGCTTCTGAGGAGCCTGCGGCTGCGGCTCCGGCTCCTTGGTCTTCTTGGATGGCGTTGCGCGGGACTTGCGCCGGGCGCCCCCCGTCCGCCGCCTCGCCTGCGCCGCCTCGGAGACGGGCGGGAGGCGGAAACGCTCCCCGGCAGGCCGGGGGCGCGAGGCGGGGAGGGACAGGAAGGTCTCCCCGAAGACGAGGAAGGAGGGAAGGAAGGCTCCTCAGAGGCAGGATGGGATCCCTCGCCGCGCCGGGACCCCCCCCCCCCCGCCGCCGCCGCCCTCCTCTCGGCCAGGCCCCTCCCTTCGCAAGCGGCGTCGGTTTCGGGGCAGGGGAGCTCGGCCGGAGGGGGGGGGTAGGGAGGGAAAGGGGGGTGGGAACAGCAGGGGGGGGGGCGCCGGGGCTTCTTCCTCTTCTTCTTCTCCCACCAGATTTTAACCGGTATCGTGTAAAAGGCACCAGACTCGGATGTCATACTGATGTGATCGGGCCGCCGGCAAGCTTGAGCGTGTGAAGGGCTTTCGCGTGTCAGTCAGTCTCCTCTGCAGGGAGGGACCTCCAGTTCACCTTTTGCGATGTAAGCGGGATCGAAACGAGAACTATCGAACCAAATCCAGGAGAAAGGTGTGTTGTTGTTGTTGTTGTTGTTTTTAAAAAAAGGAAGCAAGGCGACCTTCTAAAGACGGGCGGGAGGGATCGCGGGCAGGCCTTCCCACCCCTGCTTCCTGGGGCTGGAGCCTGAGGAGGGGGCGGGGGGGGGGAAACAGTCGCCAGAGCAGGATTTCAGAACCGTGTGCTCCGTTTGGCTAGGAATCTCTCTGGGTGGCTTTGGACGGGTTGCCATTTCTCCCCGCCTGACCTACTTCACAGGACGGTTGTGATGCGGTGGGAGGGGAGGAGCAGAGTCATGTACTTTAGGAAAAGTGGGCAAATAAGACAGCGCTTAGGCACCTTGGGCGATATGTCGGCCTGTTCACACGTTCTCCCAGCTCAGTAATTGTTCTGCCTTATTTCTCTCTCCTCATCTGTTAGTCCTTTCTTCAAGTTCTTTTTTTATGTATTCTTCGATCTTTCCTATGGAAGGGTTCTTACTTCTTTATAGGGCTTTATAAAAAAAAAATTGAAAAGCTTCAAGTTTCTCTTTCATTTTATTACATCTATCCCCATTACTTTATGTCTGTGTGTAGTGATTTCATGTCCAAGTCCAGAACTATCAGGCCCAAATAGGAGGTACACACCTGGCTGACTTCCAGTCTCCAAGCTTCACTCTTGAGCCTGAGAATTCTCTGCATCCGCCAGGAAGGCTCAGAGCAGAAGCCGACCTGAATTGTGCAAAAAAATTGTGGTCCAAAAGGCAGTCTTTGTCAAACGCCGATAAACTCACGCAGGATGACTTCTCCCTCCATTCTGACTTTGCCTTATCAGTTCGACCCCCACAGCAGACCGCTGAAGACTACTACAGGAAGGAGGGAGATGTGCAGTTTAGCTTTGTTTCCTTATTTTATTCTATTCCATTTTGTTTTGTAAATTTTAACTGGGGATCTATATTCATGATATCTGCAACTGGTAGGAAAGAACAGAGATTTGCCCATGAAACTTCTGGAAGTAAATAATGGGGCCCATTAGGGTGATGCCAATAATCTCTCTCAGGTCGATGAAGGTCAAGACCTGGGTGAACTGAAAAGAGAAACTCTGGCACGTGTTTGTCTCTAATACCATTCTGCTAAGAGCTTTAGCAGTATTCCGGAAATGCTTTAAATTTACTCCTGATGAATGCATGGTGTTCCTGTGGGTCGGGGGGATACGCAGTGGTGTGTGTGTGTGTGTGTGTGTGTGTGTGTGTGTGCGCGCGCTTAGTCAGAGTCGTCATTGGACAGGTTACCAGGATGGATGCCATAACTCTGCCAGCTAGTTTCAGGGAGCAAAGCACCATAAAGTAGCTCCCTGGACTCCCAGCGTATCCCATTAACTTGGTTGGTACAGCGTGTGTCTGTTTATCTAGCCAATTACTGCAAAGCGGATCTTCTTTAGTCAGATAAAAATAGAGCCAGTTTCCACACAGAAACCAAGGGGCTCAACAACCACCGCAAAAGAGGGCAGTGGCTCTTGATCCCAGCAGCCGGCAAGCTCGGGAGGTGGGCTGGGCGCCCTGTTGCCTAGACTGCAGGAAGAGGGCAGGCCCTGCTCTGCTGGGACACCTAGGGCCGGGCTCCCCAAAGGCAAGTTCCTTCTGTGGACTGCAACCCCCAGAATCCCCAGCCGGCCCAGGTTCTTGGAGCAGCGTTCCTCTGAACTTCTCCAAGCTCTGGGCAGAAGAGCCCAGAGAGAAGGGGAAGGGCTCGAGGGTGCTAAAGCTTCAGACCCCCAAACAACAAACATCACCGCACGTCTTTTCAGGAAAAGGAAGGCCTGGTGGAAAGGAAGCCCGTCAAGTATGGAACCCTTGATCCTGTTTCCTAGTTACTTAATGTACGCAAGAAGCGACTGTATAGTTATGAGCAATCTGAGTGATATTTTAAACTCCTCTTATGGCACAAGAAGCTTTTGGGATGCCAGTAGGGAGAACGGATGCCACTGAAGGCTGCTGGATGTGTCCATCTGCTGGATCATTCAAGGCATAAAGCTCACACACCAGCTGGTTCCCAGCTTGGAAGGGTCACCGTTCAAGGGAAGCAGCGTCGCCAAGGCCTGTGCGCCCCAGCAGCAGCATTGCAACCCCGATCCTTGGGGAGGACCCAACTGCAGGCTGCAGGAGAGGCACAAGCTAGGAGCAGTTATACAGTGGGGCCACGGAGGGAGGCCTCGCCTCAGAAGCAGCCGCAGCCGTTTATGACTCCCCGCCCAGAGCGCCTTCTCCGTTCCAGCCAGCGATTCTGGCTTCTGGCAACAAAGTCTTTGGAAAAAACTATTCTCCAGTCAAATGAGCTTTTCGTCTTGCCGTTGGGAGCAAGAGAACTGTTCTGCTTCATAGATATCAAGGCCACCTGCCCTTGTCTATAGAGGACAGCCCTCTTCTTGAAAGATGCCATGTGTCTGAAGGACGCTTCAGATCAGATTTGCTTTTTAAAAACCAGAAGAAGGGAGATGTCTTGAAGCTGCTCATCCGCCATTAGCAACACCTGGATAGGACCTCCAGCAGCCACACAGGTCTTCCTGGTGCTCTCTTCCTGGCGTGAATGGGACAGATTGTAACTCTGCTAACAAATTATATAAATCATTCCTGTGTTGCATCTGTGCACATTAATCACCACATGCAATTTTATTCGCCTTGGTAACCTCTTTTCTTCTCTTCTTTAGTGACTGATGCCCTCCTTTTTGCTGAGGTAGCCACGCTCTTCCTCTACCAGAGAAGAGAAGAGAAGAGAAGAGGGCGGTCCACCTTGTTGCCTCCCACATCTAGCAGAGGAGCCTATTGTGCTGGTTTCTTGCTTTGCAAGGGTAGCGGATCCAGCCCATGTGAACGGCAGATCTGGAGCCCCAAAGCACTGTGGTTGCTGGCTGCTGTTCTCCTCCTCCTCCTGGCAGCTCTAAGTTCATGCTTTTTAAACACCCCCCCCCCCAATCTCTTCTACCATTTTGGAGGCAAGTGAGCCAGTCCAATGCTCAGCTCAGGCAAAGATGAGAGAGAGCGAGAGAGAGCACCCTGTGCTGCTCTCCTCTCCTCTCCTCCCCCGTTGTTCCCAGGCTTCCCCCATTCTTGTTGCCTTTCAGAGCAGCAGCTAAAATAGAAGTGTTAAAAGAGGCGTGGACTGTGGACTGCCACAAGCATGGAATGAGTCATCCCCACATTGCTGGCAGGTCACTACAGCAGGAAGTACGGGGTGGGGGTGGGGGGAAGAGGTGAGCAGAGGTAGACTTGGTCACACACAGATTCGTCCTCTCGGATAGAATCGTCAAGGGAAATAGGGCAGATCCTGCTGTTACGGGGTCACATGTGTCCCCACCCCCCATTTCCCCAAGTAGTAAGAGACTCCAGCAACATAGCAGGAGGGCTGAGTTTCTCATGGATGAGAGAATGATGGAGACATGGGGCAGAGTTTATGTACTACAAACAGGCAAGCAGAGAGCCCCCTCCCCACTGGAGAGTAGGAAGCCCATCAGCCAACCCCATAGGAGAGTGGGGGGGGAGCTCTTGAGCCCCCGAGGCATTTTGCCAACTCACAGGTCCAAATTCTGTCCACCTGATTCCCTCTCTTTCTGTGTGTGTTTTCATTCAAATTGCAGAAACAAGTCCCAATAATTTTTTGGCCAGGGCCAGGGAGGCAATTGTCACTTTTTGTCAAATGGACCTTTTCCAGGGGGTGAAGTGGGATGCCAGACAGTTGCAGCAAAAAACAGCAGAGTATTAGAGTACTTCGAAGACTAATAAATCCACAAGAGACACACAGGCCAAGTAAAATGTGTTGGTCTTTCGAAGGCGTCACCATCTTCTGCTTCTTGACTGTTTTTAACCGATCTTGCATTCTACGGAGCTCAGCTGTCAACCAAACTCTCTTCTTATGTGCTGCTGGTATGTGCCCTTAAGCTGTCTGTGACCCTAAGGATTAATGGTCTGTAAGAGGGCCTCCTGTTAATAGCCCTGCTCAGGTCTTGCAGCTCTAAGCCATGACTTCCTTTTTCGTTCCTATTAATGATCACCTAATCATCCTGGACAATTAGCCTGCATAAAACCACTCCTTGAACGTGCTAGTCTACCTCTCAAGACGTTGTCTATTCCACAGCAGAAAGAAGGCTGGATTTCAAGCCGTTAACGCAGGGCAGAGGGCAGGACATCTCTCTCCCGCAATAAATAAAAAAAGGAAAATCAGAGCCAAAATTCCTTTCAGAAAATTGAATTGGTACGTCTTTGCAACCTACAGGAGAATGTGTACTTTTGTAGGATTTAAATGTTTTGTCGCATCAGGCGCAGCAAAGGTAGGGACATCTTTATTTATTTGACGGAACAAGTACTGCAATAAAGGAGGTGCGTGTATCTCTCAGGCACTGTACCATCAAGGAAAAACATCCATGTGTGAAACAAACACCACAGACAAGACGCAGTGGAGTTTCTGCACATCAGGACATGACAAAAGAGGATCCACATGTTCAGCCGTCAGTCAGGAGATGTCAGCAAGCAAGCTGGAAATGTGTCTACACTGTGTGGTGCCAAGAGATGGTTGTGGTGTGGCCAGAGGTGTCCCAGGACTGGTGAGCCTTAGGGGGGAGTAGAGGATGCTTTTGAAGGGAAAGAAGGCCAGCTTTTTGCCAAGTGACCCTGGAAACTAGAGTAATATGAGTGAGTAAAGGTTCTCCAGCTGAGAAGGCTAAATCTGCTCAGAAAACTGAAGCTCCCAGAACATGTTGTTTGAAGCCCTATGTAGCAAACAAGCAGATAGGCAGCGCTCTTATCTACATAGCTGCCCTGTCCCTTGTTCCACTCACACAAATATAAACAATAAAGCAGGGATGCAGCCCACTAACAAGAGAAATTCCTTCCATGCACAGGTCTCAGGCTCAGCCTCTGGCACCTGCAGTTCCAATTACACATTAGGAAGAAAGCTGTTTGGTCTGCTATGGGGATGGGTTGGTTCGCTCCTTTTTCCAGCAATTGGGTGAAGTAATTGCTAGGGTGAGCCAGCCCATCCTCAGAGCGTTCCTACCCACACTTTCCCGGGTCTCTGTCAGGGACTTCTACTTTTCTGGTGCAGGTAGTGTTGCTCCATTTTGGTTCATTTCCAGCATGTGCAGTTGCTAGGAATGAACCAGACTGAGTCTTCAGCTGTCAATTTGCCACATCGTGAAGTGGTTTAAGAAGAAATTAAACACTTCCTCTGCTCCTCCATGGAAGTACTCAGAACTGGGCTCAGATGACTCAGATGACAACAGGTACTTGTCTGGACCTTTTGGACAAGTCAAAGAAAAGGGGGGGGGAATGCCCCTCATTGCCCCTCCTGCTTCTTGGAGGAAGTGTGCTGTTTTGAAAGCATTTCTTTCTTTCTTTTTTACAAATGATGCAGTGCATCTGTGGTGCTCTGATGGAGTCTAAATGTTTTAACTGCCTCTTCCCCTCCATGGAAGAGCAGAGGAAGCATTTTATTTGCCAATATCCTGAAGTGGTTCTCTTCCTCTGCCACTTCACGATATAGCAAATTGACAGCAGAAGGAGCTAGACCAAATAGGGTGGTCTGAGGTCCAGTATACCATTTAGATGTGAAGACCAACCACATCCTACATGGTTCACATTACTAGAAAGAAGTGAATATCCCTTTATCATGGATGGAGTTTAGCACAATAATCCTGCTCACCAAGGGGAGATAGGTATTTATTATTTATGTATTTATTTAAAATATTTTTAATCCCACCTTTCTTCTTAAAAAGAACCCAAGGTAAAGCAATCTCTTGGTATCTTTGTACCCTATGAATCTGTGCAAGCATCTCTCATGTCCTACATTTGAAGCAACTAGTGAATAACCTCTCAGTCTGAAAGGCAGGTTTTATATGGTCTCAACCAGAAACGTTGTAGCAGCTCCATCTGGATCAGAGGACGATGAAACAGAAGTCACTTTTTCATCCATACAGAGTGTTCTCGGGGCACAGAACCATTGTACGTACCATTTCTAAGGTCTGCAGGGTGGGGAGCACATTGTGCATATGAGAGCACTGATCCCAAAATTTAGATTCGTGGGAAATGGTGGGAAGCGATCTGCAATTTCTCTTCTATTGCCTTCTCAAAATAGGAAGGAGTACTGCCTAGGGCAGACACAGACACCCACAAAAGGCCAGAAAGGAACCTCCATGACATTTGCAAGAGTTCAAGCAAAAGGAATTCCCCTTAAAGGGGTCTGTTGACCTGCTCTCTTCACAGTCTAAGCCCACCCTGGCTGCAGTCCAGGAAAGACTCTATCAAAATGTGCACATCCATAATTAAAAATTCAGTTGTGTGCTATCAAGTCAGTTCTGACCCATAGTGACCCTTTCCAGGGTTTTCTATGTAGGTTTTCTACTCAAAGGGTTTCCCTATTCCTTTCTTCTGGGAGCGCCCTGGGACTACTGCGCAGCTTGCCCAAGGCTACCCAGGCCAACTACCTGTGGCACTACTTTGTTGTAAGAACCACCTTGCTGCTAAAGACCAAGGGCTCCCTCCTGTGGAAATCTGGAGGAAAGACAACTGCTACTCTCCCCTCCACCCCTGCCCTGCCCTTCCAGTCACACAGCAGTAACCCCAAAGCAGACACCGTTACTCCCTGCCTTGAGGCAAGACCCAGAGAAAGTGCTGATTGACTGTCAAGAGCAACCCAGGACCGTCTCTGTTGCATAGGTTTCGGGGATCCTTCAAGATCCTAAACAGCGCTTTTCAGTGTGGATTACCAAACCAGACGTGATGGGACAGCTACTCGGCATCACCGCTTTTAACATCAGGCAGCTCTTGTCTTTCTGTTCGCTCATCATGTGAAGAGGCCACAGAGCATTTGGTAGCAAAGCCCTTGCCTTGGTGGAGCTCAGATACAGGGTTGTTACGGTTTCACTGCAACTCCCAAACAAACCCCCTCCCCACCACCTGCCAGCCCTTAAAAGGAACCTCGAACAATTGTGAGGGCATTTTTTGAGGGGGGGGGCATGTGCGCTGGTGGAGAGACATTCTGAGAGCTGTAAGGCTCCCTTACATATTTTTAGCACAGTGGCATCTATTTAGTCAGTAGGAAGAAAGTTATTTGCTGGACATCCTGGGGTAAGGATCGTTCCCCACAAAGGAGCCTCTTGTCCAGGTTCAGTCTAGACATATATGTCCAGAAACATGACTCCATATACTCTCTCACACCTGGAACCACAATGGATGTACAAGAACCACAACTATATTTCTCAGCTTTAAAATCAAACCTTTAAAAAGGGTGGGTGTCAAAGTGCCCCCCCCCCCAGCAACCACAACTCAAAGAATACTTCATCATCAGCTGTGTTGGCTGGGGCTGATGATAGGCGCTGTGGTCCAACACCCAGAGTCTGACTGCTAGAGCAGTCTGGTTTCAATGCAAGCAGTGATGCTGGAGGTCAATGGTTATCCCGCAACCATTTTTCTGGCATAGAACCCAACCCCCCTGCTTAATTCTCCCCCTAGTAGGGGCAATAACAGGGGGACTGGTTAGACTGGGAAAATGGCACTCTGTGTGTGCATGCATCTACAGCATATCTTCACAGATCATGTGTTCTGTTAAAAAAGGCACTCATCCTGACACCCCTACTATACCAGTCTTAAGATGCTGAGCAAATGAGAGCAAGCTAGCACAGTCATCTTAGAAGGGTTGGAATAGCTGCATCCTATACGTTGAGGAGACAAGCTGAGTAGGCTCCACTCTGGAAAATACTGTATGTGCAAATTTTATGAAAAATGTGGTGTTAGTGTTGCCTGCAGCTTTCTGGGGTGAGTGGGCTCAAACTGGCAACTGCTGGAACCCACATCTCTGCAGCTGAAAGAAGCCCCCTGCTTCTGAAGCCCCTGTGCTGGTTTCAAACCTTTCTGAATACATCGTTTGAGTACTCTTTGAGCCCCAGTTTCCATAGCGACAACCAACAATGTCCTGTGCAGAGTTTGGGTCTATAAATAAATGACTGAACTATACTTGCAGTATTAGCTATGTGGCCCCCATGATTGGTGCATGTGGTAACAGAGGAAGGCATGTGGGGAAGACAAGTGTGCATTTTATGATGTGCTCCTTGCATCTGCCTGTGTCCTGCTGAGGCTCAGAAGTAACTTGGGACGAGAGAGGAAACAGCCTTTCCAATAACTTTCTTTTATACAGAAGGCAGCTACTGCTAGAAAATTAAAACTTGCTGCAATCAGAGGCTTTAAATCTGCTGTCATTATGTAGGGTTATAAATCTCTTTCCCCATGGCATAATCACATGTGTCACTGGTCTCATATGTCATTTAAAAACCTTCCCACAGGAAGTTTCATTAACTGAAAGTTCTATGGATCTACTGCCTCCCTCATTTTCTCTGTAAGCCATTTCCTAAAATGCTCCTCCCATTTGTGGCACTCTTCGATCTGGGCCGGGCGAAGCCTGATGCACCGATGCCTTATCCCTTGCTGGTAGTAAACATCCTAAAAGAGAGATACGGAGGACCAGATCTTTGCTTTGGCTCGGAGATGCCAGCGACCCAAAGGGCACCTGACGTGAACTGCAGAGTCTCTAATCTCTGACTCTGGGACTGGGTGATGATCCTTTGGTAGCAAGGGGAAAGTTCTGAGGACCCAGCACCTTGCCTTCTGTTCCTACTCCTCCCTCCCTTTCACCTTTCATTACCTTTCCTCGAAGACAGAGCTGTCAGTGGCAATTATCCATAACCGCAAGGAATGGAACAGACATATTCAGAGGCTCTGATCAGCAAGAGCTGGAGGTGGGGGGTGGGAAGCATGATAGATACCCCCATCAGGCTCTGTTTGTGAGTGATGTGTGTCCTCATTGTCAGAGAGTGCTGGGCAACCGCCAGTGAACTGGCAACAAACACTCTCAACTATACATCAATGCTTACATTCTTCCAAAAGAGCTCCACAGGAGCAGGATGCCACCTGGAGTGGCTGCAGAACAAAAGCCACGTCACCTTCTGTCATCAGACAGTGGTTGTGGGGTTTCAGCTGTGCCCCAGGTTCAGTGCAACCAAAACTAATAAATAAGTGGGTCTTCTGTTTAAGGCAAATTAAGGCTTACAGTGCAAACCTAGACACACTTGCTTAGAAATGTGTTCGGCAGGTGCTTACTGTGAATTGAATTGTTTAGTGTTGCAGCTTCAATTTCAGTCACTGCTACAGGGTCACATAACTGATTTAGTAATCAATCAACGAGGATATTGTAAGCCAATTCCTTGCAAATTCCACTGATTCAAATGGGCCTACTCTAGTGCAAAGTAATACTGTATGCTAAGCAACAGGATTGCATTCATAAAGTTAAGTTTGGGATGAACTGACTCAATGACACGTCTGTATCATTTCACTCAAAACCTTCTTTGCTTCTGTCACTTTTTTTTCCTAAGTATAAGCCCATTTTTTTGTTGTTCCTACCCCACTACTGATAGGCCGCACCAGAAGAAAACCATCTACAGCAATGCCGCCATAAAATCTCCTCCACTAGAGGATACCAGCATACAAGCAGAAAGACCTACTTTGCCTGTCTGGGCAATTAAACCTTAACAATAATAACTGTATGGTGTAAAGTCAATTCTGACGTATGGAGATAGTTTCCAAGGTTTCCTAGGCATAAAGTACTGAGAAGTGGTTTACCTTTCCCTTCCTCTGGGGTCACTGGGACTATGCAGCTTGCTCAAGGCTACACAGGCTGGCTGTTCTTCTGCAAGGCACAGAGGGCGGCTCAGACTCCCAATCTCTGCTTCTGCAGCCAGGTATCTGACTCACTGAGCTATCCAGCCGGTGGACCTCTTGCTTTTTAGTTGCACTCTTTATCTGCACATAAGAACATTGACTACTCAGAAGAATGAGAAAGGCTGGTGCTCTGTAAGACCTAAGTGTCCTCACCTTAGAGTGACCATCTGCAAATGTCCACAAAGCCCACAGTCTGTGCATGAAGGCAAGCGCCCTCGCCCGCGGTTGCTCTGCTGGAGCCTGAAAAGGTTTTCTTGAAGCTGAGTGCTCTCCAACAAATTAAATGGCAAGTAGGACATTAACACAACAAGTGGCACTTGAATCATTCTCTCAGTTTCAGTGCAAGCTATTAACTAGGTTGTTGGGCAGCAGAATCCTACCAAGCACAGCCAAGAGGAAGGAACCCCAGGAAGGGTATTGAACAATATCAAGAGGCCGACACTTTACTTTTCCTTGCTCTAACAAATAACTTTATGCATGTCGACCTTCCTACTTGTAGCAACCTTTCTTTCAGGAGGACAAGATTCTGAATTGCAGGCATTATCTCTTTCAGGAAGGCTCTCCCTGATCCAAACAGAGCATTACAAAAATAGCCATATTACAGATACGTAAAAAGGTAATGTTTTGCTATGATTTTCAGTGCCTTTTCTAATAATATATCTAGCATGGCATTTGTGTTGGTGTTCAGTATTACCATACATTGCTACTGCAATCTTACGCACTATCCCCTGGCAGCAAACCCCATGAAATATAGTGGCATTTGTATCTGAATAAACATGCTTAGGACTGCTCTGCTGCATCAGTATTTCCTTGGAGTTATTCGTTACGAGTCCCAGAATTAAAAAAATTAAAATAACGTAAAAGAAGAGTCTGAAGCTGCTATCCTTAGCTGCAGCACAAAATAACAGGGACTTTATTCAGCCCTGCTGTTTACTATTACTACATGAGCCCAGCAGGTGCATTTCTTCTTTGTATCAGACTCAGAGATGGAATAGACTTCAAGCATGAATCAGCTTGAATGGAAGGCGAGTCCCTGTGCGAAGACAGTGAACAGACTGAACAGAACGGGAACCAGAGCCTCAAGCAGGTCCGGACAGAGAAACAGGCCATTTTGCCACGCAAGTAGAAGGCCACCAGAAACATATCCAGGGTTCAATCTGACCCATGCAATGTGTATCAGTCTGTCTAGCTAATTGGGAATTCATCATTTCTAATGCCGGAGTAGACTCCCTGGAAAAGACCCTGATGTTGGGAAAGTGTGAAGGCAAGAGGAGAAGGGGACGAAGGAGGACCAGATGGTTGGACAGTGTCATCGAAGCGACCAAGATGAATTTGACCCAACTTCGGGAGGCCGTGGAAGACAGGAGGGCCTGGCGTGCTCTGGTCCATGGGGTCACGAAGAGTCGGACATGACTTAACGACTAAACAACAACGATGCCAGAGTTCCTACTAATAGCCTTACAACATGGGTAAAACCTCCACCAATGGACTCCTCTCTTGTTTTATTTCTCAAGGTCTACTCAAACAACCCACCCTCCTACAAAATCCAGCCCGCCAATGTAATGCCCCCTTTTGAAACGGGCACAGCACAGAAACATAGGCCGCCACCCTCCTTTTACATTTTTCGCAGTGCAGCCTTAGGCACAGGGGGCTGAATCACTCCATGGGATGTGGAGCCAGGGGTCAGGATGAACTCCCCACTGAGCCTCCTAGGAAGCAGGGCGAGGGTCCCAAAGAGAGCATGAAGGGTCGGCCGGGCACCTCCGAGGACTGTAAACCTTGAAAACACCGGGGAGGACCGGCGTAACACTGGAACGCACCTGAGAAGGCATAGCTTGTTATTTAAACCCTAGGCAGGTCTACTCAGCAGTAAGGCGACTCTATTCCGCGGCGCTTGCTCCCAAGGAGAGGAGGAGGAGATTATTATTGCCTTTTGGCTTGGAAGCGTAGGAGATTCCTGCGCGGTCCGAAATCGCCGTCCCCTTGACCCAGTTTCTCACGGCCTCCCGCTTTCCGGTCAGCCGTCGCTCTGAAAGCCGCAGGATCTTCCCCCAGCCCTCCCAGGAAGGACCGGCGGCCCTCCTCGCCTTCCTTCCCAGCCCGGGAGGACCTTTCGGGAAGCGCTTCACCGACCGACGGGACCTCCTCGGGGGCAAAAAAAGAAAGGTAGCCTCGCTCGTGGCCCCGGAGCCATCCGAGCCCCGATCCGCCCCGGGCTTCTCGCGGTCTCACCGCCGAGCCCACCTGAGGGAGCAGTTGCTAGGCAACCCGCCCCCGCCCCGCCCCGCCGAGCCCAGGCAGCACGTGCCCCAGACACACACACACACACACACACACAGACCCCGCCCCGCCCCCGACGCCACGCCCCCTTCCTTAGGCTTGGGCTAATCTAATGGCTGGCTCCGAGGAGGGGCGGGGCTTCCAGGGATGATGGACGGCGGCGTCTGCCCGACGGGGGCCCGCGGTTCCCGTTAGGTGGGCGGCGAGGGGGCTGCGGGAACGGAGGGGCGCGCGCAGGGGCGCCGACCAATCGCGGAGCTCCGCCCGGAGGAGTGGGCGGAGCGAGCGTCCTCCTCCCCCCTCCCTCCTGGCCCCCGCTCCTCGCCTTCCTCAGCCGGCCGGGCCTTCTCACTTCGCGGCGGCACGAAGGGATTCCTCCGCCTTCGCCGGCCGCGGGGATTATTTGCCGCGCGGAAAGGCGGCGGGAGGCAGCCCAAGAAAGAGCGCGCCGGGGACGGGGGGGGGGAGGAAGGACGGAGGAAGGGCGGGAGGGAGCGGGAGCGCGCGTGGGCGGGAGCGGCGGCGGCCCTCGCCCGGCCGGGGTGGGGGAGGGGAGGATGGCGGGCGCCACGCTGAGGCGGGGAGGCGCCGGAGCCCCGTGAGGAGAATAGAGGCGGCGAGGGGGGGGAGGTTGTCCTTACAGACAGGCCTCAGGCCAGGCCCGCCGCTCGCGGGAGAGAGAGAGAGAGCTGCGCCTCACCGGGAGCCCCCCCCGCCTCAGGCCCGGCCCCTCCCCCCACCCCGCCCTTCTCGGCCCCTCCCCCTTCAGGGGGCCCCGCGGCCCCTCCTCCTCCTCCCCCCCCCCAGCGGGGGCTGCTTTGTCCGCCGCCCCCCCCCCTCGCCGTATCATGTGGCCTCCCCCGTTGTCCCCTCGGTAGCAGCCCCCCCCTTCCTGCCGCCGCCTTCCCTTCCCTTCCCTCCTCTCCGGGGTGTGAGTGCGGTTTTGGGGGGGGGGTAAAGAGCAGGATTTCCTGCCCTCCCCATAGTGCTGGCCTCCTCTTCCAGCCGGGGTCTCTCGAAATCTAGCTCCTTGGGAGCAGGCCCCAGCCTTGGGGGGTGGGTGGGGGGGTGTCTCTTCCTCTCTCTTCCTCTTGCTCCCTAGGCCTTCCTCCTCCTCCTCCTCCTCTTTTGCAGCCAGGGAGGTGCGCCCCCTGCGTGGTCCTTCTCTCTCCCCCCCCACCATTGGGCCCTGGTGCCCTCTGACCTGGGGGTGCTGGTCCTTCTGCCTCCGGGAGGGGGGCAGGTGCCGCCAGCAGCAGCATGGTAGAGAAGCGGTGCCCGCGGCTGCAGAGGGAGACCGTCTACCGGTGGTTCTCGGAGCTGCCCTCTCCTCAGCGGGTGGAGTTCCTCTGTGGCCTGCTGGACCTGTGCATCCCCCTGGAGCTGCGCTTCCTGGGCGCCTGCCTGGAGGACTTGGCCCGCAAGGACTACCACTCCCTGCGGGACTCTGAGATCAAGGCCAACAACCCTGCAGACCTGGGCAGCCTCACCAACTTAACGGACGAGGTGGTGCGCAGCAAACTCTTGGTCTCCTTGGCCCTCCTAGGCTCCTCCCACCGGGAGGCGGCCGGGGTCCTCTTCCGCACCCTCACCCACATTGACTCGGTCATTCACAACTATGGACTGCAGCTCAACGAAGGCCGGACAGGTGATGAGTTCTTGCTGCTCTTCACCATGGCCTCCAACCACCCGGCCTTTAGCTTCCACCAGAAGCAAGTGCTGAGGCAGGAGCTTACCAAGATCCAAAATATCGTGGCCAGCACCAGCAGGAGCCCTGAGACACCTGCTGCCAGCACCATGGGGCCGTGCCCTGGTTGCCACAAGGTGGGTTTCCAGTCCTAGGGTGTCTCTTCCAGTGTGCTTAGAGAGGATGCTGCCGTTTGCTGGAGAAGAGCACCTTGTCACTGCGGTGGTCCATGGGTGGATAACAGGTAGCTTTGCGGATGAGTCAGTGCAGGCCTCGACTTCTTGGTTTGCCCACACTCTGGGAAACGTCCTGTTGTGCATCTCCTTTCCTGTTTCCTTTAGTCAGGAGTTATTATCCCCTCTGAATGGTGAGGAGTCCTGTTGCTGTTGGTTTTGCAACTCAGATCAGGCCTTGGCAGCATAGCTAGTGGTGAGGAATCAAGGGAACTCAGGTGAAGTCCAGCCATCCTGGGAAGGTCCGTTTGTTCTCTTTCCTTGCTCTGGTAGGTTTGGAAGTGCCAGATCCTGGGGTAGGTGTTTTCCAGAAGTAGCCACACAGATGTATGTAACAGATGTATACCAGCTGTTCTTAAGACGAGCTTGAACTGAAATAATGGTTCCCTGCTCTTGGCGGACTAGCTGAAGCAGGAGAGACAGAAGCCTTTGTTTTCCCACATGGAGTAATTGAAAAGTCCTGATAAACAGACACGCAAGCCAGAGACAAAAGGGCTGGAATTCCATCTTGATTGCACGTCTAGTGATTCAGATCTTAATCTTAGCTCCATCTAACTAAAAACATGATTAAACCTTGGTAAAAAATGAGTGACAGTTGTGTTTCAAAAGGTTCATGCAACTTGCATCTGCTAAACTAATGTTAAAAGTTGAAGGGCTTTTTTTACAGGTGTTCTTGAGTAGTGTCTATTGCCTAAGTACTGCTGCCTCAAATATAGTGGGGTGCTTTTATCCATGAGTATACTTTGCTTTTTGTGAATGAAAACATCAGATTGTTGGGCAGAGATGAGGCACTGAGTGGATGTTAAGTTGAGTCAAGAAACTTCTGGGTAGACATTTACCTCTCAGTTTCAATTTTTTAGGAGTGGTCTAAGCCAAACATGCTTCTCCTTTTGCCATTATAGACTTATTGTTGGGGATCTATTTTGGATACCTTAATATTGATCAAATTACATTCTGGTCTGATCTGAAACTGAAGGGAAGATCTCGAATGGAAGCTTCTTTCTGAAAGTAGCTAGGATTTTACCTTTCTGTAGTATTTCATTTTCTAATAGGTGCAAAACAGACATCTTGTGGATGTCATATAAAAATAGAAAGAAGCAAGCAGTATCATGTCTGAGTGCTCTTTCTTTCTTTCTTTCTTTCTTTCTTTCCTTCTTTCCTTCCTTCCTTCCTTCTATTTTTTTCTTTTCATACAGGAAACAGACACTCTGCTTTGTTTTTAATTATATTTATCAATATTTATCACACTTTGTGTTCCAAGGAATGAAGCTTCACTTCTTAAAATAAATTGACTTCTTTTAAATTGTTCAATAAATTGTTTTTAAAATCGAAACACTGGATTAAATCTATTGCTAAGACAAACAGCTGACAGTATTTTCTAGCAATCTGAGCTCACATCCCATGTGCTTTTAGATAAGAGAACTTGTTCACACATTTGTAAGGTACACTATTCATAAATATCTGAAAACATCTCCATGTGCTTTTATGAAACAAGGACAGGAAAAAACATAGATGCATGTGGAAGCACTGCCAGAAGGAATGTGAGATGTGTTTCATGCAATGGTCAGGATTTGCAGGAGCAGCCAGAAAAGTGAGCTCAGCTGAGCTGCAGACTATGAAAGGGGAATCCCTGAGCACTCTTGAGGCCTGGAGATGAACAGGGGCTTCCTTTAGCGTATGGTTGGCTTTGTACAAAAGAGCAACAAGTATCTTCACTGGTTGTTTTAACTCATGGCTACAGCTAAAATGGAATTGCCTACTGTACTAACAAGTACAGTGAAGCCCTTCCAATAAACATTTTATCCCACGACATATACCTGGCATAACATCTTGCTAATATCTAGAAAAACTGCAAAAGGATAGTAGTAGCTTCACCTGCATTCCCCTCACTTGGTCCTTCATGAAATAGCCAAAGGCTGATCATCCCTTCCTCTTATCTTACAAACTTTGCAGATCAGTCAACCTTCTGTTTAGGTATTACTGTATTAACACATGTCAACCTTGTCCAGACACACTGTCAGCATTGGAAGAAAATAATATTGTACTTCACATTCTCCATTAGTTTTGATATTTACAAAATCGGTTAAATGTTGACAATATTAGCTTTGTGATGTACTAGAGAAAAGTGGAAGCAAAATACAGGACAGAATAGAACTGGACAAGAAACGTATCTTCTACAGCATTTGTGGCTGATGCATGAACATTTTCAGTTCTTTTTCCTTTATGTTTACATATCTGATTTATTCAAAGGTAATATCAGTATGAATTTAAACTATTATGGTGAGTTCTGCTCCTGAAATAATCTAAAAGGAAAAAAAAAGTAGATATTTGAAAAGCAATATTCAAAGCAGCTCTTTAGACTGCTGGCTGCTTGAAAGTGTGCCATCTAAGCATCCATGGTCAGCCCTCTTGTGGGCATCATTCCTGCTCTCCTAACTATGGTTAGGAGGGCAGGAAGGTATGGCGGGTAGTTGTGCTTCTTGTGCCTCACTCCTCACAACTCATGCTAAGATTTAACCCTCTCTTCTTTGGTGTGCTTTGAATGTTTAATCCTAGCCATGGTTAGCACATACCTTGACACTTCCAAACAGGAAGGGCTTAAAGTGCAATTTCAAGTACTGACGAAAAGGGAAAATTTGTACCATGAGACTCTCAATTAATATTGATACAGGCATAAGTCTATATGCAGTTAAATCATACCATGGAAGTAGGAAGGGCACATTTCTGTTGGCCAGAAACTGGAAACTGGTGGCTTGAAATGTGATGGTAAAACAGACAAGGTTGAAAACAATCTGGCTGGATAGAGACTAAATAGTGAGCAAAGTGTAAATACCTGCCTAAACAAATGGCCCTTTAGCAGGTAATAGAAAGAAATGGATAGTTGGGCATAGTTGGAGCCCCTGAATAGAACAGGTTCTCTTTCCTGAGATAACTATTTCAAATTCCTCCCTCCCTCTATTTAATTTCAGCTTTTAGTTTGTTGTACAGACTGAAGGTTGACTGGATGACTTGTGAGAATTGCATTCAGGTTGGTCTCTTACTGGAACAGTGTGGGTGTGGAGATAAATAAGAGCTAGTCTTGAGCATCTTCTCAAGGACTGTAACAAAGGCAGTGGATGTCTGAACACTGTTTAGAATAGTGGACATTACACGGCAGGGGTCCTGAAGCTTTGTGGAAGGCAGGGGAAGTGTTTTGGCAGTGAAATAGGTAGCAGGGAGGTGGTGTTGACTGTGGTGGTGGGGAGAAGTGCAGGTGGTATAAGATGCTCTTTCTTTGTATCAGAATGTTGCACCATTTAAAATTATGGATGTGTATAAAATACAGGTAAAATGGAAAACATTACAAAGTTAAGCTAATTAGACTACTTTTGACCAGAAGCAGGCTACTTCAATAGCGTAATCTTGGCCATTTGCTAGAGAGGATTGGTCACTGCTTATCAGGGTCCTGGGCTGAGGGTTGTTTCAGTAATAGGAGAGAAGGCATATGAGGAATGCCAGCAAGATGGGCTTAGCTGCAGACAGGCCTGTGCCGCTGAGACAGGAACCTGTGATGCATCACTTTGTATGGCAGTGGCCCGTGTCTGTGCAGTTGCATTCTAGAACTGTAAAGAGAAGAGAGAAGGTCTCTGAGGATGCTGCTGATGCTGTCAAAGAATTACTCTTATTCCCTACAAATATGGTTCCTCACTTCAACTGTAAACAACTGTCCCACTGCATTTCTTCCATCCCAAGAATGTCAACCATATGTTGCATCAGAGGATCTGACATTCAGCAGAAACAGTTGCTTGATGGTTTGGGGTTTTTTGCTTCTCTGTGTATTTTATAAGTGTGAATCAGTGTGCTAGTTGAATCAAGGATGGTTGTAAAGGAGGGCAGGATTTAACATATCCCAGTTAAATTGAATCTTACAGGAAATGAGGTATCCATTTGAAGTTGAGATAATAGCAAAATCACACATGGGCAAATGAGGTTTCAAGACCAAAACCTATTTGGTCTCGGTTTGCAGGCAGTGGCATTGCCTACAAGTGAAACAGTTTTTGAGAAACAGCCATGTAGAGCTTTTGAGATTAATTATGTCAGGGACATTTGTGGATTCCAACTAATTTTGCTTGGCTGCATGGAGGATCATGTTTGAGCTTCAGGTGTATACAGAGACGGCACACAGCTAGGTTGGAGGGGATCAGAGTGAAACTAGACACGGGGTGACAATGGTAATGTGATAAACAGCATAAATATCCTGGGAATATTTGTAACAGAATAGAATAATAATGTTAACAGACCATTTTTCACTTGGAGAAGTAAAGCTGACTCGTTTTTTTTTCTCTTGTGGTTTTCTTCCTCCCTAGGTCACTTCAAGATCTGAGCCCCCTGTACATGGTGTTGGTCACAGTTTAGAAAATGCACTACATACATCAGCACATTCCGTTGAGGACTCATTGCCCAAGAGGCCTTCAGGGAAACACTCCAAAGGTGCATCAGCAGGTTTTGTTTTATATTCCTATTTATTGATTTAAAAAAAAACATGTTTCTGACTGCTTGAAAATTGCTTAATAAACACACTCCCAAATATTGTTGGTGTTCTTAGGTATGTAAAAGGTTTGGTCAGTTTCTAGGAAGCTTGTGTGCATAGCCTCCAGTAGCAGCTAGACCTCTGTAGGTTTTGGGTCAGTCTTTTGTTTATTGACTGAATTCTGGTCTAGAAGTCTGTGTACGTTAACCAATAAAGATCCCCTGCTCTGCCTGAAGTATTTGATAAGCACCTGTAGTTCAATTCCTCCATCTGTCTAATGAATATGGCAATAATTCTTTGGTGAGCATGTTGTATTTAGAAGAAGAAGAAGAATTGGATTGACGCCTGTAACCCTTCACGAGGATATAGAGTGTTCCTTTCCACTATTCCAGTCAGCCATGCCTTCTGTCTGAATTTCTGATCTCATCTCCACCCTGTCTGTTTTCCATTTGGTCACTTTGGAAGGAACCTTCCTTTTAGACTCTCCTTTCATTTCCAAGGTGTTTATTCTGGTGAGTTGTGAACTGCCTGAAGCCCACGGCTGCCCTCTCTTATGTGGATGATACTGTTCTAAGCACAGAGGGCAGTAGTGCTCACTTTGAATGCTAGGAATACCAGGAACTGTGGTTTAGTGGCAAAAAAAAATCCATCTTGGCTAGAAGAGCGAAGCCACATCATTTTACCTTCTTTTTTTAATGGCCTTGGATTTGGAACCTAAGCAGTAAAATAGCAATAATTATAAGAAGGCCCAACAATTTTCACTAGGTTCAGTTTTTTGACGGGGCACAATTTATTTTTAAAGTAGTCTTTCTAACCTCATGCTGCTCTTGATCAGAAAGGTATGTCCCATCTACTAGCAATCCAGGAAAGGCACATTTTGTCTTGTGTGATTTTGCCAGTCGTGATGTAAGAAACAAACCTCTTTTCTTTTTTGGTTTTGTCACGATTCTGTGATGATTATAGTAGCACACACACTCACCATTTCTGATTCGAAGATAGGAGTGGCTCTTCTTTGTTATGTTGACATGAAGGTTTGAGTTCTGTACTCCTCCCTCTTTCATTCCTTTTTGCAACTTCAGGAGACACAAACTCTCACTCTGTAGTTGGTTACTGAGGCAAGCATAGCAGCATAGGTCATGCCTACTGCCTTACATGTTTACCCAGGTATGGCTGTTTTCATGATTTGTCGTTTGTGCAAGTTGTGGGACTCAGAGCTGTTTCTTATTGTAGCAGCACAAGAAGAGCTTCTCTTACAAAAAGTAAACCTTTATCAGGGAAATTGGGTAGAGACTCGTTGAGTTGGCTTTTCAGCACCTGAGTAGAGCATGGATTGGGGCTTTCCCTTTGCTTTGAGATTTTAGAGAGCAACATTTGGTTAAGCAAAATCTTAACTCTCTGTGGTTCTGAGAACTTTTGTGTATCCTTTTGAAATAACAGTCTGCAGTGGCCTTTCTATAACAACATCTTAGAGTATATTTGAGGTAACCCTCTCCTCCAGATACAGCTGTTCTTTCCACAGAATCAAATGATAATAACTTGCATTTCCTATGTAAAGAACATCTGGCAATTTGTAATGGGAAATCTGAGACTGTTTTGATGGGGCAGAGCTTCGCCTGTTAATATGACCTCTTGACAGCATGTGATATATGAAGGCTAAACTTCCTAAATAGTGATAAATGGTAAATTGAGCTAGCTTCTAAAATTTTGAACACAGCATTTTTTTTTTTACCTCTGTGGCCATATGGACAGAACACAACCAAAATCTCACTCTGAAAATAATCCTGTGAATGAGTTATAAATAGCCAAGTATAAAGTTCTCTTACTAAAAACTATAAACAGAAACTAATCAATTCAGTATTTGGTAAACCATGGAAACTCCTCCTATCTATCTGGAAAGCTGAAATTAATAACCTTTATGGCAAAGAACAAAACAAAACAATTCAGCTCCAGCTCTCAGCAGCCAGATTGTACTATTCCTGGAGCCTGTTTCTGAAGAACTTTGTCAGATGTCTTGACCACAGCATTTTTTCCAATAGCACAGTGTGGGATAAAGTACATTAAACCAGATGTTGAAATCTACATTCGATAAGCTCTTCCAGTAGCGCAGCATAATGGAGGACGTACAGATTGTTAACTTGACTAACTACAACCTTATGCATACTCAGTCTTCTTCTCAAACGATTCCCCCACTGCCAGTAACGAGGAACATAGAGCAGATACACAGTCATGTCAAAACAAGCTTCCAAACTCAGGAAACCATGGCAACAAAGAACCTTGTGATACTGTGCAAGATGGTATACATGCACCATGGAACAAGGCATACAGATTATTGACTCAGTGTAGGATTTGTCTGTCCCCTTAGAAATCCCTCTCCCCCCCCCCAAATTAGGTTATTTTCTTGCTTCAATTGGTTAAATTTTAAATAAGTGGAAGCATCCTTCCTGTCAACAATTTTGTTAACTGTCATTGCCAATAATCTGCCCCATAGCCCTTCTCCTACTCACATACTTGCTATCGTTCTTTTTATAAGCATCTGTTTCTCTACTGGACTTACTTAAAAATATTAAATGTGAAGTATGCTGGTTTAGAGAATATTTATTTATTTATTTATTTATTTATTGGATTTCTATCCCGCCCATCTAGACCAAAGGTCTACTCTGGGCGGTTTACAAATTTAAAAACAATAAAACCAAAAACATATATTATAGGTCCAAGATGGCGAAGTATAAGAAATTAAGATATGGCAGGAGGGAAAGCCTGCCCAAATAGCCAGGTTTTAAGTTTATTCCTGAATTGAGATGTCATGAACATAATTATTACTCATAAGTCCAGGTGCATTTAAGTTCAGTTGTAAGTCAGATAAACATAATAGCATTGCAAGAACTGGAAAAGTGTTTTATACCATTTCCTGAAGCATGCTTGAAACTGGGCTGTTTTATTTAGCTAGTTTACATCAGTAACCACTGATTGTGTATGTTTCAAATATGAAGATATATTTGACCCAGTTCTCCTGAGAAGACTTAGAATCATTCAAGAAACTGCATCTGCCGCATTCTCACAATGGAAAGTACCAGATTTAGTTGTATCAACCACCAGTTTCTGACCATGGTATGTGGACCTTAACTTGGGAGGGCTAAAGCCCGGCATGAAAACAATATATGTGATCCAGGGAATAAATAGCAAGTTGAAAACATGGCCAAGCCAAGGGAAAAGAAGATGTCCCTCACCCTTGAAGTGCCTTGTTTGGCCTTCTTATTCCAGGATTTCCAAGGACTGCAAAGAGAATATGTAGGTGTAGGCTTGCTGGTACTTTTAATTTTGATAGCAAAATATGGATTTTATGAGCCTTGGACAGCCGGACATGAAGTAGCATTTTCAAACAACCTAAGATTAAGCTGAATCCTGACTGTTGCTCATTTACAGCTGTATTTTAGTAATTCTTGTAGGTTACTTTAATTGCATACTTTTAAATTTCTATGTGCATGTTGTGTTGATTATGATAAATAATTATTCTGTTTTAGTAACTTTGTTACTTTAATACTATTTGGACCAGGTAAAGTATACTGTAAATTTAAACCTTTAGGAAAGGTTGAGTGATGATGCAGACTTTGATCCATTTTCAGAGCATGGAGGTCAGTGGAGCAGTGAAACTTAGTTGCCAAATTGGAGAGCCGAGACCTAAAACATCCTTTTGGAGTCTTTCTAGTTCCCTTTGATGTGAAACGCAATGCCAAGTATGGAGAAAGCAGCAAGATGACTTGTTTCACTAGATACCAAATCTCAGGTGTCCCAGTTTCCCAAAGGGATGATTCTCTTGATTTTGTAATCAGAGCTTGAATAGGCGTCATTTTGCTTGGTCTGAATAAGGAGAAAGAAAAGGGGAGAAGAAGGGTCCAAGTCGAAAATGCAGAGCATTTCTGACTTCTAATTTGTGTTATGCTCCTTAGGAAAGACGGTTGATTTATTGCATTACCTCACTACATTGAGTGTATCCATTTCATTCGTGTATCATGCCTGAGCTATTTTTAACAATAACTTCAAGGGGCAGCACTGATGAAATTACATCATTTACATATGCAGCTGAGAGAAAGTGGTCTGTATCACAAAAATCACTTGAGAGTATTCCGTAAGTGACTCCTTGGAACAGTGCATGGGGAGGGAAATTCCACAGGTGAGGCCTGGTCTGTGAAAGCAGTCAGTCCCTTGATAAAATTGTTACTCTGCTACCTTACATCATGGTGGGGGTGGGGGTTAGCCATATATTTGGACTGAATGCAGTGGTGGGTGGGTGGGTGTGGCTTCTACTTGACGGCTCCTCTGAGATGCCTTGTTTTCTGTGCAGGAGATTCTTCTGCTCCCTATTTTGTCCCTATAAACTTGCTGCTACCTCTCCCACCAGCCCATCCTTTTTCATAAGGGATATGCCCCTCCGTTACCTTCAGTGTGTCTGTTCTGACTGTTTAGCACCATGTCCTGAGATGGTGACCACAACAGTATCTCATGATGTAGGTAGCTACCACATCGCATCGAGTGGTCTTTCTTGGCCTGGTAGCTGGACGGCGAACGTAGTAAGGTTCCTAACTGTGTTTCAGGAGCCTTGTTCTGTGCAGTAGTGAAGCCAAGCCCTTTCCCTGTGGAAAAGACAGTGCAAGGGATGGGTTGCACAGTTAACCCTGAGCGGTCCTACCCATAACTCAGTGGCTTCAAGGTTTGCTTCCTAAGCATCAAAACTACTCAGTGGGCAGGAGGGAGTGGCTGTTCTTGGCATTGCCAAGTTCAAGTGGTCAATGCCTCTGCTTCCCAGATAATGAAGCTGAATGCCTTGAATGGCATATTTTAAATATATATTTCCTATATTTGGAAAATCTATATTTTGCCAGCAGGCTATGAACTGACCTCTGAGCTACAGATGGCCAAATTTTTCGGGGGGTAAATGTGTTCTTCTGTTGCCTTGAAAACGGAAAAACCCATTTTAGTTTCCATTTAATTGTGACCTCTTTTTATCCCACCTCCCTATTTATCCCACTGCCCATTCTTTGTATTGCGTAGTCCTGGCCTGCAATGCATACGAAGTGATCCTTCAGAGGAGCAACATACGGCTCCTACTATACCAAGGGTTAGCACAGAACTCTGCTTTATTTTTTTCACACAAGATGATTAAATCAGTTACTTTTTTGAAACAAATAACTTAATTCAGTAGATAGACTGTATAGCTGTGTTGTCAGCACTAGACCTAGCTCCATTATCCAGGAAACTCTATGTGAAACTTTGTGTCTTTAGCTTGTGGCCTCAGAACACAGTATGGTGAACTCAGCTGTTTTTTGCAAAAATAATATTCATTTGGTTTTCAGTTTCCTGTCCCAGCAGTGAATCATTCCTTTTCTAAAGCATAACTATTTTTTTCTCATAATCCTTAATATATTAAAAGTTCTGGAATACTTATTAAGGCAGGGTTTGTGGTTAGCTAAGATGCTGACTTCACTACTCCTCTGGTCATTGAATTTGTAGTTTGTTTTGATTTTGTCTTTTTTTGGTAAGAAGTGGAGGATATATACCCATTTCTTAACATTTAAGTACTGGTTTTGGAGGCACATAAAAGAGTTATTCACAGTTGAAACATAAAAGGAACCAAGAACCAGAACCAGACAGGAACATTAGAAAAAATATTTGCAGTGTGATTTAGAAGTTGGGAGCAGTGCTAGTAAATATAACATGCTCCATCTGCTGCTTCGGTGAGTGAGCATTCTGGAAAAGGCCATAGGATTAGATTAAATTGAATGGACAAGATTGACTTTTATTCACTCGATCTTTTCTATTTGGGACTCACAGCCAGATTTAGCCCTTCGTGTCTCCCAGCAATTGTTAAACGACTGTTCTCTTGAGATTGCCATTGCTAGCTATTGCTGACTTCATGTTGCTGATGTCTCATCATACCCAAAGCAAAATGTTTGATATGTTTTTTGTTTGAAGACAAAACATACGGTAAGCTCCACAGTGGTGTCAGCAGGTAGTATTTTCAGGTTCCCCTCTGAATGCAGTGCAGAACAACCATTTTGGCAGGTAGCAATATTTACATTTTATACCAGTAGCTTTAGTTGTAGGAGAAAGAAGCTGATTTGCTCTTTGAGCTGTTTCACATATTTGTGGGGCAGTTCCACCGTCGTGCACCCAAAGACGATTTGGGGCAGCCCATCTGCATGTGTTTCCGGCATGATTCTTCCAGGGAGAAGAAGAAAGACAGGGAATGTGTAATGCTGATACCTGACAGAACTTGCTCTTGCCTTAAGCTTTTATCAGGACAGTTACTGCAGTAAACCAACTCTCATTTTAAACTGTTTGCACGAGCACACAGCCTTTCTGGAACCTCGCTCATTAAGAAGATAACGGCTGGTTGCTCATGGGTGGTGGTTGTTCTGCACTGAGGAAGGGTGGTTGATGTCAACCTGGCCCTGCTGCTTCCAGGAATGATCCTTCACTTTTGCTGTACAGTAACATCCCTGTGGTGGGATGTGGTGGCACAGAAGCCTCTGTGCTGCAAGGTCAGAAGACCAGCCGTCGTTAAGACCGAATCCACGCAACGGAGTGAGCTCCCGTTGCTTGTCCCAGCTCCTGCCAACCTAGCAGTTCGAAAGCATGTAAAAATGCGAGTAGATAAATAGGTACCATCACGGTGGGAAGGTAACGGCGTTCCATGTCTAGTTGCGCTGGCCACGTGACCACGGAAACTGTCTATGGACAAACGCTGGCTCTACGGCTTGGAGATGGGGATGAGCACCGCGCCCTAGAGTCGGACGTGACTGGACTCAATGTCAAGGGGAACCTTTACCTAACATCCCTGTTTCTAAAGAGTGGGGAACAGTTGGTCCCATCTTCCCGTCAAAACGCCTTATGAGGCATAGGCTTGCCAAGTGGGCCTCCGTTTCTGCTTTCCTAAGTTTATTCTGAAATAACTTTCAGATGCAAATAGAATCAGAAAGTCTGCATCACAGAGTGAGCTCCCAGAAGACCATAATACAGAGAAAGGGGGGGGGGGAATCTGACCCTCCAGACATTTTTGGACTTCAGTTCCCATCATCCCTGGCTACAGGTGATGCTGACGGAGGGCTGATGGGCACTGCAGTCCAGCAGCAGCCTTCTCTCCCCCCCCCCCCCCGCTCTAAATTTCCATCCCTTGATTGGTAAAACATTATGTTTCAAGGCATGAAAATGAGAAGCGTCTGCTGTTTCTGTAACACCCCCCACCCCACCCCTTTATATTTAGGCTTCTAACTTAATCTCATTTACACTCACTTAAATTGGGAATAAATCCCATTGATTCCAGTGGGGCTGACTTCTCGATTTGAGGATCCTAGGATTGCATTGCAGCCCCTGCTCCTGCCCTTCCCCCCCATGGAGTGAGCCAGGGGCAGAATCATTTCTGCTTCTAACTAGGTTCTGAGTTTTTTTGTGGAGCAAGTTAATGTGTGTCAGAAGAATCTTGTGTCTCCCGTATGCCAAAGCATCATAAAGTTTAAGTCTAAAGGTTTCTGTGTTGTTTTGATATTGAATGATTGAGAACAGAGCAGGTCATGAGACAGAAAGCCCAACTGGGCAACTAAAGCAAATAGAGCATTCCTGTAACACTAAAGAATATCGTGCTGGCCGTATTCCTCAGCTTATAACTATATTTACTGTACAGAAGGATCGGCCAAGGTGGTTTCTCCTTGGAACTAGTTCACACAAGATGGGTGGGCAATGTGGTGCCTTCCAGGGGTTTTGGATCACAACTCCTGGCTGTGGCTGCTGGAGTTGTGATCTGAGACTCTGGAGGGCACCAGACCTCCTCCTCCTCCTGGACTAGATTTGATCACAAGTAATCTCTGCTTCTTCTTCAGCTGATGAAGGAAATGAATTCTGGAATCCTTTTGACTGAAAGGGACCTCGCACAGACCTTGCGCTGCTGAATCCCTCCTCTTGCATGGGGAGGCCACAGCCTATCCCACGGCCCTGAGATATGAAGGCATGCCTATGCATGCAGTGTCCTGCAGTAGGTCAGGATGAGGCCCTCGCTCACTCCACTGGTCGCACGCGGCCATCTCTCAGCATGCCTCAGGAAGTGTACAGGTACTGGCAGGACCGTGGCAGTAAAGGCCTTGCTGTGCCCCTGGGATGGTGTGCACTTTAAAAATGTACACAGTTGGTTGTCTTTAGACACATTGAGTTTCTCTCCTGGTTTGTTAATGAAAAATCAAACAAATCCTGTGTTGTTTTTAAAAAATACAATTCATGAACTGTTTCAAAGCTGTTCCAAATATAATAAAATCTTTCAGAGTTGAGACCCTTTCAAGAAGCACTAATTTGGGATTGCGTCTGTCAGTTGCTCAACTCTTTTTTAAAATAATAATAATAATAATAATAATAATAAGGATTTGAATATGAGGGAGATGGTGAAAAGCCTCCCCCTGAGCAAGGTCTGGTTACATCGGAGCATGAATGAGCAGTGTAGTTCCTTCAGTGCTGTTGTGTTCCTGTCAAAAGGGACAATTCGTTGTAAGTGGTGTTTCCTTTGTGGAAAATCTGCTTGGACCTCTCTTCTGTTTCTGGTGCCAGAACTGTGCTTCACCCTTGGAGAGCAAGCACAGATTCTGCCATGTTTGTGCCAGGATGCTCTGTGTGAAGAGCCTAAGAGGCATGTGGGGTCAGAACAAAGACCCAGCTTTCTGTTCCCTCCATAGCTAACCCCTTGCCCCAGTGGCAAACCAGCATGCAGGACAGGAGGGCAGCTGCATCCATTCCCCCTGCTTCTGCTCCCCAGAAATGGGTACCGAGAGAATCAGGTTGCTTTGGCCATTGGGAATCTTTTCCTCCATTAATTCCTCCTAAGAGTATCTCATATGGTTTTCAGGATAAACTGAAGATTAACCTGATTGATTCTACTGTTATTGCAGGAAGGCAGCCAGCACGGAGCAGATTAGAGCATTGAAGAATATGCATTTGCATCCTTCAGGTGTTTTTTTTGTTTTGTTTTGTTTTGTTTTTTTGTTTGGAGAGAAGCAGACAGTTTAGCATTGTAGAATTTGTAGCCAATTCATTTATCTTCCCTTCCTATTTTTGCCAGTTTCCGAGCGAACGTGGCTCTTATTTATTTATTATTTATTTATTTATTTATTTATTAGATTTATATACTACCCATCTCTTGTCTTCTTCCTTCCACCTTGACTGTGCTGTTGTCCCCATTGGTGGAAATGCGTAGTGAACATGAAACATATCCATGGTCTGGGTCACGATAAACTGGAATCCGATGGGAAGTAACCCTGCAATCTCTTAACAAAGTGCATGTTATTGCTACTTTGACCTTTTCTTCTTGAGTAGCATGTATCAGATGCTGCCAACTGACCTTTGGCCATGCTGGGTTTGGCACCCAAGAAAAACCAGCAGAGCCCACTCAGTGGGCCTTATTCTCTGCAAAAGTGCAGAGCTTTTCTTAAGATTGGTTGCTGTTTGCATCGGGGAGTTGAGGTGAAGCAGCACCTCCTGGGATTGGGACAGGACTGCCTGTTTGGGGTATGTGACATACCATGTGTTCTTTTCCTACAGTGAGTGTTGAAAAAGTGGAACTAAAGGGAATTACGCCCAAGAAGAATGATCGAACCGTTGAATACTCCTTTGAGGTGAGTTCTGAAGACAGTTTATTTTACTTAGCTTAGCTGGTGGCCAGCCGTGATCGTCTAGTGGTTTATTTTATTTATTTACTATGTTCATTGGTATGCTGCCTTTCTCCCATTTAAGGACCCAAGGCGGCATGGTCTAAGGTCAGGGGAGGCGCACGAGTGGAGCCACACAAGGTGGAGCAAACTCCGGCAGGCACTGGCAACAAGGAAAGAGTCATTTTAGTTTTAAAGAGAGGTGAAAGGGGTCAACTCTTGCAGCTCTTGCAGGATTCCGTACTCAAGAGCCTTGTGTGTGTTAGCTTCCAAGAGCAGGAAAAAAATGGATTTGATTGCATTAACTCAGACACCAGAATTGTACGTCTGGGACACTTTGATTTGGACTCCTGCCTTGAGCAGGGGGTTGGCCGTAGAGGCCCCTCCCAACTCTGTGATTCTAGGATTCTATGACAGGAGGTACTGCTTCTTGATATATGTGATCTCAGAAGATGTAGGAAGCCTAGCTTCCCCCCCCCCCCCCTTTGTAGTAAAAGGCAGTTACAATTATTCATATTCAGAATGAGTTGCAAGAATGAAAAACTCTTATGGACCCACCTTGATTATAGGGCTTTTGCCCTGGCAGACAGAGAGCAGCTTCTCATTACGGTTGGACATTTTCCCCAGTTAGTTGAAGTAATACCATTTCTCTGGAGTTGAACCACTCTTAATATATTAATAGAAAATGGAATGCACTCCAACTACAGATGCAGTTCTGTTGTTTTTTTTAAACCCACATCTGCCACTCCTAATAGGAAAAAGGTCTTCATCCCTAACCCTAACCTTTTAGAGTAGTCATAATGGTTGTTGTTGCTGTTGACGTTGTTGCTGCTGCTCTTGCTGCTGCTGTTGCGGCTGCTGCTTCTACAAAAATTCCTCTAGGAGCATTGTTTTTTGACCTGGGCCGGGGGGGGGGGGGGCAAACTCCCTACTCCCTAATATAAAAACCAAACTTAAAGTGCCTCCATGTGGATACTTCCTCTTTATGCTTAAAAAAAAAATAAGATGGCTGAAAATGGCCATTTCCAGGATGGTGCACTCAAAGGTGGAGTGGGGGAGGGGGCACTGGAGGTGAACAGTTTGGCCCTATTTCCCCTCGGGTTGCCCATTTCTGATTTGAATCGAAGGGAGGCCACCAGCTGCTGTCAAGAGGCTTTGAACAACAGCTCCTATCAGCCTCCCCAACACAATCAGTGGCAAGGGATTGTGGGAGTTGTAGTCTGACAGCCCAGGGGTCCCCAGTTGGTGTACTCCCCTGTTTTAGACTCTCCTGTGCAGCCTCCACTGCTTTGGTCCAAATGTTCCTCCTGGATGACTTCTTCCTCCTCGTCCTCCACTTCCTGTTTTCTGGTTTGCTTCTTGGATTCACCTGCCCTTTGACTCGCAGGAGGCAGGCAATGTCTCTGGAATTCTGGGCCATCAAGGGCTGCAGGGGTTTGGAAGCCCACGAGAATCTGTTTTGCTTCTTCCCTCCTGTTGTTCCCCCCCCCCTCTCTTTCTCCCTCTGTGATCCATAAAGCCTGAGGTGCAACTAGAAGCCGTCTGTTCTTTGTTTCTTGGCTTTGGTGGAACAAGTGGTGGGAAGAGGAAATTCCTCTATTACGTAATGTATTTTGAAACTCAGCAGTGTTTTGGCAGCATCCGCAGGGCTGGAAAAAATGTGTGTATTTGGTTGTCATTGAGACTAGTGTCATGTGAAAAGATCGCTCTTTTCCTCCACCCTCTTTCCTTCCCAAGGATGAAGGCAGGATTTTCCCATGAATCCCAAATCAGTCTGTACTCTAGAATAATAGAAACTAAGAGTGCTTGATAGATCACTCTGCACTCTGTTGAAATGTCAGGCAGTTCAGTTAAATCAGTCAGCCACTTTGCTAATTTATGGTCAAGGTGTGGAATAAGCTTGACTGCAGATGTGGAGAAGGGGGCTGGGGCAGTGGCCAGCTGAGCAAATCGTCTGGCACACCATGCCAGAGGCCAGACCGAGGCTGCCCATGCAGTGAGTGGCCTGAGGCAGGGTCTGTTGGCAGGGTCCCCAGCGCGCCCCATCCTCCCGTCCAGTGGCCTCATTTGCTACCTGCCCTGGAAATGGCTATGACTTGGGCAGTCTGCTGCACTGAGCTCTCAGGATGGCCTTTGCACCCGTCAGATGTGTTGTGGATGCAAAAGAGGCACCCAGTTAGTCTGGCCTCTGCACTGAATATGAGGAAACTGCCGCAGCTGCCACTGGCATGCTGGATACAGCAGCAAGGATAGGAGTGGACGGTGGCACTGGCGTTCTGTTTCTGGCAGTGGGGGGGGGGGGGGAAATCCCAACCTCTCTGCAGAGCCTTGTGCCCCCTGGCCAGCCAGTGTGGTGGCGGCGGACGATGGGCTTTGTAGTTCAGCACATCTGGAGAGGGAAGGCTGACATGAAGCCACATGGCGTGGATGAGGCTCTGGTGATAGCTCCAGAGATGGGTCTGTCTTGTCATGTCCACCTGAAGTGTGTTTTGTGTGGAAAGGCCAGTATAAATCCATCAACTGAAGTCTGCGGAGACTCAGACGTGTCAAAGGTCAACAGAGTGCCTCTTCCTTCTCTGGCAGCATGGAATCAGAAGGTGGATGGGATGTGTGGCCCTCCTCCTGGCCCACAACTCCTCCATGCATGTGGTCATTCTGTCACAGGGCTTGGAATCGTGGTTTTTAAAGCTAAAGTTTAGAAGTAGCAATACTTTTTTTAAAAAAAATGTGTTTGTGATTGTTACATAATTTTTTTGGCAGGGGAATCATTTCAGTTTTGTAGAATGGCTAAAAATTCCCCCAAATGACCTCTTATTAACATTTCCAGGTGTGGAGTAGACTTGAAACAAACTTTCACTGTTAATGTTGTTACTCATGCCATTTTATGTTGAAACAATTAACAATAGTTGTTAGTTTGTTTTTTTAAAGGGAAAAGGAGTAACAATGTTACTTTTAACATGTTATTTTGGGCAGGTGATTCTGAAAATCCATGCTAGTAAAATCCGTTCTAGATATATTTTGATGAAAGTACTGTAACTAAAATGATTATCTTTTTTGTCTGGCAAGGTCTTATGGTCTGACTCATCAGTGACGTTGGTGACAAAATCTTCTGCTGAGGTCATGGAATTTATTTCAAAGGTAAAAAGATTTCTTGACTTTGGTTTTGATGTTATTTCCAGAGAATAAGATATATTTTGAAATAGAATTCATACAGTGCTCAATTGCAAGATTCTGTTTTTAAACGAATTGTATCTGTTTAATGTAAGTTTGTTGATTTGTCTTTTGTCCTTTTTGTTTCTGGTTTCACAACTAACATCTTCTTTCTTAGTTAGGTCAGCTGTACCCAGAGGAAAATTTGGAGAAAATTATTCCTTGCCTAGCTGGTCCAGATTCATTTTACCTAGAGAGAAACCACGTGGACTTGGAATCAGACCTTAGGTATATCTGGAAATCTTTCCCTCTTAATGGCTCCTCTCCCACCCAAACCCATTACACCTAGTGGAAGAGGGAATCCACAGCAAATACTTGGACAGAGAAGGCCTACTTGGGTGAGAGAGATTCTCACAAGGCTTGACTACCTACATTCCCTCCATGTTGCTACCCGCAAAGATTAGGAAAGGCTTTCTCTCAGCCTTGAGGCAGCCCATTAGTGCCCTCTAGACCCACCCTGCTGCCAGCCCTTGTCGTGCTGTTACCTTGGTCTTGCATGTCTTTTTTCCCACTCTCTCTTGACATCTCATGTTGGCCCTTTCAGCTGGCCCTTCGGAGGCGCAGACTGCTTGTTACAGATGGAAGCGTATTGTGATAACGCCATCCATGCATAGGGTGCTTTACAAAGAACAGGGTGGGGATGGTGCCTATATTCTAAATAGATAAAGGGATGGGCAGGCGGGCAGGCAGACAGACAGACAAATAGGCAAAGGGAAGAGACAGGGTTAAACAGGAATGGTGTTCCAGTTCTTTCATTTCACAATTCCTTTGCCTGTGCTACAGGAGGGTCTTGGACTAGGGTATTGTTGCAAAGGCTTCAATCATAAAGAGAATTTGGAAGAAGGATTTGGAAAAAAAAGGGAGGGAGGTGAGCTCTCTGAGGAGCTGTTCTAGACATCAGAGTGTTTTCAAGGAGTCAGAATTGTATCCATGTATTTATTTAAAATATTTTTACTTCACATTTTTCTTTAAGAAGGATGCAAGGAGGCTTATATCATTAAAAGACAATATTTAAAGCTAAAAACAGTAAAAGCAAAAGCAGCACCAAAAACACATTCCAAGTAGAATAGGCAAAGGAAGGGATTTGGCCGAACAGGAGACTGGAAGAGCAAGGCCAGAGCAGAGTCAACAGGAACATGGAGGTTGTGGGAAAGAATGTTGAGAGAGGCTGCTCTTCCCCGAGGGTGGGAGCAGGGGGCTGTTTTGTTTGCAGGAGGTCCCAACGCTTCCATTTTTTTCTGAGGATGACCCAAGAAACTTGAGTGCATTGCAGCAGCTACAGGAATGGATTGTCTAGGTAATAGATGGTGGGCTGGGTTGTGGAGCAAGCAAGAGTGAATGTTGGAAGATGGGATGGTAGCTGTGCAGAAGCACCAGTCGAAGTGGCAACTAAAATGAGTGAAGGACGGAACACAAACCCCCCCCCCCCTTTAAGAGCTGATGAGCCTTTACTGACATCATCAGGTTGGTTTTAGACTGTGTTGTGCTTAGCATAGGGTCAAGCACAACACAGACTCCTGGTGAGTGACGTGAATCCTGTTGATTATAATGGCTTGACTCCAGCCTTGACTAAGTCTGGATCAGTTCACAGTATCTCTTGCACAGTGGTGTGTTGGAAAGAACTCCACTCCGTAACCTCCTTTTAGACTCTAGGGAAGTCTATCTTCACGTCTCACAAGGACTAGCAGAACTACTCCAGACTTCCCAAGGCTGAGGCAAGCAGTGTAACAGATGTGTTAACAAAACCAAGTTAGAGGTTAATGTTAGTTCATTCCAGCCTTTAAAGCAAATGTTTCCTTAACAGGAGGAGGTGAGTGATAGAAACTACTTGGGCCCTTGGGTATCTAACCAGCTGTCAGGGATGAGAATCTTCTGTGCTTTCAGTCTAAACCGGATAAGTTGGTTGATGCCTCACCTTCCTGGCTGAGCTGCAATCCAGAGTCTTTCTTTTTTTAAAAAAAACACAACAGGGTTTATTTGACGTTACAAAATTTTTGTGAGCCAGAATGGCAGGTGTCTGTGGGAATTGCAGTGGATAGCCTATGGGGAGTCCCAAGCTGCCTGCTTGTCCTTGCTTTCGAAAGGGAGAGCATTTAGACACCTTCCTACAGCCTTACCTTTCCGCTGCTTTCTCATCAGAGGGAGAGACAGGGCCTAATGCAAGTGTTTTCTCTAGGGAAACAGTAACCCTTCCATGCTCCTTGGCATGTCACTTCTCCATTTGGCTTTCTTTGAAACATTTCAGTAGGGTAGCGTCAGAGTGTGAGAATTTCAAGAGTCCTGGGGTGATGGTACAACCCATTTCACATTACTGGGTTCAGTAGCTGTTTTGTCCCCTTGAGACGTTCTTACACTGCCAAAGGTGTCCACTGCAGCTCATTCTTCCTCCGTATGTCTCAGTGACAGTTGCCAGAGGGTGTGAAGGAGCCCTTTGTGTTTTGATTCCCTCTCTGCAGTTAAAACCATGCAGCTTTCCTCTTTGGGATCCAAATGCAAAGAAGTCATTACTGAGTTCAACTCATTTTGTAGGTATTTGGCATCATTACCTTCCCACATCTGGAAGAATGACCACGTCAAGAAATTTTTCAGCACTTCATCTCATTCACAGCAGTTTCAGAGTTCAAGTGAGTTTTAAGGATTCATTCCTCCCCACCCCCAATAAGCATGGAATCAGTGGAAGTGCAACTTGTCTTCGCCTGTCCAATCACCCGGTCTATCCCTTTTTTTAAAGGTCCCAGTCACACTTCCCTTTATAAAGTGGGTACAACACTGGCTGCTTCTGGAAGGTAAGAGTTATTTATTGTTTCGTTTAATTTAAATTTGGCCTTCGTTCCAGTTCACTCACTCAAGGTGGCTTATAAAATGGCGGGGGAGGGGTATGACAGATAAATATTTCAAAATATTAAGAATGCAATTACAGTAAATGTGTAATATATCAAAAGGCCATTGAACTTAAAACAATTTAAAACAAAAAAACCCACAGACTTAAAAGATTTTGGGACGAAATCTTAGCGACTCCCTTCCACGCAGTCCAACTAGGGGCTGAAATCACGCCCAAATGGAAAGTTCTTTGCCTGCCAGCAGATGAATAGCAGGGAGGGGTCCAGCCTGGCATTGTTGGGAAGGGAGTTCTGCAGCTCAGGAGCAGCCATTGAAAAGGCTGTCCCTCAAGTCTTGACCAGGGAGTTCTAGACCTGAGCGAAGGGCTTCCCCAGAACATCTTAAAACCTGTAGAGGCTCCTAAAGGGAGATGCTGTCCTTCAGGTGGCCTAAAGCTAAGCCGTGAGACTGTTCACATTCTGCAGGAAATGTTTGTCAAAACTGAGCAAGATAAAAGGGCCCAATACAAAAACCAAAAGGATTGAGTTTCTGGGCAGTTTTGTTTTGTGGTTAAAAATAAAGGTTTGGCAGGTGTGCTTTTGTAGGGAAAGTCTGAAGTTGCTGTTGCCAACCCATACTGATGTTCAGTTCTGATGTAATATTTTCTATACACCTTGCTCCATGGGAATCTACTTTCCAACATCCCTGAAGAGATAAATAGGTCCCTGCTAAGCTGCTGATGTCAGTCCCCATTTCTGCTGAAGAGTCTTGAACTGCAGTGAGTGTATAGGACGGCTGGTGACCCCAGGATCCCCATCACCGTCCTGGCCCTGGCCCTAGGGGTTCTTGGGTGTGTCTGCCGGCTTGCCCAGGAAAAATGAGACCCGGTATGAGACCTTGGCTTCTGCAGTGGTAGCCTTTTGGATGGCCCTCCTTGTGGTGTTCACTGCCACCTTGAGTCCTAAGGAAGATCTGCCTCCCAGGTCCGGAGGGTCATTTTTGGGCTGGCCTTGCTCTCTTGGCCAATGTACTTGAGGTGTGTTTGGTTTGGCGAGACTGTCTCGTTCCTTCTTTGCAGGCCGGTTTGTGGCGTCGCTGGAATCCAGTCTTCACAGAACAACCCCCAGCATCATGTGTCGCATCCAGCAGCCACCCCAGTTATGCTCTCCCATGGCACGCATTCGGGTGGGACGAGCTCCTCTCTGGCCTGCCGCTCCCAGCTGGAGAACTCCTTGCCTGTCTTGCTGGCCTCCAGTTCTCAGACCCCACAGGCCCAAGAGCAAAACGGGATTCTGGAGTGGTTGCGGAAGCTGCGCTTGCACAAGTACTATCCCGTTTTCAAGCAGCTCACAATGGAGAAGGTAAGGATCCTGGGCCTGCTCCCCAAGCGCCATGGCCTTTCCCTCCTTCTGTTGTCTCCACCCAGCAGGAAGGCAGACAGAGGTGGAGGCACAGGGTGTCTCCTGCTATTTTGCGTGCCTTTGTTCTGGATTAGCATGTTTCTATACAAGTCCTATGCAAAATTATTCCCTCAAGACTGAAAACAAGTGGACTAAAGGCACTGATTGGCCCTCTGGGAGTAAGACTGACTCCTTGAATGAACTTCTTAAAGTGAATACATGTAAATTTCAGTAATTCAGTACACCTGTGCATGTTGAAACTGATCCTTGGATCTATCCTAACGTCTCCCCCTCCACCACCACCACTCCCCATGATTGGGGCAGGTGTTAAGATGCCCACCTGTGCTTTACTCACAGAAATGGGACTTCCTCAGCAGGTTTATTTGCTGCTGTTCTCCGATGCATTGTAACCTAATGATGTCAAAAGTCCACGGTGCCCTCTGGTGGATCTCCTTGCTTCTTAAAAGCAAATCTTTAATTTTTCAGTCTACTTTGTTATGGCATTCTGTACAGTGCTTAGTATGTTTTAGACACTTTATAAAGAATTCATAATAGACAAATTAAATTTTATAATATGTCTTGTTATTCCAATATATTTTGTATGATTTATTGGAATATAACTGTTAACAAGACTCCCGATAAAGGCTGGGTTACATGTTCTCAGTTTGATTAGTGTTTTTAGGGAACAGTTTAATAGGTAACTAATGAGTACTTGCACATAATATTGAGATGAAGTTGGCTGTCAGATTTTTGTTAAATGCGGTTAAGAGGGAGTCCCTGCAGTATTCACAGAAGAAGTCAAGGAGTGCATAACCCAACTCTTGTGAAAACTATGGACACGAAGCTATGATGTGTGTGTGTGACCTTTGGGAAGAGGGTTGGGCTTGTCTTATGTATACTTGTATTCTGCTCAAACACAGTGTATCCCAAGAAGGAACATATGTAAATGAACTATTTTCAGAGGTTTCATAATGAAGGCTGATGTATATTTTTCACAATGTAGTTTTTATGTCTGTAAACATGACGTGCCATAAAACTGAGTTTTAATTTATTTTCTGTACAAGTTCCTGAGCCTTACAGAAGAAGATCTGAATAAATTTGAATCCCTCACCATGGGAGCAAAAAAGAAACTCAAGACCCAGCTGGAGTTGGAAAAGTAAGTATTCAAGAAAAAAACACGTGTCAGATCAAGGAGAAAGCAAAGCCCGGCTTATATCTTTGCTCAACTACAAAGCATGTTCTCTAGAGTCAACCTTTACAGTCTTATTTTTCGTATCAAAACCCACTGTGAGCTCCTTGGAAGAGAAAAAAAACAGTATATCTGAATGCAGTCCCATCATGCCAGAGGACACAGTTGGATTTTAGATGCTTCTTTATTTTTTGTAGTGATTTCCACAACTTTCTACCTTAGGGAGAAGTCGGAGAAACGGACCCTGAATCCAGCTGTCTCTTCTTCTTCTGTGAGCACAGGGGTGGCCAGAGTTCCTCCTACAACACACTTGGCCCCGATCCAGAGCATCCGTGGTAACCATACAGCAGGTAAATTGTATGCATGAATTGGGCGAGTGTTTATTCCCCAAAAAATCCTGAACATTGCTCATTCAGCCACGATGAGGGTGGACACGTGGCTTTTTTGTGTAAAGAGAAATCCAGTGGCTCTGAGATCAAAGTGGTCCAAAACAGTGGCACTCTGTCACATTGACTTTTCTGCGCAGTCTTCTGCAAGGTGCCATATAACCAGTAACACCCATAGGTAGTCTGTGTGTCTTTTCAAAGAAACGCAAGAGTGCTCCCCTTTTGACTTCTAAAACCTATTGCCCTTTTCTCCCTTTCCCCCAAAGAGCTACGTGTCGAGGTGGATCAGCCAGGCCCTCCAAACCCCCGTGAAGGAAGCTCCTCAGAATACTCCAGCTCGTCCTCTAGCCCCATGGGAATCCAGACCCGGGAAGAGAGCTCAGATAGCGCAGAAGAGAGTGAGAGACGTAAGAAAAGGTGCCTCATTGTCTTGCAGGGTTTACCTGGTGGGCTATAGCTGACCTCTGTCTGTCTTGTAGGTTTAGAGATCCCCTTGGAATCCTCTGAGAAGGAGAAGCCAATCCCAATCCTGAATCACTTCAGCTCTGGTGCCACCAGGCCAACTGCTCAGGTTTTGCCTGTGCAGAACGAGGCAAGCTCCAGTCCGTCCACATATCACCCTGTGCCCATCCAGTTGATGACTGCAGGCTCCCCTCACATCACTCCAATGAGAATATTGAACTCTATGCACAAATCTGAGCGAGGAACCACAGACATGAAGCTCCTTTCATCATCTATGCACTCGCTTTTGTCTGTAGAAGACAGGACAAAATACTCCCTGGGGCTACCTCGAAGCAGCGTGAAAATGGAGAAGAGTTTTGGAAACACGATTATGGAAGGGATGCCAGCATCTCATCAGCCCATCCAAGTGCTCTCTGGAGTCCCTGAAAACAGCTCTTCAGCGCCTTCAGTGAACTTTGGGCCGCGAACCAAAATGGTACACGCTTCCACCCTAGACAGAATGGTGAAAACAGCAGCGCAGCCAGGAATCCTGGTGGAAGCGAGCTCCTCTGCCGCCACCCGCCACCGCCAGCACCGTCTTCCACATGGCACGACCCCCCATTAAACTCCTTGTCTCTTCCTCCGTTCCTACCGATTCCACCCTTGTGGGCCCATCATCATGCTCCAATAGTATGCAATTCAGTATGTCCCCAGCAATAATCAGCCCCCGGACGGCTCTCTATACAGCCAACACCAAAGTGGCCTTTTCTGCGATGAGCAGCATGCCCGTTGCCCCCATGCCCAGCAGCAGCTTCTGTGCAAACAGCAACACTGCCTCTTCCAACAGCCACCCACCCACCTCCTTTGCAAACCTGAGCAATGTCCCCACCTGCCCTGTTCCTAGCTCCAGTCCCACCCTGTCGCCAGCTGCGGAGAACAGTTTCTACAACAGCAGTGGTAGTGGCGGCGGCGGCGGCAGCTCAGCAGGGAGCATTCCCGTACCAAACCAGAATAACCACCACCCACACCCACACCAGCAGCCCCCGCTGCCCCCACCCCCTGGGTGTATGGTGTGCAGCTCCTGTGGCTGCAGTGGAAACTGTGGTTCCAGTGGCATGACGGTCAGTTATGCCAACTATTTCCAGCACCCCTTTTCGGGCCCGTCCATGTTTACTTTCCCATTTTTGCCCTTCAACCCTTTGTGCGGCAATGGCTATCTCAACACCCAGCAGTACAGCGGGAGCTCTGCTTTTCCGATGGTTCCCTCTCCGTACAGCAGTGGCATCGGAGCTGACTCTGTCATGAGCGGACAGTCCACCTTTGCAGTGCCACCGATGCAGAGCTTTATGGCAGGGACAGCAGGGGTGTATCAGGCCCCCGGCATGATGGGCGGCAGCGGTGGTGGTACAGGCCATAAGAAGAACGGGAACCTCTCCTGTTACAATTGTGGAGCCAGTGGGCATCGAGCTCAAGACTGCAAGCAGCCCCCAATGGATTTCAATCGGCAAGGTGAGGAACCGATTAGTTTGCAGTGGATCCACTGCTCAGAATATGTGTTCCAATATCACTGTTTGGGCAGAGGGAGGAAAATCCGAAAAACTATCGGTTTAAGCCGATAATATGTGCAAGAACATGCAGGTGGAGCTCACTAAAAATCTCACCTGCACCCTGCCAGTGCCCTGCTCTTTTCACTGGAGCAACAGGCTGTGGAAACAAACTTAAGCCAGCTGGCCTGAAATGCTGAAGGGACAAGGAAGGGGGATGGGTGACTGTGGAGCGAGCCTGTGACAGAGCCCAAAGAATCCTGCGGGGGGCAGGAAGGGCCTGCTCTTTGGTTACTCAGCTGTGAGGTTGAAGGCTGTTGGCATCCCAGAGGCACAAGGCCTTGCTCCTGGTTTCTTTCACAGATAGGGACCTCTCATGTTTAACTTGTTACTCTCTCGAAAGACATCTGACTCAGAACTATATAATGTGTCATTGGTTACCCTGTCTGAACCTTATGCAACTGACCTGCATCCATTCTTCTTCCTGCAGGTACATTTCGGTTAAAATATGCTCCACCGGCTGAAAGTTTAGATTCCGCAGACTGACACTAACTTTACAGACTTAGTTTTTTTTTGTTTGTTTGTTTTTTTTTAATGGCAAAAGCCATGGAATAATTAAGAAACGTGAAATTGGAACCTGGGCAGTCCACTTGTTGAGTTTATTATTTTTTAAATCCAAAGGTGCTTGATGTCAACACTAAGAAGGAACTGTAATGGGGGGTGGGTGGGGCATTGTCAACCCATTTACTCATTTGCCAAAATTATAACATGGATCTTAATGTTGGACCTTCTCGTTGATAGTGGAACTGGCCGACAGTCTTTTCTCTTCCACACAAACAGCAGCCCTTGGGCGGAAGGAAAGATGCCCTGCTTTGGTCTTTTGTACTGGAAGGGTGAACTCCTGGGAAGTGATGTTGTAATCGGGAGTGAAAGCCAGAGGCTGATGGTCCAGCAGCCATTTGCCTGCTGGACTTTGACATTTTGAGCCTAGGTAAACTTGCCTACTTTTTATTGAAAGAATTCAGGCACTACACTCTGGGATTTTACAGGATTGCACTACAGAAGAATGAACCCTTCTGTTCTTATTCTCTGCACTTACGGCAGCCTCAGACCAGTGCGAGAGACATTCCAACCATTGGAAATGGGCACCAGCAGGTTACGTGAACTTCAGATAAAATAAATCTTAATCCTTACTCCCTTTCTCCCCCAAAAGAACAGAGGTGAAAATTTCGGTTCATTCTGGAAACCATTACACTCTGCTTGTCAGCATTTGTTTCTAAGTGGAACTCTGTTACCAGCTGTGGAATACATTTAATTTCCAAGGGTCTACTGCCAGGCACTGAACTCCTAAGTGGGGCTTTAGAAAATTCATCACAACTACCACTGGAGAAGCTGTTACCCACCTGTTGTTTTCTGCCACAGGAAGCTACTCTGCCTTTGCAATGAATTTCAGTCTTCAAACTCTGGCAGCAGGGTTTGAGATGTGTTTTGCATTGCTACCAATTTAGATGTCACAATGGACATTTTACCTCACATCTTGGAAAGGGTTATCACTGGCCTCCTAGAACTGAAATACATTATAAAGTACTAGCATTGACGATTAGGTAGGTTTTTGTACTAAATCCAAGTTAGGATAAAGCTGGCAAAACTCCTGGGGCAGACTTGGAAAAATGTGAATTCATCTTGCTAAAGGGAGGTATTTGTTTAATTCTGTCTGGTGTGTTTCTTGTCGTTGTTTCGCTTCATTGGCAGAGTCAATGTTTGGACTGCCTCACAACAGTTGTGATCTGCCAAATTAGTATTGCTGTAGTGGGAATTGTGAGCCTAGGCAGGGTGGCTGTGTGACTGACTAGATCTTGCCACTGGAAATACAACAAGATTTGAAGTTGTTGGCTGTTTCACTGCACAAGAGGTTCTTGCTCTGAAGAGGATGGTGGGAAGAGCAGAGGATGGGGCATTCGGCTTTGCTTTTTATAATGTCTTGATAGCCCTATGCTTGTCATACCTGTTGCCTTTAAGAAACAGACACCTGATGTTCTCTTGGTTGGAGGCATCTTGGGGCAGGGGGTTGGCATAAAAACTAACCTCTGTAAGAAAACCTTTCAAGGAGATTCATTGCATTGCTTAGATTTGTGGAAATCCGGGTCCAAAGCTGCAAAAGCATCAGGTTTCTAGCACCCTATATCCAACTCCAGTTATTTCTATGCAATGGAGATGTCATATCCTTGGCCCTGTTTCACTCAAGCAGTATTACATAGGATAGGCATGAGACTAAGCTAGTTGAATTTATTCCCCAATGAAAACAATCAGGAAATTATGCCACATTGATTTTAGTAGGATCATAGTTCAGCTCCCTTTGTGTGGCCCTAGCATATAACATTTAAATAAGAGTTATGTTTGCAGCGGCTGTACTTCTGAGACTGGCTGTGTATATGGTTATTCTTCAGAAACTGTTAAAAACCTACGATGCTAATGAGAAGAGACACAGCCATTTATTTTGCTTTAATGTAGAAGCAACTTATCATTCCTTAGTGCACCTTTATGGTTACTACTGAGATGAACTTTTCAACTGGCCTGGAATATCTGCCAGATGAAAGCCAAATATTCATTTTAAAAACAGGAACCATCTAATGCTACTCAAACTTTCAGGCACCTTAACTGCAAAAATCTCTCAAACTTGTTCCTGTGACATCTGGCCTTCTCAAAAACCTGTGGATTTCTTTTCTTGCCTTTTTTTTTTCCAGGCAGAAGGAACAGTCTGTGCCCTAGCCATTTTGCTTTCAAATGGCATGGACAACAGCTCTCACTTTGTAGAGCCAAGGGAGTCCAAGAGGAGATGACTGGAGAGTTGATCTTGTTTGCTCCCCAAAGTACTGATTTGAGACATGCAAAGCAAGCCTGTTATGGAAACTGTCTTTATTCTCCCCTGTTTGACTTCAGCCCAATAGCTGATGGGGATTCATACAAGAGGAAGCCTCCATTCAAAGGAAAACCAACATTTTCCTAAAAGACAGTGTATATTAGTTTGGCTGTAACTTTGAACTAGTGGACGTGGTAGCACATGAGGCAGAATCACCAATAGCTCCAGACAAGGTGGGAGGAAGCGCAGCCCCTCCTGACTCCCAGTCTAGCGTAACGGACAATGTTGGAGAAGTACCACTTGCAACATGTGACTGAAGTATAAGATACACACTTTGACGAATGGGAACAATGTCAGCAGTAGATAACTGCAGCACAGCCCTGACTAAAGAAGCCCTGGCCTGAATCCCTTGATAAAAGCTTGCATTTTGTGCACCCATGGGGGAAAAAACTGCTTGAGGTAGCCAAAGATAAGCTACTGGAAGTCTCTGGAAAGGCACATTCTGCAGGGGACAGGATACCGTTCTGTTAAAGCCCTAGTCTCTGCAGCTGACTTAATTTCTTAAACTGGTAGAGGGTATTTTTATTGCTAAAAGGTATGCCATGCTTGCAGCTGTTGTAAAGCTGCTGTACTGGATACGGCCAAAGGCAGAACCTAAAACCATGGTAAGTCACAAACCTACCAACATCCAAACAACTTACAGTATTACTATAGCCTTGGGACTATTTCTGTATAATAAATTATTAGCCGTAGGAACCACCTAGGTTTCAAAAGTGCAGGTTAACATTATTTTCAAATATAACTTTCCACTAGGAATGAAGGAAACTATTCTGCCCATTTTGAGCCATTTCTTTTACATCTAGTATTACAAAACGTGCATGTAACTTTATATAAATATTAAAGGTTTTGTAAATATTTAATATTCATCTAACTTGATTTTGGACTGTACATGTCAAGTATTCTGGTATTGGGATTTTTATGTTTATTATACTTTGTTAAAGGTAAAATTGTACATTTTTAGAATGTTTTTATCTGAGTAAATTTAATGTACTGAAAAAAATGAAAGACCATAGTAGTAGTCTCTGTTCAGACATCCCAATTTTCCATTGGTGATTTAAAAAATGATGAGGCTTTGGTGTAATAATCACAGTAGATTAAACCAAAGGTTAACAAACAATGTCTTATCTCAAAATAGTGACTACAGAGCTCGGCAGCAGCTTTGGTTCTGTAAGCTGTCTATTCAGCAAGTTAGTCTACTGGATAACAGAAGGTCCTTTCTGGCAAAAAAAAAATCCTTCAGTGCTATGGCAGCATCCCTTGTTCTAAGGACGATGCAGATTCTTGCCATATTTGTAGGGAAGGTAATTTTTTCACAGATCGCAGATGAGGCCATGGCATCTTTCACTTCTGTATCAGTGAAAGCTTTGGAGAAATTGGTGATGGTTATGGGTTGTTGTTTTAGTTCAGACACAGCATTGAGATCAGCGTTGGAATGGACTTGTGAATGACCACGCTTCTAATCAATTCAGGATGGAATCATCCATATTAGCATTTTTTTTTTAAAAAAAGCAACATTTGTACAAGCATCAGTTATATGGATGGCTGTCTTGAAGACATTAAACTGAACAGAATATGTTAAAATTTTACAGAGAAGTGAAAGCTTACAGTGAACATTTTAACAAATAAAAGCAAGCACTGAACAGATGCATGCGAGGGAACAAACTACATCACTTAATGAGGGACTACAGCATGCCAAAATTAAGCATTGCTCTTTTCTCTCATTAGTGGAAGCTTGCTATAAAAATAATTAAACTCACAGACATGAATATACAAGGATATATTTAGTACATTTCATTACGTGTGTTAGCCACTTAACTGAATTATTCCTTTTGCATAGGACAACATCCTATTTACAACAAAGCTCAGATTTAGTTCCCATGCACATGGCAGGAAGGGCAAGTGACCAAACTCTCGGCTGCTCCCATTACCCAAACACGGCCAATCTAAAACATAAGGGCATGCTTTGAATTTGCAGGTAATATTGAGAGAAACCAGAGTTTTTAGTAAGGGCATGATACAAAAGCTATTCCACCTTTTTGAACAAAAATCAAGGACTTGTAGAAAGATTACTGTGCTTCATACATACATATACATACAAACAAATAAACCTTTCGGTGATCATCCTCTGAACCTTCTCCCTCCCTCTCTCTCAAAATCCCCTTTTTCAGTCAAGTGCTCAACTAACACCTGAAGGACAAAAACATGTCCTCTTTGATTCAGGATGGTGGTGTGTTTAACAGAGAAAATCTTGAGGAAGTGTACGACATATACAACAGAATCTTAATAGGCTGAGGTTTTTCCTAGATAACTGTTACATCATACATAACCTAGCTTTAAAGTACACACTTCCTAAAACTAGATTGAAGCTGTGGCATTTGATATATGGAAATAATTAGCAATCTGATGTAATCATCTAAAGTAGCTATACCAGGATTATTCCTCCCTCCCCACCATATCCACTGACTTATCAAAATTCACCATGGATTTAAAGCCAGCTTTTACTCCTGTTTGTTCCCTTTCTAAAAACAGTTTTTAGGAGCTCAAGCAGGATTTAACAGAAGGAGATGTCACACAGAAGTATTTCTGAGTGTTACTTAACATTCAGCCCAGTTCCTATGATCAGAGTCATGAGAACATCTCCCTTTATTGTCAGTGTAACACACATGGTATGGTTTCATTCAAATTCCAGAGGGTTTTAAAAAGCAAATCTGCCTGTGTGAATTTGTTGCAGGTCTATGAAGCTGGGCTGCTTGTCCATACTGGCACTCCAATATTCACAAACAAAAGCAAAGTATGATGGGAACACCTGCTAATCGCAACTACGGTGAGCAGGCTGGTGACACTCCTTTTCCCTCTTGGCGGAAGGGGTAAAAACTATCCTAGGCTACAAGCCACTGGGTAGGGTTTACACAGAGGATATCATACCAAAGGTCTCCTGAGAGGCATAGACCATGTACAGGAATCCATCCTCATCTTTCTCGCTTTCATACACCTCTGAAATCGGTGTAGAAACGCTCACCATGCTGTGTCCGTTTACCAGTAAGAAGAAAGCTTGATTGGAATTCAGCTGTAGGCGACGCCTGAAAAATAAAGCAAGCCCTTCAGAGCTGTCCATGGAAATCCTATGGTGAGCAATATCCCATTCCCCATCATAGCCGTGAACCGACTGCAAAACGATATGGTGGATTAAGACAAGGCCAAGCAAAGAGCAGACTCTAGAGGTCACTGGAGGCAACTCTGGTCAACCCAAACCCTATGGCAGCAAGAAGAGAGGAATGCGGGGAGTTACAGCCCACCATCTGGTGCACCTCCCTGAGATGAAAGGGACCCTCCACCTTCTGAAGACAGCCTTAAGGAACATATAGAGTACCACAGAGGAGGGGCGTGCAGTTCGGCTGACTTTAGACAGCATGGAGGGCTTTTCCCATCTTAAAACCTACATTCCAGCTACTGACAGGCTTTACATTTTTCCTCTCTGCTCCCCCACAAACAGGGGCTTATCTTCATTTCTACAGGCATGCCTTTCCTACACATCAATTTTCCATTGCTGTTTGGCCTGTTCTCCTCGCCTAACACACTGAAGACCTCAGCTTTTTTCCCCCTTTAATTCCTCCCATCTCAACTTAGTATCTTCGGCCATCATTACACCCTTTTATCTCCCCCAATATTTCCACTGCAGGCTCCTCCCCTCTTGTCATACACACACATACCAGTCTTTATATCTGCACATACAGTATACATTTCCTGTACGTCAAATAGAATAGAAGACAATCCTAACCCTGTTTTTTATCTTGTTCTCCTTCTAACCCAACTTGAGCTGCTACAGGTAAAAGGAATCCACAAAGATCACCAGGTGTAACCCTCTCTATTTACAGACTGTCCCCAAAAAGCAGGCCACAGATGGAACAAAAAGGATTTCAGTTAAATACCTGATAATTTTGATCAGCTCACTCATGTTGACGTGATCTGGGACTAGGAATTTAGTTTTATCCAAAACAGGAAGCTGCTTCTCTCCTTTGTATCTTTCAATAATTACCTGCAAAAGAGGACCAGAGTAGAGCTATAATACACAACTTCTACTACACACAGCTGCTAGAAGTCTTTGGCTTTTAGAAGCCTCCTCTATGCCTCCTATACAGTGTCTAGCAGGCAATACCCACTTGAGAGGTTGTAGTGCTCTGTCCATGAAATAACTTCCTCAGGGAAGTCATTTTTGTATCATTCCAGTGTTGGGCCAAAACCGTTCTATTTGCTAAGTAAGGCACATTAGCCTGTCGTCTAAGCCTGTGTCAATTGTGGCTTAATGCAGTCTACCAAATTCGCACCATTTATGTAATACTGCTTCCGCAGTTTTACCTTGATGTGGTTTTGAGGGGTTGGTTTTTTTTGGTTTGTTTGTTTCTACTATGCATTATATCCTGAGTTTTTTACTGCAGGTTGTCACAGCAATTATCTATACAAGACTTCATTGGATGGAGCAGAGAAAAGAGGCTGCGAAGATGCAGGGTGAGGGGAGAAATTAGTCGTTCCCCCCCCACCCCGCCATGGTTGCAGATATTTGGGGTGGTTGCAAGCCCACTTCCTTGCCATCTATTATCTTAATTGCCACTACACCTCTTTTCTCCATGTTGCCATATAACAGGGAAGGAGGGGTGAGGAGGACAAAAGGAAAAAAAACTGCCTAGTTTAAAATAAAATGGCAGGGGAGGAACCAGAATCTCAGCCTGTCTTCAGCCGTTCCTCACCACAAATGAGTCCAACTTACTAACATTTTTCTTTTATATCTTTAAAGATATAAAAGTATTTTTCTTTTATATCTTTAAAGAGGAGATCTTCTGGCTTCCCCACAAAATAGTCAAAACAAATGGAAGTCTACTCACTGGTATCTTTGTTGGATGCTGCTCTCTGATCAGCCTCACATCTTCAATTCTTTGCTCTGCAGATAAAAAAAAACCAGGGAATTTTGAAAAGATATAACATGGTTTCACAGAAAACCCACTGCACTGAATATCCAATTTCTTTACTACCTCCTTGCTTTCAACACATGTTTACATGGTCTCTAATGGGTGGAGCTTCAGCTATTACAGGGGAAAAAATACCCACGCTGGGCTGTGACAGTTGGGAGTCTTTTAAAGAAGCCCAGAAATGTGTCTGCCCCGCTAGAGGCCGGCCAGTGGTACAGCAGTGAACTTCTGTGCTGGCTGCAGAGGAGGGGTTTCCCTCCAAATCAGCCACAATGCTTTTAAAGTTAGGGACAAAAACCTCTCCCTTTCCTAGCCAGTCTACTACTGCCCACCTGGAATTCACGGCCATCTGTAGTTGTCAGGCAGGCACTGAAGCATAAGGCTGCAGCCACATGAGAAAGAAAGGGATCCACTCACCTCCCTTTCCACTAGCATATAGTGTTGTGGCAAAATTTGTAAATCCAGTGGGAAGAGGTGTGCTAGATAGGCTGATCGGGGCAGCGGTAGAAAAATAAGTCCTACTATTTGATGCTTTCATGGGAAAAAGCAGCCCTTCCTAGCAGTAACATAAATATAAGCAAACAAAAACAAGACTCGTCCATTTTCAGTTGCCGTCTTTTCAATACTGACCAATTGTTTGCCTCAGTTCTACAGTCTAAAGAGCCTGGCTGACAAGTCTCATCAGAAGAAATGTTTAGATCAATTTTTGTATTTTCTCACCTTGGTGATTCTGAAATAAGATCTGCATTGCATTTTAAATGGTCATTTAAAATGTGATTTTTTAAAACTAAACCTGCAAGACCAAAAGTGCCTGAAACTTGCTTTGTCAAGCAAAACACATGTCAAGGGTGACCTTTCTGTTCCTTTTCAGTGGTGCAACAGCCAAACAAAGCCATGACTCTTGTTCCATCCTAGCACACAGGCAGGAAAACCAGTTTAGGCAGAACAAAAAGGAGAACCAAAAAGCCTTCCTGGAGTCTTCCAAAGGGCCACTGGAAAGAAAGAGGACGCTGCCGACTCAGCCCGGCCAGAGCGTGCCGGTCGGTGGGGTCGCCTGGGCCGCTTCAGGAAGCCAGAAACCTGCAGGTGGGAGCTAGAAAGCCACACACCTCCTTTCCTGGGGCCGGGGGTGACCCAGGACGCCCTATTGCCTCCAGCTCAGCCTGTCCCGAGCTGGACAGGGTCATCCTCCCAAGATCACCACTTTGAGTCACCCAGCGAGCAAACAAACAACCCAGCACGCCTCGTCACCACCACCGCCGGCTGACACAGCAGAACAGAAACAAACAAGGCCGAGGAAGAAGAGGAGGCGCCTCTCTTGCTTTTGGCCTCCTCAGGCCAGGTGGGAGGAAAGCCCTGCCTCCCCTGCCTGCGAGCCCCCACCCCCCCCCCCACCCCCCCAAGCAGAGGGGGAACCAGCCCCTCTTCCCACCCAAGGCCCCCGCCAGGCACTGGGCTGGAACCCCCGCCCCTGGGGAAGGCTTGCGCCCTCCAGTCCCCCAACGGGCCCGGTATCCAGGGGGGGCAAATGCTGGGCCCCCCCAGGCCAGGACAGGGCAGCAGCAGCAGCAGCCCCGGCGCCCCCCTTCAGGGCCTCAGACCCTCCCCAAGAAACAAAGACCCTGAATTTACCCCCCCACACACACACACACACCGCCTCCCTCCCCTTCTGCCCAGAAGGGCCTGCGAAAGATTGGGGGGGGGGGTGGTAGCTGCAAGGTGGGGGGGGGGAGGAAGAGGCATTGCCAGGAAAAGGAAGGCGAGGAACGCCCCCTCCCTCCCCCTCCCCCTCCCCCGCCAGCTCTTGCATGTAGGCGTGAACCAGGCCCCGACCCCCCCCCCGACTCGCCCCCCCCCCCGCCCCGGGCCAGCGGTCCCTCTTGGGCCTTGGAAGCTTCGTGGGTGGGTGGGGGGCGAGGGGAGGGGAGCACCCAGCCATGATGACCGGGGGGGGGGAGAAGAGAGGAAGGGGGGGCCCGGCCCCCCCCACCTGCCCGGCCATTCCGGGGGGAAAGGAGAAAGAAGGGGGTCCCCCTTCTCCCCTCCCCCCACCGCCATCCTGACAGTCCGCGGCGGGGGGGGAGGGAGGGAGGGAGGGGGAGGAAGAGGAGGCTCGCTCCCCAGCCGGGTGTGTGTGTGTGTGTGGGGGGGTGTCTCCCCCTCCCTCAAAGGCCCGGCCCCCCCTCACCGAAGGTGCGTCTCTGCTTAAAGCTCTTCTCCGAGGGCATGGCGGCGGCTCCTGCTGGGGCTCCTCGGCTGGCTCTCCCTCCTCCCCTTCGGCGGCCGCTCGGAGCCTCTCCCGCAAGCCCCGCCCGCCCGTCAGCTGACCCGCGGCGCTCGGCGTCACAGCGGAGGGGGCACGGCGGGCGGCAGGAACGGCGGGTGGTGACGTAGGAGGGCTTACGTCATCGGCCTGCCCACCCTCCTCCACGGCTTGCCTTCCGCCTCGCGGCTTGGCGCGTGCGCGGCAACGAACCTTCCACGCCTGGGCAAGGACAGGAGAGGGAAGGCGGGGCCAGGCGTGAGGCCAGCGCGCCTGCGCGAGAGGAAGACTGAGCGCGTGACTCGGAGGAAAGGGCGGAGCCTCGCGGGCCAAGAGGCGGCCTGGGACCCCGGAGGTCGCCCCTCGATAGGCCCCGGAAGCGCCCTCCTGGAGAAACCGCCCCGGAAAACGCCGCTCCCCTTGGAAGCCCTCCGAGGGTGGCTGTCGTTGGTGGCCGGAGAGAGGGAAGCCACCGGGAGAAGCCTGGGCTTTTCCTCCTCCTCCTTTTACTCCCCAGGCACCCGGCAGCCCTTTTTTTTAAAAGATCAGCCACCATGGAAGTCAATGTAGGGGGTTCTGGAGAGACACCCGCCCCCCCCCCTCTGATCCGAAGGGCTGGATTTAGCCATGGGGACAAGGCAGCCTTCGCCCCCATGCATTGTCTCTAATCCCCTTTTAAACCTCTCTAAAACCGGATTGAGTCTGTTCATCTGAACATCTGTTCCTGTTTAAGGAGACTCTGTGTCTCTGTCGTTGCGGAACGTGGCCATGGCACTAACAAGGTTGCAGTTTTCGTAGAAGTGGCTCTGTTAGTCTGTGCAAACATAGCCATTCGAAAACAAAATTTATAAAACCAGAAACAGTGGCACCTTAAAGGCGGTTATGTTTCAGTAAGCGCTTGGTTGGATAGACAGACTTTCCTCTGTCTCTTCATCTGTCGAAGCTCATGGTGAAATAGGACAGTTGGTCTTAAGGTGCAACAGTGTTTTGGTTGTTTGTTGTTTTCTTACTTTGTTTTTGTCTGCATAGCCTATAAATATGTTGCAGTTGTGTTTGTGGCAAGAAGGCAACACCTAAGTCCATTGCAGGATGTTCTGATCAATATTTGCAAGAGCAGATCAGCAGACACTGAATTACTGATTACTCAAAGCCAAGTTATTTCCTCCGGTTGTTTCACCACAGAATGTTATGGGCACTGCAAGTGCCACTGGCATCTCTGAGCTCTAATGAGGCCTGTCATTCAGTTCATTGTCATTAACAGTGTTTGTTTCCGCCATGGTCATCTCCTTGGCTTGGGTGGATGGACCAGGAAGAAGCAAAATGAGAAGAGAAAAGCAAACCTTCCCCTGTTGCTTGACCGAGTTTCATTCTCTGAAGTAAGATGTCACTTTCAGCTGAATGTTCTGGAACGGAACAGAGATGTAATCTGGCACCCCCAAAGAAACAGGGAGAAAACACGAGTGGCCCATTCCCAACACCAAATAAAGGCTGTAAAGCTCTGCACAGACCCTGGCAATGCTTTGCTGGTGGCCTGCCCGAGGCTTGGAAAAGGGAAGACAGGGCATGCTTGTGGCTGGGCTGCCTGACAGGGCTTCTTTTATCTCAGGCCTGGGAGCAGTTCCCCTTCATGTATATTCCTGTCTTTTCTTTCCTCCCGTGAGCTCAGGCTGGCATTTAAATCTGTTTGCCCCCCAGATTTGTGGGGCATTTTTTGCTGGTCTTTATAATCTGCCATTCCTGGTTACTGACCTTTTTGTGGCTCTGCAGGCAGGGAAGCAGACACCCATTTAATTAACCTTTTTGTTTCATTTGATCATAAAACAAGAGGAATGTAGAAAATATTGCATAGACAATATGAAGAATACAGCAAAGTAAACCCCTCTCTGTGACAGTATTTTCTGGTGTATTTATTTGTAGAACCGACAAACCATCCCAGGCTTGCTGGAGACCTGGATGCATTCCCTGGGCTATAGAAATCCAGTCTGGTGGCACTAGAAGGCCTATGAGTGAAGCACTCAGAATGAAGGGCCTGTGTCACAAGGAGCCTTTACTGCCTTGTGCACTGGGGAGAAAGGATGTCTGTTTGTCTCCTGTGTGATCAATCTTTAATGGTTATTGATTTCTTTTTTAAATGCTTGCAGTCGGTATAACTGATTTGGGCTCAGTGGTTTCTGGTACCCAGTCCTATGCATCACCAGATCAAGACAGAGGAGGCAAGAAAGAATTTGAATGGGCTGGTAGTGATGAGTGGTAGCTTTTCAATGATTTCTGACTCCCAAATTGTTTGCCACTAGAGCAGCAAAATAATTACCCCATTCTGTGAGTAGTCATTAGTAGTTCCCACAGCACTTCCCCCCCCCCCCCCAGCTTTTATCATTTCAGAGATCATTCAAGTGAATGCATTACACATTTTATAGGCACATGTCAGAATCCTCCAACCTGCCTGGCCAGTTGAGATTTGATGCTTCTAGATATTACTGCTTTGGAGGCTTTCAGGAAAACCGAACCAAAAAACCTACCCACAAACTTTCTGCTCTGTTTATAAAGGATACAATGCAGTCTTACCTAGCAGGAAATACACACACATCATAGGGGCACTTCGGTCAGAGTAAATATGTATAGGCTTGTACTATGTAATTAGAAATTCTTATATACTGTTTGTATGCTGTGTGACAAATCGGTTTTAGTCTACTCTAAAGGTTCCTGTCATTTAAGTTTGAGTTATAGTCTCTTCCATTGGCTATAACAGTTCCTAAGAAAATGAAAGACAAAAGTGATGATTTCTTGCAAGTACTGAGCAACAACAACTTATTTCCAGGAAATGCTGGGGGCCCTCAACGTTTTGTGATATAAACGTTGCAAAGTACCTGCACAAACAGCAAGAAAGCTCTGGAGAGACGTTGTTGCCGACAGCCTCGTTGGCGCAGTAGGCAGCGCGTCAGTCTCATAATCTGAAGGTCGTGAGTTCGAGCCTCACACGGGGCAAAGACGATTTTGTTGCGATTGGCGTTTTCTTTCACTCGGCTTTGTTCTTGCAATGCAGTAGAAACAAGCAGGTCATCCGGGGTGCGGTACGGTGGGGGTAGAATAAGCAATGTGGGCGAAGGAAAACGGGCTGCCTGAGCCGTTCGTTTCCTGTTACAGGGAGCAAACGGAAAAGCTAGATCTCTAGCTCAGAAGCTTCAATAACTCACCTTGTCGTGCTGGGAGGGGGAAGACGAGGGGGATGTTGGCTGCCTGGGATTCCCTTCCCCCTCTGCGCGGAGAGAGATTACTCCGCACCCAGATGACCAGGCTCCTGGCAAAAAAGCAAGCCTGCTGGGCGTCGCCTTACCCTGCTGTCCCGGGCAGACGAGAGCCGCTGCAGAGACGACGTTCTGCTCGCTCAGTAATAAATTGTTAGTAATAAATTTTACTAACATTTCAAGCAAGTGGCTCGTTAAACCTATTGTTCTGTTGATTCTGCAAGCACTGGCATTTTCCTTTTAAAGAAACGTCATCAAGGTCAGTCTCAACCAGATTCAAGAGCAAATCCTGTAGGCGTTGTTTTACGCGATTTTACATAATGCGGGCGAGTGGCGACTGTTTTGGGCCCAGGCGGGAATTGCTCCACCGACGAGGGAGCGACTAGACGACCTCGGGGACCCCAAGGAAGAAGGCGGGGCTACGTAAGGCAAAGGGTGGGTGTTCTAAGCCGTGGGCGCCGCGGGGGCGTGGCCTCCAAAGAGGAGAGGAGGGCGCCTGCGTGCTTGTGCTCCAATAGCCGCTCCGGTAGGGCGTGGCCGCTTTGACAGCCTTGGCGGCCGGGGGGGGGGGGAGCGAGAGAGGGTGGCTGGCGCGGGGACTGTGATTGGCGTCGCACGGCGGCCAATGGGAACGCGGAGAGAAGGGGCGGCGGCCGGCCGGTGGGCGGGGCGGCGGGGCGAGTTCCGCCTGCGATTGGCCGGGGCGGAGCTGCGCGTGCGGCGGCTCGGCCTGGCCCGGCGGCCCTCCGCAGAGGCGGCTCCGGGGCCATGGCGGTCTGCGCGCGGCTCTGTGGGGTGGGCGCGGCCAGGGGCTGCCGGCGGCGGGGAGCGCAGCGGAAGGGGGGCGCCTCCGCCTCCAGCGCCTCCGCCGGGGACAGCAGCGAGCCGGACACCGACCCGGAGGAGGACGAGGAGGCGGAGGCGGTGGAAGGGGAGAAGGCGGCCCCGGAGCACCAGCAGCAGCAGCAAGAGGAGGGAGGAGGAGGCAGGCCCCAGGAGGAAGCGGGACCGGGAGGAGCAGGAGGAGGAGGAGGAGCAGGAGGAAGGGGGGCGCCGCCGCCGCCGCCCTCCTCGCGGGGCCCGGCCGGGCTGTCGCTGCTGGAGCTGCCGCCGGAGCTGCTGGTGCAGATTTTCGGCTCCCTGCCGGGCCCGGACCTGCCCAGCCTGGCCTTGGTCTGCCGGGCCTTCCGCCGCCTCCTCCGCACCGACACCATCTGGCGCCGCCGCTGCCGGGAAGGTCAGCCTCCCCGCGGAGGGAGGGAGGGGAGGGCGAGCGGGGGGGGGGCCGCCGGGCAGGGGCGCTCCTGGGGGGGCGGGGGGGGCTTCCGCCTTCGCTTTGGGGGTCCTCGGCTGGGTCGCCCGTTCACTGACCTTGGCAGGCTGGAAGGCTGAGTGAACCCGAAGCCTGACTGCTCCCAGGGGTCAAGGGTCAAGCGGCCCCTTGAAGGGTGACCCGTTGCTTTCAGGGAGAGGGAAGGAGGCCTATCCCCTGACCTGAACTCCTCCTGGCGGTTGTGGGGTTTCTCCTCCGGCAACCACCGTTTCTCTCCAGCCCTCATCAGGAGGCCTTCCCCGGGCCATTGGGGCTCTTCGAGAGCAGGAAAGGGAAGCCTCCTTCGCTTAGAGCTCCTTCGCTGCCACTACTCTCGGCCCATGTTTTTCTCCTTATTTCTCCTGAGGCAAAGCTCTGTGGGTTAGGGAGGCTGCATGGCTGGGCAAGAGCCTGGACGACATTTGCTCCCAATGAAAAAAGGGACACGTAGTTTGAAGCAGGATAAGAGAAGGAATGAAGTGTGAAGCAGGAGCAGATCATGCTCTTGAGCTGACAGGGACTACGTGGAGGCCCACCTACTAGCACATTGCAGACCTTGGCTCATCTCTGGCCATTTATAGAAGGCATTCCACATAGAAAGGGGGCAACTTTGGATACTTGCTCTTTCTTTTCTTAAACCCTCCCTTGAAAAGCCTGTCTCTAACCTGGGTAGGTTGGATGGCAGTTTCTCAGCCAGCCTGGCTTTTGACTTTGGAAGTTCTTGTAGGGACTAAACGCTCCAGCAAATTGGGACAAAAGAAAACCACATTGGCAGAGCCCAAGGACTGCTGTCTTGGCACCGGGTGGTTCACTGTTGTATAAACACATACATGGACTTCCTTAACTCGGCATGAATAAAAAGAGTAACTTGTCAATGTAAAGGTTCCTCCACCCTTCTGAACGATCTCCGTGTCCATTTGAACCTGTATGTAGTCAAACCATCATTGATCCATTCAGTTTGTGGATTGAAAAACAACAAACGCCACCTTTTTCTAATGTTATTCTTGCCAAAACTGTTAGAAATCTCAGAAAGGCTGACATGCGTTGTAGTTAGTTAAATTTGTATAGATGCTTTTTAAAATGGACTTCTATGAGGAATTTATTTTTGCTACAGTTTCTTATTTGGCTTTGATCCTGAAGAGAGATCCTCAAACTTTTTTTTCCTGTTGTGTAGCTTTGTTGTGTAGCCTTATACAGCAAAACCAACAAAGTTTACGAACTTGTTAGTGTTTCAGGTGTCATGAGGACTTTGCATTGTTCAAAGTTCTCGAATTTCTCCTGCCTATTTTTTCTGCTATAATCTGCCCTCTTGAGCTCTGTGCCCTATTCTGAAAGTGAGGTAGGAAACTTCCAAAAAGCACAAACTTCCCCAGAGTTTTGAACTGGAGAAGGTCCTTGGCGTAACAATGCTGTCGTTATGACAATATGTTCAGGGCAGACCGAACCCACCTAGCTACCTCCGAAAACAGCTAAATGGTTGTGGGTTATCTGAATTGTCTTTCCTTCCTTCTTGTCCTGCTCCCAATCTTTACCTTTTACACTTTGGTTAGCAGAATAGATACTTATCTCTGTTGGTGTTTTCCAGTGAAGGGAAACCTATGCAAATTTCAGCAGCACTTTTTTCTACACTATTGTTGCACCTGAGGAAACATCTCCATCAAAGCCCAGAATCCCTGTTATAACTTGCACCCATCACTACAAGCCCGCCCACCCCAAATTTTGTCTTGCAAAGCACACAAATGAGCCATTCATGAGCTGCCTAAACATCAAAGTGGGGGACACACTTTATCCTGTTGCTGAGAAACAACACACTCCTGTATAGTTTTAAAGCCTTAAAGTAGCTTTGCCTCTTTTGGACTGTGGCTCACCCAATCAGATGCACAAAGTGTTTTGACCTCACTCTGCGATTCTCTAGCCATAGGGACTCTTTATGTACTTTAAACACTGGATGATACTCCATGCATCTGATGGATTGAGCTATATTCCATGAAAGCTTGAGCTGTAACAAAACTGTGGGTCAGAACATCTCCTTTGAGATGCTGCAGGAGGCTTATTGTCCAAACTTCAAAAACAGTCATTTGAATTCTGGGACTGCAGCCAACATGTATGAACACAGGAAAGAGAGTGAACGGTACTTGGCCATGATGGTGGTGGTTTCGTTCCAGAACCAGCCTGGATGGGTATGATCAGAGCAAAGAGGAGGCTGGTCCCTTGAGTGGAAGTCCCTCGGATTCGCCGGGCAAGGCAGCGAGATGTTCCTCTCCCAATGGCACCATACAGGGACTCCTCTCTCCTCCTGTTGACGTGCTCTTCTCTGTCTTGTTGCAGAATATGGTGTCTGTGAAAATCTGAGGAAACTGGAGATCACTGGCGTGTCATGTCGAGATGTGTATGCCAAACGTAAGTACTCCATGTACAGGCCCTGCTCTAGTTCTTTTTCTGAATGGGGACTTGCCCTGATCTTTAACTGGACTCAAAAGGGTCAGGTGGAGAAGGTGTCCATGTCCGTGGATGATTGTAGCTGTGAAGCCCTAATGAACTTAGTTCATTATCTGTGCACTCCAGAAATGTCCAGATTTGAAGCCGCTCTCCTGCCCCCACTTCCTTTAAACGTAATGATGGGCCTGATTCTTGTTGTTCATTATTAGCAGGCTTAGCAGCAGGCAGAGCTCCTTCCCCAAGTCTGCATGGATGAGCCAGGTGGTGGTTCGGACCAGGGTTTGGGCGAGCTTCCTTCCTTTGCCTTTTGACCAGGCTTTGGACCGATGCCACTGCTCAGATCAAAGGGATCACCTGCTTTTGTGCAGCTGTTCCTGAGACAATTCCAGTTAGCGTGCAAGCCCCTGCATTTTGAGCCAAGCCCTCTTCATGTTTCGTGCCAGTGTGTGCTCATCTCTGGGATTTCCAAAAGGTACATGCCTGTCACAGTGGAGGGGGCACCTGAATCCTTTTCCAGGAGAAGCAAATAAATAAACCCCTCCTTAGCCCTTGACAGCCCTTGGCTGTCTCTTGAGTGGAGCCTAATGTTTGTTCAGCTCACCTAGGCAAAAATGTCATTAGAGGAGGTGCACGCTGGCTTCTCTGGATGAACCCTTGACCGTCCCTGGTTTGACTTAACTGGCACCTGTGTGAGAAACAGGGGGGGCTATGTTTCCTTCTGTAAAAGGAAGTTCTTGCTTTAACATTGCTTTTTCCCTCGAGGTTTCCTGCAGCCCCCTGAGATGTCTTCCGTGATTCTTACATTTAAAAACTCCAGCCCCTTATCTGCAGCAGCAGCACCCCAATGCTGTAGATGTGGATGTGGCATGGGAAGAAGTGGGGGGTGATGATGGGGACCAGAGTTCTCATACTCAGCCTCCTGTGTCTGTTCAGGTATAAATCCACGGGTGAAGTCAGGGCGCTTTATGAAAATCCTTCCCGACTATGAGCATATGGAATACCGAGATGTTTACACCTGTCGTATGTACCTCTTACTGGCAAATGCTTTCTGCATTTCTGTGTAAGCATGGTGTGTGCCCGTCTGACCACTAAACTAGCAAGTAGAGCTTTCCGGGCCATTGGAGGCGGGATGTATGTGTTGCCCACACCAGGGTTCACTGTAAGGAGTCAGCAGAGTCTGAAAACATCAGTCATCCGCCCCTGTCATGTCATGCTGGGGCTTGGGGGCCTGCATGACTACAAAGGTGTAACACTCCCTGGCTAGGGGAACAGGATTAGAACAGCTTGTCTGTCCCAGGAAAGGAAAGCTCGGCATCCTCCTAGCATTCTGTATCTCCTTACCTCCATCCTGTGGATTCTGCATTGAGTCTTCTAAGACTTGCTGCTGGACCTTGGGGCAGGGGGAGTCCCTGCTGAACCCAGAATGGACTGGGTGAAACCTGGCCTTAATGGGAACTAATGCCATGCTTGCCATAGCTTCCTTTCACCAACTTGACGGAAAGATCACAAAGTAGTTGTGCAATCCTCTGAGTGCTCTAATGCTCCACAGCAGACATGATTTGAAAGGAAAATGAAGAGGAGGAAGGGAAGGAAGCGGAAAGGGCCTTCTGATGTTCAAGTAAAAAAATCTGCATTTGGTTAAGTCTTAAGGCAGAAAAGCAGGCTGAGCTGCAGATGTTCAAATGAACTTGAACCAGAAACTAAGATGATTCCAGGTTTCATGGGACTTCCTGAGAGGAAGCACCAAGAAAAAGAAAGACGGCTCCTCTGTTTTTGAAAACAGGTCAAACGTTTGGATGAAAGCTCTCCTTCCCTTAAGAAGTCTGATAATATCTTCTAGGATTCTTAAATACAGAATGGTTTTCTGATTATGCTGGCCGGGCAATGGGACATCCTGTGTCCAAAAATATTCAGATTAGACCTACAGTATCCATTCATTAGCCAATAATTAGTGGAGAGTGCAGTTGAGCCAAGTCAAGGAACTTTCACATGCTTTCACCAGCTGTTCTGCTGAACTCAAGGAGTCTTCAAAGACACTTACTTTTTTTAGAGCTTCCTTTTCGTTGGCTTCCCCAAAGCTTTGAGGTGCTAAGGGTTTACTGGGAATAGTGACCCGAGTCATTACGGTTGTTGCTTTGCACGGTGGACCAGCTGAAGCCTCAAGGCTTGTTGTGTGGCACTGGCTCTCCCAGTGCACCCACTGGGGCTACAACAGGGCCAGGATGCATATGGTCGGCGAGCAGAAGGAGGAAGCCGAGAGGGAACGTGCGATATTAAAAGTAACATCCATAATGTGTCAGACTTGAAACTCGTTGTTCTCCTCCTCTTAACAGCCATGGAGCAGAGCTGAGCCAGGGCAGGAGTGGACCCAGACCTCAAGTGGCAGAGGTCCAGCCCTAGATTTCCTGGGTCCCCCCGCCTCCGCCCATGCCTCCACAACTGGCTCATCCCTTGAAATAAATAGCAGTGAACTGGATTTGTATTATTACAAGGATTTTCATTAAAATTGGGGAGAGGTGAGGGTTTTGGCTTCCCTGTCGTCTGTGCTCCTCCTCAGGATTGGCAGAAGCAGAGTAAATTGGGCCCGATAAGTGGATCTGCCTACGGAGGAGGTGGGTTTCGGGCTGGCCACCCTGCTTCCTTTTCCCTCTTGTACACAGGGCTCTCTGACCCCGGCTGCACGCTTCTGTTTGGCTTCAGAGCATTTCCCTTCTTTCTCTCTCCTCTGATATCCTGGTGTTTCCCTCCAATTCTCTAGTGCTCCATCGATACCGGCACATCCTGGGTCTCTGGCAACCAGACATCGGGCCCTATGGGGGACTGCTGAACGTAGTGGTGAGTATGCTGGCAAAGCGTCTCTAGGCACCCACTTCAGCCTCCTCATTCCATTCCTGGGAGGGAGTTGGAGGCCTGGTTCCAGCTGAAAGCTGGACGGTTGATCTCCGTGCTTGTACCGATGCGCTAGAAGCCCTTCAGGTCCCTGCAGAAGGTCTTGTGGAAGGAGAGAGGGGTCGGAGACCCATCAGGAGCCCCTGAGCCCAGAGGAGCACAGGGGTTCACCCCAAGAGGCCAGGCAAGAGGGCGGTGGTAGGCAGGCAGGCAGGCAGGTGGGCCCCAGGCGGCAGCAGCAGCCCACCTGTGCTTCCTGGACAGGCAGCCTGGAAGCTTTCCCTTGAGCTAGGCACTGAGCCACTCTGCTGATGCTTAGAGCAAGGCGAAACACACACACACACACACACACACACACACCTCCCGAAGGGCTTTTCTCCTCCTGAGTTGGAGGCTCTCTCGTCTTCACGTGCGGTCTCCTCTCAGCTCAGCTGCCCTCTGGAGCTGAGGGGGCTCAGGGGGCCAAGGGACCTGGCGGAAATCTGGATCTGGCAGCTCCAGGAGAGGAGCGCCTCTTTTTCCCTCTTTGCAAACGCGCTTGCCCTCTGAGCAGCTCAGGGGAACCCGCCTTGTGGCCAGGCGGTGCCTCCTCCTCTGCAGAGCCGTTCACCGGGCATCACTCTTGGGAGGAAAGCCAGGTGGGTCTTGAAGCCTTCACCCTTTCACCCTTGACAGGTGGATGGCCTGTTCATTATTGGCTGGATGTACTTGCCCCCGCATGACCCCCACGTGGACGATCCCATGAGGTTCAAGCCCCTGTTCCGGATCCACTTGATGGAGAGGAGGAGCGCCACCGTGGAATGCATGTATGGCCACAAGGGGCCCCACAGTGGGCACGTCCAGGTGAGTCTCTGCTTCTTCCTGAGGCGTTGGAGGAGCCGTCAGGCCTTCGCCTGGACCTTTCAGTCTGGGGTGTGGCTCTGAGCATGAAAGGCTTGGCTGTGCTTCTGTCATTTGCACAGATTGTGAAAAAGGACGAGTTTTCCACCAAGTGCAACCAGACCGATCACCACCGAATGTCAGGGGGAAGACAAGAGGTAAGCCCTGCCTGGCAAGGTGGTTGTTACACAGACGGACCCCCTGAACTGTCCTCTCTGGCTGGCATTGGAGGAGGAGGAGGAGGAGGAGGAGGAGGGAAATGGTCCCATGTCTTTGCAGAGGAACCTTACCTGCTTCCTCATAAATCAGTCCCATTGAGTTCGGTTGGACTTACTCCTGTGTTCATACGCTGGCCTAAAACAATGGTGCCTTGCATCTGGGCCAGGGGTGGGAACTTAGGGTGCCCCCCCTACATCATCCCCCTGGAAAGAAAATAATCCCCAAGGGGGAAAGGAGCATTGTTTTTCTCGGTGCCCCTGGGAAGTTTTACGCATTGAAAAGTGCAGGCCTACTTAAGCCCCCCCACCCCCACCCCCAGCTTCTTTTTGCAGGGCCAGCACAGGCCTCAGCAGGTACTGGCTTCAGGACCCTCCCGCTGGGGCCCTCAGTGTTGGCCCCCTTTTGCCTGAGGCTCATCTTTATTCGATGGCCCCTACAGTGGTTCACAGGCCGGTATGATGGTCAGTGGGGGCATAAGGAGGAAACAGTCGTTTTTGGAGAGGCTGGCATAGCCGAGGGGAGGGGATTTTTGGACTCCCAGTCCACCAGTCCTTTGAGCGCTTGAGCTTTGGAAATGTGTGAAGAGGAGATGTGTAGGGAGAGCAGTGTGCCAGGGCAGAAGGGGTTTTGTCGCTCTGCCTTAGACTCCACGAACGGGCCAGCTCAAGACACAACCTTCTTTCAGTGGGATTCCGGAAAGGACAATCCGCTGGAGAGGTGTAGGAAGCTGGGTGAGCCACAGCAGAAGACTAGCCGCCGTTGCTGCCGCCGGGAGCAGCTTGCTTTGTTCCAGCTCCTCTACGCCCAGCCTGGATCCCGTGCCGGGTGGGCGTGCGTGCGCGCGCGGAGGCTCACGGGCGGTGCTTTTCTCTTTCGGGCTCTTGCAGGAGTTCCGGACGTGGCTGCGAGAGGAGTGGGGGCGGACGCTGGAAGACATCTTCCATGAACACATGCAGGAGCTCATCCTGATGAAGTTCATCTACACAAGCCAATATGAGTAAGCAGCTGGGGAAGCAGGGTGTCTGTGTACGAGGACCCTCGTGTTCCTTCTGCTGCCACAGCCAAAAATGGAGTCAACTGTTTTGATTCCAGCATAAATGAGCCTAGGAAAAGGGAGCGGCCGATGCCCTTCGCTAAGCACGGGGCAGCTCCCAAGAGAAAAGGCGGCCGAGGGCTTGGCTTCCTTGGCTTGCCAGAGAGGCAGAGGCCTCGGCCGTATCTTCTCTACTTACAAAACAAATTGGGAGACGGTTCGCGGAGGCCAAGAGCGATTCCCGCCAGGCAGCCACCCTGCAGCTGAGGGATGCCCGAGAGGGGCCCGGCCTCCCTCCCTCCCTCCCTCTCAGTAGTCTGTTCCCTTCTTCAGGCATCGTTGGTCACCCAAGCCTGCCCCTTCCCTTGCCCTGGAGGGTATTTCGGTCCAACACAGAAGGGGCCCGTGTCACTTTTCCATTTGCTGAAGTCAGTTGGGCAAAAAAGAAATGGCCTTGGACAACACCGCTCTTAAGCTTCTTTTGGTAAAATCCTCTTCCTCAGAGTTGATTCTCAAAAGTGCCAGATTTCCCTGGCAAAAACCGAAGGGTTGCAAAGGAGCAGGCATGAAGCAGGGCTCTGACCGGGAGGAACAGAGATGATCACCGGCAGAGGGAATAAGGAAGGAGTGGCGTTGTGGGGGGAGGCCAGAGGCCTGAGGCACTTCCAGGGGTTGCAGTCACTGGCCTTCTCCTCTGAGTGTCCCCTCCCTTCAGAAAAAGCTTCATTGGTAAGGGTGCCTGGCTTTAAAAGAGACACCCTGGTGCTGCACGTCAACATGCCTTGCGAGCCATCCCTGGGCTGGACGAAGGGCTGGGGGCTGACTCACCTCATTTCTATTCAACCTTCTCTTCCAGCAACTGCTTGACGTACCGACGCATCTACCTCCCTCCCCAGAGCCCTGATGATCTCATCAAGCCGGGCCTGTTCAAGGGGACCTACGGCAGCCACGGCCTCGAAATCGTCATGCTCAGCTTCCATGGGAAAAAAGCCAAAGGGACAAAAATCACGGTGAGCGTTTCTGAGCCATTCCCACAGGAAGGGGCCTTGCCCTGCCCGGCCTTTGGGGCACAGAACGGTGGCTGCCTGTCCGCCTTCCCTCACCTGCTAGGAGGGGGCCAGGCAGAGGGACGGGGCAAAGGCAAAGAGGGGCTTTTCTTGCAGCTTGGACTCCCGCAGGGGTGAGGGGCATATTTGCAACCAGGAACCCTCAGCTAGCACACCTCTAGTGAACAGGCCTTTTGTCTGGACTTCCTTCATGGATTTGGGCTGACGGAGGCTAACCATTTATCTGCACAGTCGGTCTCCCAATAGGCAGTGAAATAGGGCAGAACCTTCCCGAGGTCTTTGGAATAATGGATTTTGTGGATGAGTGCCACGAGCTGAACAGAGGTGGAGCCAGCCGGACTTCCCTTTGGATGGTATTCCGCAACTGAGTGGCTCCTCTGTTTTCCCTAGGGTGGGTCTGAGTGAAAAGGTGGGAGGGAGAAAGAGCACGGGAGCCCCAGCCGCTGACCCACCCCCAGCCCAGAGTTCCTCTTTATCTCACTATGTCCGCAACAGGCTGTGTGTCCGGATTGTGGTCTGTGGTTTTACCGCGGTCGGTCTGCAGGCAGGAAGACAGGTAGGGCTGTTCCTTAGACCAGCAGGAGGGGATAGAAGGGGCAATGCCATGGTGGCAGAGGAGAGGGAATCGAGAGTATTGTGTGTGTGTGTTTGGGCGCTTGGGAAGTATGGAGTGGCTGCCCTGGTCACAAAGAGCAGCCTGGCAGAAAGAGCAGAGGGGTCAGTGGAGGCCAAGGAGGAGGAGGAGGAGGAGGGAAGGGCAACAGCCGAAAGGGCTGAGGTGGCGGCGGTTGGCATGGTGTGGAGCCGTTCCATTCTCTTTCCCTTCTCTCCCCTCCCTCCCTCCCTCTCCAGGGTGACCCAAACATCCCAGCTGGCCAACAGACGGTGGAGATAGACCTGGCGCATCCCATCCAGCTGCCAGACATCGACAACCTCAGCAACTTCAGCGAGCTCTCCCGGCTCGTCCTGGAGGTGCAGCAGCAGGTCCAGCGGGAGCAGCAGAGGCAGCAGGAGGCCGAGGAGGAGGGGGCCGCCCCAGAGGGGCAGGTGCCGCCCCGTGAAGAGCTGCAGCTGGAGGCTCCCTGCCCGGCCGGAGACGGAGAGGGCCCTGCGGAGGAGCCAGGCCCCGCGGCTCAAGGCTCCCCGCCTGCCCCTTGCCCTTTCGTGCTGCCAGGTGGCATCGCCTCCAGGAACGAAGACTACCCCCGGACCTGCAGAGCCTGGTAAACATGAAGAGGGAGGGAGGGAGGGAGGGAGGAGCGTTAGCCTTTCGAGGGGGGGGGAGCTCCTCGAGGGAGAGGCGGCCTGTGACCCCTGGGCCGTCCGGCCGAGCCCCTGCGGAGGAAAGGACTCCAGCCCCTCAGGCGCTGCTCACGGAGGGACGAATGAACTCTAGACACAGAGAAAGGCTGTTTGGTTTGTGTCCTGGGGGGCGGGAGGGGGGGCTTTTTCTTTTCCAGGAGCCCATGGGGTGGCAACCTTGTTTTGCCTTAGTGGCCCTTTCAGTTCTATCAAATAAAAATTTCCCATGATATTTTACAGTAATGGAAGAAATGACAAAAGGACAAGAAAGCAGGAACAAAATAATTAAGCATCACGTGGGAGAAATATACCCCATTCCAAAACTGTTGAGTGAAAGCAGGAAATGGGGCACTATCATGATGGGGAGGGGCTGTGCCCACCCGTGGAGGGGGGCTTTAATTTGAGTCGTTAGCACAGTCCCCTGCAGCTGCAAAAAGAATCAGTGCTACTTAAAAGACTCCCTTGAACTCTGGAATGGGGGAAGAGATCATGAAGCCTGAACCACCGAGTGCCAGGGTGGGTGAGACCCCTGGGGACCACGCTCTCCCAGACGGGACGTCCTGGGTCGTGTGGCAGCGCGGCAGAACCCCAGCTGCCCAAACGCTCACCGTCCCCTGGGTTTTTCTTTTGTGCCCCTCAGCTTCTACGGGATGGGCCTCATCGCTGGCCATGGGTTCACCAGTCCGGAGCAGACGCCAGGTGTTTTCGTCCTGTTTGATGAGGACCGTTTTGGCTTCATCTGGCTGGAGCTGCAGTCCTTCAGCCTCTACAGCCGGATCAAGGTGGCCTTCCAGAACGCAGACCCACCCTCCCGCGAGGCGTTTGATGAAATGCTGAAGAACCTTCAGTTGCTGACATCCTGATGGAGGAGAGGTGGTGGGCCTCCAAGAAGACCATGAGAGGATTTGCCTTTCTCATCTTCATGAAGGAAGGGAGGGGTGGGGGAGGCGGCTCTGGGGTCTCATCGCGAGGGACAGCATGCACTTCTCCACACGGTCTTTTAACCCAAATGTTCACCTGCTCCTTCGCATACTAACGGTACTTCCCCTGTATGCTGTGTCTAGTTTGTAATATAGAGAGTGCGCTCTGCCTGTTGGATGGGTGGCTGGAGAAGGCAGCCTGCTCACCTGCTTTTGGCCCACCTTCCCCTTTGGACTCTGACCCCCCCGGACAAAGGAGTCCCTCGCCTTCTTGCAGGCAGCACATGGGACTGAGTGGCAAGTGTGAGCCCATGTCTTATTAAACTCATGATGGCTGACGGTGGTTCTCTCTGGACAGGGCAGCCGCCGTTCGCTCTTCAAGCCATTCTGCAGCGTTCTCTTCTGAGGACACCCCATGGATGGCGCTTTAAAATGGTGATGGGTATCGAGCGTTCATACCATGCCTGCCTTAGTCTTCTCCCACTTTCCCCTGGGACGCTTGCCTTCCACTGTGAAGTATAAAAGCTGGCAGGGATTTTGGGAGGCAAGGAGGGGGCGGGCCAGCCCAGTAGCCTCAGCCTTGTGGCCCTCTTTGGCCTTTCACTCCACGGGTCTTCTTGCCTCCCTTTATCTGCTGATGAAACAGCCTTGGCTCTTCTGGGCTATAACGTGCCGTCGTGGCTGAGAGTCGTGCAGGGGGAGGGAGGCACTAGGCCAGTGGTTCCCAACCTTTTTTGAGCTAAGTAACCTGTGACGCCACCGCCACCGTATTTGCATAAAAAGGCACTTTTAATGGAGTAAAATCATCCCTTCTCAGAAAGCAGAGGCTTCTTTCTTCCTTCCCCCAAAGGGCCTGCTGCTCATGCAAACACCTATATGCTAACTTTAATGTCCCGCTTCGAAAGGTCAAGGAAGAAAGGGTTTAGCAACGGCTACACCACATAAAAGCAACCTGTGACTTCTTCAGAAAACACTTTGTGACCCCCTTGGCAATCAAAATCGTTCCCCTCACCCCACCCCCCGGGTTGGGAAGCCCTGCTCTAAGCCCTCCCTTTTTTTCTGCCTGTGGGTCAGACCCTTACAGCTCCCAGTGGCCACTCCTTGGGGAGGCGTGGGGAGGGTTTTTTTTTTCTTGATTAATTTGCAGTGTTGTCAATATTACTGTGGCTAAAGACAGATCCTTCTGCAGCACCCAAGACAACCTCTGTGTTCCATGGCAAATAAACTGGGCAGGCCTCTTGGCTTATGTGAGGGCTTATGCAGAACCAGTGATGATCTGGATACTTCCTCCCATTTTTTTATAAGAGGGAAGGCATCCATCGACCCGGTTGGGCAAATCTGGGAAGACCTGCTGGGCCCCTGGTGACTCCCCGCAGAGCAGCCTTTTGGAGCTCAAAGTGGCAGCCCCCTTTGGGTGACTGAAGCAGATCTCAGGGTCTGGACTTCCTAAGGCCAAGCATCTCACCCACCCGCACCCTCATGAAAAGAGTAGCCTTCCTCTCTTGGCGTTGCATGCCTGGCTCACATTCTGAAACCTTAGGGACCTTGTGTAAGCCTGCTGGAAGCAGCTTGGCCCTGGTCCAGCGTGCCAGGGCTTGTTCCGAAACTGCTCTCCCTTCCCTCGGTTGTCCCTGGGGCCTTTGGCAAAAGAATCTCCCTTTAGACAGCTGGAGATGGGAAACAAATGTCTAATTGGGGGCATTTCTCCCCTCCTTTCCCATGGCTGCTGCTGCTGCTGCTCTCTGGAATCTCTAGCAGAAGCTCTATTAGAAATCCCCAAAGTCATAGGGCCGAGGAAACAAACACGACCAGATGTTTTCTCTGTTCCTCTGCTGTTCGTTTCCCCTGGGCTGAGGACAGATGCATTTGCTGTTTGCTTTATGCTAATGCTGTGTCAGTGCTTTCCAGTGTATTTTGAATTCTGTCCCATAAGATGCACTGCCCTTTCTGTTAACAAGCCACATCCTTTGGGAGACCTCACGTAGCCCTGGGAAAGTGGGGAGGCACCAGCAGCAAGCAAAATGAGTGGAGCCAGAGCGATGCTCCAGCCCAATTAAACCCCATTGATTTAGTCCAGTAAGGTTCGGGGAAGGCAGATAAACCTCCCTGGAGATGGGTGGGTCGGTCTGAAACAGGCGCACACACATGGGGGAGAGGGGGAAAAGAACTTAAAGGTCTTGTATTGGTCCTTTGTGTGGAAGGGGCTGCCTACCCTCCAGCTGACATCCGGTTCTTGAATTCAGACTAAGTGAGCCCAGTGGGGCTGTGACAAGCCCAGGTGGATTACAGGAGGGATCACAAAGTTTGGGATTGCCGGATTCCCAACAGCTCAGGCAGAAGGTTTAGGCTTCATGAGAGTTTTCGTCCATTTCTGGAAGTCTGCTGGGTTCCTACTCTGGAACTTTACGGGAGTTGTAGATTGGCTGGAAGAGGATTTCATCTGCCATCTCCCTTGATGAACTTGTTAAAATTGCTGAGGCCCCTGTGAGACATGTTTCTGCCTTTCCCACAGTTCAGAGGTTTGCTTGTGCAGAAGGAACAGGCCTTTGCAATGTGCAAGAGGAATCCAGAGAACCGACAGCCAAGCTGCAAAAGTGCTTGTGGTTTGTTTTAAGGCCAGTTTAATTTCTTTGCCTGGGCAGGAAGGGTGGGGGCTGAGCAGCCTCGGATTCACTCACCCGGTGCAGAGCCAGGCAGCGCAGATCTACGGAGATCTGTCTCCCCCTGGGTGCTAACTCATGGTTTTTACCAAGAGCCTCCAACCCTAGATCATAGATTTTTAATTAAATGCTGACTCTGCCCAGGAGGCGTCATGGGCCAACGGAAGGAAACTCATCGGGTGCTCCTACCAAGGAGTAACGCACCTGGCAGAGCCGGCCTTCTCTTCCTCTGGCATTTGCACGTTCCCCAAAGGGTGCGTTCGCCCTTTTTGCCGTTTCAGCAAGGGCGGGGCCAGCCAGGAGCCACGCGAGCCGAGCAAGAGAGGCCAGCAGCTCCGACCCCGGGGAACGTCCAGTTCAGCTTTCCGTCAGAAATGGGGAGCGGCGGCGCTGCCCGTCCCGCGCCTCGGGCCCACTCGTGGGGCGGGCGGGGACCTCGGCTCGCTCTGCCGGGCTCCGGCCACCCGGGGGCGGCCCCGCAGCGCCTCGCCTCGCCTCGCCTCCGCCAGGGCGCCGTTTTTGACCCGCGCACCGAGTCGCCTGCCCGGGGGCCGCCGCGGGTTCGCGCGCTCTCTTGGTTCCTCGACATTCCGCGGAGTGGACGTGCTTCTCGCCGCCTGCTCTTCACCGTAGCAACGCACGGCGGGGCAACTTGGCCCGAAGGGGCCCGCACTTGGAAGGAAAACCCGCCGTCCTCAGCTGCGTTTGCTCTGAACTGCGTGCCAAGCAACTGGCCCGGCGGCGTGACCGTCAAAGGAACCGAGACGCAAGCCTCCCCGCGGCCGCCCGTCCTTGCCCCGGCGCAGCCGCTCGCCTCCGGGGCGCCCACCGGCCGGCCAGGGCTCCGCGGGTCCCTTCCTTCCGGGATCAGGCCCACGGCCGGCCCGCCACGCCAAGGCTGCCCTCCCGTCGACGGCGGGGTCTCCGGAGGCCGGGAGCGCCGCCCGCCGCTTTTCTTCCTCCTCCTCCTCCTCCTCCTCCTCCTCGGCTCCCCGCCGGGCCGCGGGGCGGGGAAGAGCAGGAAACACCACCACGCCGGAGTCCGCGCCACCTGGAGACAAGGGCCGCCGTCATCCAATGCTGTACTGCCTCGAGGGCACCGGATGATGAGGATGATGAGCTAGACCGGGAAGACCGCCTTCCCGCGAGCCCGCCCCTCCTCTCCTCCCCCGTCTTCTCACGTGGCAGCCACGGCTCTGAGTCTGCGCTTTTCCTTCCGCCCGCAGGAAGAGGAGGACGCGGCGGCGGCGGCGGCGTTGGTGCGGGAGAGACGCTCGGCCCGGGAGCCGCCGGAGGAGCGAGGCAGGAGGTGAGGTGAGGTGAGGTGAGGGGGGGGGGCGCCGCGGGGCCGAGGGGGAAAGGGGTCTCCCCGCCCCCCCCGCCCACCCGCTGGGCGAGTCCTCTTGCCAACGCTGCGCTTGGGCCAGTCTGCCTGTTCGGCGTGCAGGGCACTCCTGGGCACGTGCAGAGTGCCTTTCCTTCCGCCACCAGGAGCTAGGGACGGCCCAGGGAGGTTCAGGAGGGCCCCGAGCGGGAGGTGGCGACGTCCTTCCAAAGCCCCGGCAAAGAGATGCGTGGCTTTTTTTTCTTTCCAAAGGCCGTTTGTTCCTCAGTTTCCCAAATGTTCAGCTACTGTTGGAGTTCCCGCCTCTTTTCCCCCACCCTCTTGCTTACAGTGTTTGCTCGTCGGGTTGGCTGGGGAAAAAAGCCTCGAGGCATGAACAGAGTACCTTTCTTTAGCTGACCATGGCGGGCGCTCGAGTTTGCCGGGGCTGCTGCCCGGACGGCGGTTGGTGGCCTTGTTTTAGAGGACGTTGCCCCTCGTCATACAGATGTTTGGCCCGGTAGTTTTATTCCTCGGCAAAGTGATTTGTCCCACAAAACGTCTTTTTCTTGCTGGGCAGGTGTGAGGCCCAAGGCAGGGGTGAACCGCACATTGTATGCAAGTGCGCAGACTTCACAGAGTTGGATTCAAATTGGGCCACATTTGTAGCAGGTCCGTTGAAATGAATGGTCTAAATCCAGTATTTGTCCCAACCTGAGTAGATCATTGAATCACTGGCGCGGGGATAAGTCAGCACTCAACCTCGGTTTCATGGAGTGAGTGGTTCCACTCTAGTTAGGGCTAGCCCAGTTTGAGGCGCTATGTTTGATTTAATTGGCCCCTTGATTTAATGGCCCTGTAAGTATGACCACATGATCCTTGGCAACGACTGAAGTCAGTGGAAGTGTCCCTTGTCCTCCAAAGCTGACATTAAAATATAACCGTTAGTCTTGAAGGTGCTGCAACTTCTTTGTTTTCTTTGGGTTTTTTTATTTTTCTTTGGTCTTTGCCGACCTACGTCGTCTTCCGGGCACCACAAGAAATGCAATAGGGACACGGTGGCACCATCTCCTTGAGGGTCAGAAAGCAGAAGGAAGGAAGGAGCCCCTGTTGAGGTTCCAGAGAGGACGATTCTCCCCACATTCGTGGCACGGCTGCGCTGCTCTGCCTGACTACAGTATAGCCAGGCCAACTCCTCAAAGAGCTCTCTCTCCCGGCTGCCTCTTGGAATAGCTGGACGGTGTGCGCGCCGACCCTGCCTGGCAGGCCTGAGCAGCTGGGAGCAGCCCTTCCCCCTCTCCTGGGCCATCCGTTCCTTTTTAGGTATTGAAAGGGAAAGGATTCCAGCCTTGAAGTAGGGGGTCTGCTGGCTCCAGGGAGAGCTTGTTGCAGCCAATCCTACGGATGGTTGGTTACCTTTCAGGTGACAAGGAGGCAGCTTATGTTTTTGTCTGGTGCGGTCAACTCACCCCCCACCTATGGTGCCCCTACGAACGAGAGATCTCCAAAATGTCCTGTCCTCAACCGCCTTGCTCAGCTCTGGTGACTCAAGGCTGTGGCTTCCTTTAGGGAGTCAATCCATCTCGTATTTGGCCTTCCTCTTTTTCTGTTGCTTTGAACTTTTCTTAGCATGGTTGTCTTTTTCAGTGTGTCTTGTCTTCTCATGATGTGCCCAAAGTAGAACAGTCTAGCTTAGTCATTTTTCCTTCTAGAGGGACTTCACGCTTTATGTGATCAGGACTAGAATTCTCCTTGGTATGGAAATGAATTCAAGAAAAAGTGGCTGTGTTGAGCACCTCGGAGGGAAGGCCTGCCCTCAGCTGGGCCGCTGCCCGTTGGCCATGCCTCCTCTGGTCAAGGTGAGCCATGATCCTCTGGCCTTTTCTCCGATGTCTGGCGTCTTTCTTCCTAGTGGCAGGAATTAGCAGCCTTCTATTCTAAGGTTCTTCCCTGAATACATCCTGTTGGCGCTTTCTTCTTGCATTTGAGCAACAATGTTGCTTAGCTTAGAATGGGCACAACAATGACGCAATGTGTCTTGTCAAGTTTGTTTATAAATCTGGAAATGAAGTGGTGTTTAGAAAAAAGGCTTGGAGTATCTTTCCCCCAACCCTCTTGTTTTATTACTGAGCCAGGTTCCCTTTTTAAATACAAAATCCGAGAAAATAGAGTATAAGAACCAAGCTGTTTTCTAAGTAGGTGACAGGTTTTTGATTTAAAGGTTTTTCTTTCTTTTATTTGTATTGGTTGGGTGGGTTCTGTGCTGTGTGAAATTCAACATGATCGGCTCAGGCAGAAGAAAGTGCAGGAAGGAGTACTTTTGCTAGAACGGCCTGCTGTTGAGTTGTGTAAGCTGAAGTGTTGAATAATACACAGTTCCTTTGAACTGTAAACAGTTCAGACAAAAGGTCACTAAAGGTTCAGAGATCCAGTACAGTGGCAGTTCTGAGTGAAGCTTTAACCCTATGTAAAACATTTTGTGAGAAAGGCTTGTGTTCTATGGTCATGTCATCATTACATGTAATTAATTCATGTTTCAATATTTACATCCCATTCCCCTTCCTTTTAAGATGCTGTTTTGGAGACTGGAAGTTAGTATCACTTTACTCCAACTCAGTTGAACCATTCCCTTCACTCTGCTCAAAACAGAACCCGAGGGATGAGGGAAGGGTCTTGTGGATTCCAAACTGTTCCACGGTGGGTGCCGACGGCTCTGGCTAAACTTGTTAACATAGCTCGGCTGGCAATTGACAATCAGGCAGCCAGGATTTGGGATTGTCTTCACTGCGCCTCCAATGGAATGACCTTGTGCACTTGATCCCTCCTGGCCTTCTTCCCTTCCCGGCTTTCTTTTCCACTGTGTGACCCACCCAGCTGACAAAAGCTGTTCCATCTGCTTAATTCTCTTTTGCTTTGGGGTGGGGGTGGGGGGGAGAGAGAGAGAGAGAGAGGAAAATATTTTAAAGAGCTTGAACCCAATCCCATTAAATTCTAGCACCAAAGATACTAGGTTCTTTAATTGGTTCTTATTAATTGATGGCACTGCATTAGAATAGTATCATATGCTTTCTTTTTTCTTTTTCCTCCTCCCAGTCTGTCGCCACTGGTTCAGCTGACAGCATAGCAACTGAACTGTCCCATGGTTAGAGATTGCATTGCTGCAGTTCACCATTCTCCCACCCACCCACCCTTTAGATGAGCATGTGGTACAGAACTGGAGAAAACTGGAGTGGCATGTGAGATGATGGAGGGCAGAGTTTCCAGCCTGGAAGTGGAAATACATTTGTTTTATTCTCTGGTCTTAATGAACGTAGCAACTCCACAGTTCTGGAGATTAGGTTCAAGAAGACACATATATTATATTCAAAATTCATACATTGTTGAGGCTTTATGGGGCACTTTAGAAAAAAAAAGATATTGTGCACAAAGCAATGTGCACATTTTAAAATTGGAGCACCTGTGATGAGTATCAGAAATTAAAATGCACATGAGTACAAGGCATTCAGTTGAGAAAATGCATCAGTATGGTTGTATAACAATGCATTAGGAAGTAGGCATAGAAGTGTGCATGAGGAAAAAGCAGCCTCATAACCTAATACAAAAAAAAAACAAGGATGGAAAGAAAATAAATGCAGGTGGGATGAAAAGAAAAGCCACAAAATTAGGCTTGAGAGATTTTTCACATCCCTGTTTCTTGGCCTTCTGATTGTACCGGAAGGTTCTGTTGGGTCTTGTTTCGGCATTTACCACCAACTTCTCTCGTTGTGAATGGGCTTGGTGCCCCAAACCTGGGGCTGCTGATCCTTCCTGTGGTTTTCCCGCCTTGATGGGATCTGGGTTGCCGCTGGACTGAGACTCAGTCCTGCCATCCATCTGGGGAAGCTGGCCTCTCGGCGCTCTCCCAGAGAGAAGGCAACGTCCAGCGACCGTGTCTCCTGCGATGGGGAAACATGTGCAGTATCGCACTCGGTGCTGAACTGCTGCCACTTTTCAAGCAAGTCCTGCCAGAGTCATGACACCCAGGAGATGCTGACGTTCGGGACGGATGCTGGCCGATCTCTGTTCTGTGCCCAGAAAGTTGCTTGTATTCTCACTTTCAGCAGAAAAGCAGTGATCAAGCAGTTATGTTATTTCTACAACAGTGGCACAGCCCACTTAATCCTTCCCTTTCCCCCTGCCCCTCAGGGTGCCAAGGAGGTTCTGGTGTCTTTGTGTTCCTTGCTTCCTGCCAGATATTGTGCTTTTTGTTGTTTTTATTGGTTAGATTTCTATCCCACCTTATCTTGAGTGACCACAAGGGAATACAGATGGGTCCTTTCCTTCCTTCTTTATCTGCACAGGAATCCTGTGAGGTAGGCCAGGCTGAAAGGGGATGAGCAGGCCAGGGTTGCCCACAAACCTTACGGCCAGATTCCCTGCCCTTTTGAACAAGAGTGACTGGGGGGAGGCAGGGTGGAAAGAGTGGGAGACCGCTGTTGCCTGGCTGGCCATGGGCTGGGTGGGAGAGACCCACTCGCCCTGTTCCAGAGGGAATCGAGGGATCGATGCATCTGAAATGGCTGCCTTTCCTCCCCCCGACTCCCTTCCCTCTCCTGGCTCCATTTTGCACTCCAGGACATCGCTTGGGAGCCACAGCCTTGAGAATTTGGTGAGCTTGAAATCTGCCTCTCCTCCCTGCTTCTTGAGTTGTTGGCCTAGCAGGGCGGTCCAGCTGGAAAGTTGGGAGATGAAGCTCAATAGGAAGGAATGATTTACTGCATCCCTGAAAAAAGATTTGAGACCCCAGCCGGGAGGATAAGGGGGCTGCCACGGTTTGGTGATGTTTCAGCTTATCTCACTACAGCAGGCACTTGGACCTATGATTACATGCACTCGTGTTTTTTGTGATTCAGCAAGATGTGCTCTCTTTCTGTAGAGCAAATGCTTTTTGGAGTGCTTTTTTGACAACGGTGGCTGGGGGATTCTGGGAACTTTTCCAATCTGTGGGCCAATAATCTTTCCCACCATTTCCTCCTAGAGCATTAAACCTCTGAATGAACGAAGCAGGAACTTGGAGCACTAGGCATGGAGTTTGGGTATTTTTGGATTACAAATCCCATAATTCTCTACTCTGGGAGTTCCGCCTGACAGACTCACACCTGGTGACTCACCTGGTGACAAGGCTTAGCTGGATAGGCCTCGCTCTACCCTCGTTCCCTACTCCGAAAGGAAGCTCCCAGCTAGCAGGGGGCAGAGTTTCCTGTCTGCATAGAGCAGAACTAGGCGTATGCTCACTTCAGCGCCTTTACATCAAGGTCTTTTCTCCCTGGTGAAAAGTATAACCTCACTCCTCTCTAGTTTAAAATGCGTGTATACATAGGGAAGAGAAACCATGCTTCAGCTGGGCAAGAAAAATATCTGCAGGGTTGTCCCACAATTCCCCTGTGTGTGGTAGTTTGCGTATGAGGGCCTATGATACTGAAGGGGGACAAGTGTTCAGGTGAGGGAAGAAGGGGGGGGCCTGCTGTGGGATAGTAGCTTCCATGTGGCCGATTTTCTGTAGGTAGGCATACAGCGCTACCACTTCTAGGCCAGCCTTCCCTCACCTGCCATGGTTCAGATGTTCCCTACTCTTATCTCCCGTCACCCCTGGCCAGTCTGCCTGAGTTGTCCCCGAGGGATTTTGCAAAATATCAATGTTTTCTCAAAGAGTGGAAAGCATTCCAGGGGGCATTCTGAATTCAGCTCAAACTACCTGTTTCCTGTTCATCAGCATCACTACAATCTAGATCTGGTTGTTAAGGAATGTCCGCCAGAAGTAGAAAACGAGTTATTTTGTATCTACAAATATCAGTACAGTCATCAGCCTCTTTATCTGTTCTCTTAAAACAAAAATAAACAAACCTCATGCTATTCTAGATCGTCTTCAAATTGGCAGGTGGTCCTTTCTCTTTCAGCTCCCCTTCGAACCACAGTACTACGGTTTTGCCCTGCTTTGAACTAAGCTAAGACTCCTGGGGTAGTCTGTCCAGAATGGCTGGTTCAATATTTCTGTGTTCTCTTTCTCTGCCTTTTCCTTAACATTCCTATTTAAGGCCGCACTAAACAGGGGTGCCAGCATCTCTGTTGCACCTGTATGGTCTGTACTGGCACCACCCTCATCTCCTCCTCCCTGCAGAGACCAAAGCAGTGAAAACCTTCCACATTTCTACTAATAATATCCCTGGGCTGCACCTCAGGATATTATCAGTGCCATCCAGACTGGACTGAAAAATTCTCCTGGGAACTGTGTAGAAAAAAACAGGGTAATGCTCCAGAAACTGTCCTGTGGCCGGGCTCAGCCACAGGTTTTATATGACTAGGGATCCTCCTGCTTTTTAACTTAATTTCTGCAATATTCCCAAGTGCCCCTGAGTTACAGCAGGAGTCCAATGGTGGCCTCGTGCCTCCATTGGTGGGTGCTGGTGGGCTTGCTTAGATGTATGGAAGCAGCAGGATTCAAACATCCAGGCTGTTGGGCGAAGGGGTTTTTCTGCCTTAGGCAAAAGAAGACATGGACAAGAGGGCTGCTACAGTTTAGAGCCTTGGGTTCTCTCTCTCTTACACACACACACACACAGAGAGAGAGAGAGAGAGAGAGAGATGGAACCATAAATTATTACACCTCATCTTTTTTCTGGTGAGGTTAAATCAAGTGACACATCATTCAGGTCAGTGATCATGCTGTCGATCTCTCCAGCAAGAGCCCGAGATGGTTGGCAGGTTTTCCACTGGGGCCCCCTAAAATAAATGTAGGAAAGCAAAGGGTCATCTGGGGAATGGCTTGGCCTCCATACAGCTGCTTCGGGTGCCGGAGGTCATCTGATGTGGCTCCCCTCCCCACCCCCAGCCTGCTTTTTTTTCCCCTCACCCCCCCCCCCTCAGGGGTGTAGCCTTCTCCTTGGGCCTTGTCCTCCACGGGAGGCTTCACCAGCGGCTGGGAGCCGCCCAGGACTCTGCCTGGCGCAGCTGGACATGCTTGGACTTCCTCAAGCTGTGTCCAAAGGCCTCCTTGTGGCCTCCCTGATGGGAGCTAATTCTTTTTATAAGTTTGGAAGAATGACAGAAATAGAAAACAGGCAATCCTGTTTATTCCTGTTTTATTAATTTCCAAGAGGAAGCGAGAGATAATGAAAATACGTAAGGATGTGCTGGCTGGTCGAGCGTCCCTGAGAAAAAGGAGGTGAAATGATGCACAGAGACCGTGTCTGTTCCAGCGGGAGGGGCTTGGGAGTGAGCGCGGAAGACGTTGTTCCCACCGCACGTTTATGGAGCTCGAAGGACCTCAGGTTCCTGGGAATGGCTAAGCAACCGTCCAGGATGCAAAGGAGGAGCAGGGAGGGGATGCTTGTCTGATGGCCGGGTCTTGTGCCCACAGAGCCTTGTGCCATTTTATAACTAAGACTGGCAGGTGGACTGGGGTCCCCCGGAGGTAGATGCTAAGGCCCCACAAGACTCTGGTGTATTTTTGCTGTAACACTTTAATTTGCATAAATGTTGAGCTGTATATCTTGTCATTCAGTATAAAGAGGATGCTCAGAAGATATCAGAATAAGCTCTCTGCTTACTGAGCAATAACCACCAAAATGCATGACAGAAAAGAAGGGGTTTCAGCTTTTAACTACTTGCAGGGTTTGTAATAAATGCTGTCTGGGCTCTAGCAACTCTCCAGAAAGATAGCATTTTAGAAATACAGTGTGGAGAATGTTTCCAGTGTAGGAATTTGGTGTATGGGTCAGCAGGCACATTTGATCCTGAGCAGTGTTTATGCCCAAGTAATGTCAGGCATTCATAAGTTCTCCCTTTCACATTCCACAGTTGACCAAACCTGTCGTATCTTTTTTTGAATCTGGGGTGTATAATTAGAAATCTAAAATATTGTCCAAAGGCAAGGAGAAGCTCTAAGATGCTTGGGTGTATCTGCTTCAATCTATGTGAGGATGTGTGTGTGTTTTGGTGTGTGTGTGTATATACATACACACACACATGCGCATGCACATCCTGCTGGTGAAAATTAATTAGTTGGTTTCAAACAGGACAGATGGTGTAAAAACAACAGGGTATTTTTTGTTGTATCTTAGCACAGTGCAAGCTGAAACCACTCTGAAAATTGTTGTCATAGGTGGTCTTTCTTGAGCTCATGTCCACTGCTATCACGGTGCTTGTCTTTCTTTCTTTCTTTCTTTCTTTCTTTCTTTCTTTCTTTCTTTCTTTCTTTCTTTCTTTCTTTCTTTCTTTCTTTCGTGCTTCTTTAAACATTTAATTCTTTAGTTCCTTTAAAAACATGACATAACTGCTATGAGATTTTAGTCTACTGAATAGCTCCAGGTCTCTAGAATATTGTTGTGGCCTCTTTTTTGTTCCTGCAGTGGATTCCGAGTCTTAGGGGTCTGTCAGAGAGCCTTCTGGTTACAGGAGCAAGATGGTTTGTGAGGTAGATCCAAGGCAGCTCACCTCCTAAGCTGTTCCCGGAAGAAGGAAGCTGTTGCCTCTCCTGAATCCTGGTAAGACTTTTTCCCCTCCTGTATTTTTAAATATCACTGGATATGAGTCACCAGTTGTGTAATTTCCCTTCAAGTCACTGTCCCAGATTTCTCTACAGAGTCCCTCTCTCCCCCTGTGAGAGAGGAGGAGGGTGTTGCATTGACATTGTCATTATCTGTGCTCTCATGCTTTGTTGATCCTGGGCTTAGCAGGAGTCCTCTTTCTCTGGTCAGGGCAAAGCTAGAAGAATTTTCGGGCCAGCTGTGCCAAGCAGACTGCAGAGGGATCATCTCTGCTTGCAGACTGCTTCATGCCCAGGGCAGTCACCCTCCTGCCTTCCTCCAGTGGGCACCACTCGCTTCCTGATCCACGCAGACAATGGAAATATTCCTTTTTTTGGCTGCAACTCTCAGATAAGCCTAGTCATTATAGCCAGTGATTTTGGAAGTTATATCTTTCCCCCTTGAAAGAAAGAAAGAAAAAGAATTAATTAATTAATTTCCAAGCACTGAATACATGGAACAACTGTGATCTCTCAGCCAGAGAGGTGGGAGGAATCCTTTTGGGCAGAGACAGTCCCTGTGCCGTGTGCTGCTGGTTTTAAGCAATCCTAAGAAGAGGGGGAAAGTGCAGCTGGCTTCACAGGCCTGATTGGTGGCCGCCTTGCTTTGCTCCCTTGGAAATGGCACACCTGAGGACTGGGGTGTGCAGCAAACTCCAGCAATGGGCAAGTGGGTGACGGTCGCTGGAGTGCTTAGAACAATATGTGCTGAGTCTCCTTTTCCTCCTCCTGTTTCTTGTCTTGTCTGTGTGTGAGAGTGCATTTTACACAGTGTGCCTTTTCGTAGGTGCCAGAGAGATCTGAAAGATGCACAGAGAGAGCATGTGGCCTGCTTTTTATAAATGGGAAGTAAGGAAATAAAATACAAAGAACTTTTTACAGTTATTGCAATGCTGAGGTGCAAAGTCCACAGGTTTCATGCTGGTTCTGGCCCACCAAGAAATAAGATTTGGGTGCCTCTTGCTTTCCTTATTGTGGGTATTTTTATGCCTAAATATTCCAGGGTTATAAGGCAACTGATGGTGGTCCTCTGCCTGTTTCTTTCCCCCATCCCACCTTCTTTGTTTCCTATAAACAAAATTACACCCAGACAAAATGTCCTGCTCTCTCTCCTACATCATATTTGAGTATATTTATTTTATCTTTTCTTGTCCTCCTCCTTCCTTCCACCGTTGCTCCCTCTTAGGGGCACAGATTCTGGAGCTGGGAGACATCAGCAAAGGGCCAGGAGTCCAATGCCTTACCAAAGCAATAAATCCACCGCTCAAGCATCCCTGCTTCACAAACAATTCTCAATTTCATTTCAACACTGGTGTTTGTTTGATTTTTAATCATTTTGTTTCTGTGTTTCCTGTTCTTAACCATGGGGCTGGTTTCAACGGCTTCCACTTCTCTTCCTGGAGCTTTGGAAGTTGGGGACAGGACAGTGTGGCTGGAATTCAGAAACGGGTGCTCCTGTCCCATCTTCATGGCACTCCGTCTCCCATTTCCAGCCCATTCCACAGTCAAGCCAGTTGCCTGCACAGATAGAGGAGATCTTTGTGGCGCCAGTGACTGGCTGGAGCAGGTTTTTGGTTGATTAGAGAAAGGCTGTGGCGCTGAGACTTTGAGCTTGGTTTGTGCAGAAAGTGCTGGTTTTCTTTTCTCGTCTTTCCAAGTTGGGGGAGGATTGAAAAGACTTGGTCAGAAGCCAACAACAGGGGCCTTTGCTTACCAGCACCAGCAGCTGCTTCGTGCCTTTTCCAGTGCTGCTTGTCATCCCCTCCTGCCACTTGAACGTGTGCAATTATTTGTAATGATAATGTGTTTCAGAGAAGGAGGGAGAAAGTCTGTCATGCAGGGGGCAAGAAGAATCTGGAACCCAGCTGGGAAAATGATAGACTCTTTTTGATTTGGGCATGGAGTCTTCTTCATTCTCCGAATGGCAGAGTGGTGGAGAAAGAAGAACTATTTAAATTGCAGCTGTTGCGCTTCCATTTCCCCCTGTCCCACCCCACCTTCTCCTTGACAGGAGCACAATTGACTTTGGGTGGCACCAAGCTTGGAGCAGAGCCACTGGCAGGTGTTGAGGAGGGGCCACAAACCTAGAGTAAGGAGGAGGGTTGAAGCAGCTGGTATCAGAACCAAGGTTTCAGCTTGCTAGAGACTCAGGAAGGTGGGAGCCTATTTGGAGTAGCGAAACTGCCCCAATGACAGGAAAAGGTCCTAGCCCTGACCCCACTGAAGTGAGCAAAAGAGCCACTCGCCTCAGAACTGGGCAGGAAGCCTCCTTAATCCAGGGAAATGCTCCCAACTGGCAATCTTGGCCAGAGCTCAGCAGATGTTCCTGTGGATGACACAACTCCCGGAATCCGAGAGTGGGAGTCCAAAAATAGCTTCCCAGGTCTTTAGTGGTTCAGGGCGTGAAGTTCTGTGCATTAATTTGGCTTTGCAAAGACGTGGAGACAAGCTTTCTGGCCACCTGCTCATGTGACTTGTTTTGTGGCTTTGAAATAAAACACAAAACAGGAGAGAGCATACGTTTATCAAATATTGTCCTCTGTGAGCACTCGTATCTCCAGCAAACAGTTCGATGTTGATATGAAAGACTAGCCGAAGGCCTATGAGGAGATTCTCTGCTTGCCCTGTTCCGTAGACGACGACAACTGTGCCCCTTGGGTTTTAGGAGGCATCCTCTCACTCTCTTCAGGGTCCTCTTGTGGCTTTTCTGCTTTTGAGAACAAAGTGCATTTTCTTCAACAGTGGCTGCCGGTTGCTTTGGTCAAGGAGAGTCCTGCTGGACGTGGCATCTGTATGAGAGAGAAACATCCCCACACGGCTGTACTCTGATTTTCAGGGTGTAACAAGGAGTTTGGGAAAGGGCAAAGCAATCTGAGATCAGACCCAAGGCCCCTTATACACCAGAATTGCACTCCCCTCCCTGTAGATTGTAGGCTCTCCTCCTGGGAAGGGGTGAGAGTGAAGGCTGGTGATAAGCATCTGTGGGGGGGGGGGGCTTTTCAAATTGTTTTTGGTGGAGGAACACTCGTTCATGTGATCCCCTGTCAGGATCGGGGCTGTTTGGCATGCTGTACACTGACTGGGACAGCATATATCCTCACATTGCAGTTCCTGCACTGAAGGCTCGTGTGCTACATACCAGTCAGTCAGAGCTTCCCCAGATGTCTTGTTGCTTTACAGGAAGGGTCACATGTGCCAGGCTCAAGAAAGAGAGGCAGGGAGTTACCAGCTGTTGGGCATCCAGTGTATCCCATGGCAGACGATGTTATTTAAAAATAGATGGAGATAAATATACTGAAATTCAAGGTTTTGGAAGTTAATCTTGTGGGAAAACAGCTCACAAAAGAAGGTGTTGGAATACTCCAGCTTAGCGGGGAGATGGACTTAAACAGACGAGGGAGCATCCACATGTATCTGGCTCTTACTGTGCCTTTACGGTCCAGTTGTGGCAAGCTAGCTGTTGTTCATTGCAGATCTGAGAGCTGTGGTTGCGCAGTGTGGAACTCTGGATGAGATACTGAATTCTCCTTCCAGCAAACTGCAGCCCTTTAAAAAATAAATCATGTCACCAGCCCTCAAGACTGCAAAGCCCAGCTTCCACATGCCTGGAATATTATTGCACGGGGGTGGAAGGCACATACATCAGGGACTTCCATGATTGGTAGCCTCCCTCACTCCTGTGAATTCCAAATAAATCATGCAAAATAAGCCACTGCATGCAACTGTGGCTAATTTAAATCACTTGTACAGGCTGCAGAAATCAGAATGTTTGGAAACATGGTGAATACACACAAGACTCTTTCTTAATAGTTGACTTAACTACTGTATTAGTGCCTCCACCATGCTAGCATTTCTGCTGCCTGAGCACCAGGTTTCATAGCATGCTGGAGCATCTTGGTGCTGAGTCAGTGACTTTGCAAATCCTGCCTACAGAGATGACTGCTGCTGGAGCCCATGAGAGTTTTCTTGTTGTGCTCAACCTATACATTCTCACATGAATTATTTCATTCATTTTAAATGTTTATACACCACCTAACTAGCAGTGCTCTTTGAGAATTTACAAATATAAAACAATTGTGGTGTATGAAATGCTTTTTTTTTTTTTTGCAAGAAAAATAAACCAACTGAAAGAGAGCCAGCATAAATGGTAAACCCTACATTAAAAATGAAAATCAGAGGCTGAAGTGTTCCCAAAAAGGGAAGGTCTCGCCCTGGCGCCTGAAGGTTACCCAGGAGAAGGTGGGAAATGGAGCTTATTTTTGCAAGGACATTCCTCTGGAAGAGGGGCCCTTCCCCGCCCAGCCTCTGGGGTCACATTCTTCACAGGATCACAGTGAAGACGAGGTGCGCTTGTCTCCTCTGTGTCACTCTGAACTCCTCCTCGTGCATTAAATGGTCAGTGAAATGGAGGGCTGTGCCAGCACTCTGGAGAGCTCCTTTGGAGTGCTTTTGTGTGATTTCTTCTGAGTGCTGTAAAGCTTGCTGTCACAAGAGGCCGTTACATCTTTGTCTCCCCCTTAGATGCCTTGAAGAGACTGGGCAGAGAGAGAAGGATGCTCTGACAGCCAGAGGGACCAGTCTCGGGCTCCTTGGCATTGTTTGCCATCTGATGGCCTCCACATTCACCCAGTAGGGACATTTTGAGCCAGAGTCTGTGATCCCAATCCACGGTGCTTGGCACATTTTTCTCCCGGAGTCATGGAGGCTGTTGATGTCCCCGTGGGGAACCTGATTGACTTTGACTCTGAGCCTTCTACCACTGACACATCTGAATCTGTGCCCACTGCCCCTCTGGGCACCTGTGGCAGTGGACTGCTGCTGGGTAACCAGGAGGCGGATGTGGCTGTGGTCGCCGAGGAGAGCGATGCCACTGAATCTGCCGACAGCGAGAATGACACGACAGACTCGCCAACCCATCACAGCTGGAGCCACCAGCGCCGTTCCTCCTCGGAGTCCTCCTCGTCCAACCAAAGCACAGAGTCATCCAAGGATGAGGCGGTGGCAGAACAGCGGGAGTTCATTCGGCAATACGTGGAGAAGCTCTTCGCTGGCGGGTGAGTGAGTGAGTGAGTGGGCGTTTTTGTCAACAGGGACCGACTAGGATAGCAGGATGGCTGGAGAGGTAGCAGAGAGGCTGGCCTGGCCCATTCCCTTCCTGCAGGCTAGTTCTGCTCCCGGGCCTTGTTACTGTATGGAGGAATATGGGAGGTACAGCCTAGAAACAGGGGAAGCTACTGCCTTGGACTGTGTCGGGACACTGGTTCTCTTCCAGCTCTGCCTCCTCTGGTGGGTCTGGCTAAGTGGCCTGGCCGAGGTGTCTCTTGCGGCTCACTTGCTAAACCTCTCAGCGGGAGCACCAGTCTTCTGCACGCAAAGTAGGCACTCACTGGCCTGTCCTTCCACAGTAGTTCCCCCCCCTGCCCCCATCCCATAGAACAAATGGTTGAGTTGAAAAGGTTTGGCCCTCTCAGGTCTGGGGCTGCATCCAGGGGTCTGGCCGAAGCCCTCCTCAGGGGAGGCTTCCATGGAATCTGCAAAGCAGGGGAATGAACAGTGTATTATTCCCTTCTCAAGTATCCCTTGGAGGTCTTGTTTCCCTATTGCAGGGATCTGACCGGAAGCAGCACCCTTGACAGGGCAAGCCTTAGTTCCAGCCCAGACGAGCTGCGGTGCCCTTGGTAGCAGAGTCAAGGGGATCCTGGCAGTTGCCACACCCGCCGTCTTCCTGGGGGACCGAGGGAGGTGGAAGGACATGGCTAGACAAGGGGCATCCTTTCACAGCCAGAGGCTGAGAGCCACTGGCAGCTCCTCGGGGGCATCTCGCCAGGCCCCTGTGGCTCCAGCTGAGATACCTGGAACAGCCTCTCTCTTTCTGCTTTGTTGCCTGAAGGTTTCTCTCCTGCCCTCCTGTCAAAGCCCTTGGTGGGGGGCAGGAATGGGTTCATACATTTCGGTAGCCCCTGCAGCCCTGGAGGGATTTTTATTAACTACATTCAGGTTGCAATAGGGTCTTCTCCTTGATCTACACCAAAGGACATGTTTTAATAGATTGTCTCGGGAAAGGCTACAGCATGGCAGAAACATCTGTGCAAAGAGACACCTATCAGGGGAGGGGGATACAATTTACTTTTTAGAAGGAGGGGGCGGAAATCCTTTTGTGGGCTGCGAATAGTTACAGTTCTGGACCTTTGGGGCTTCTGTTCCAGCCTCTCGTTTGATCCAGTGAAACAACGTTTACTTTCCTGATAGCAAACTCTCTGCAAGCCCACGATAAAACGGCAGGAAGGTGGCTTGTTGCGTCCTGCCCAATTCTTCCAAGAGAGACTTTCTCTGAGGCTCTCTATAAGGCTAAGAAAAGCACCTTAAGTGTGGGAGAGAGCAGAGATTTTGCTCTGCCGACACAGAGGGGTGGCAAGAAGGTTCCTGCCCAGACTCTCTTCTGAAAGGCAGCCTGGCTTTCTCTCCACCCAGCTCGCACCAGAGGTGCTGGACTCCAGCTCTCGTCCTCCTAAACCCCACCCCCACCCCCCGGTGGCCTGTCATATTCAAATGAATTTTGTGGTACAGTTCTTGGATTCTGGAAAAATGCACGTAACATTTGTGTTAAAATACATATGCAAAATGTGGATATTATAATGCATACGTTGTGGGAAAATACATTAAGGAGTAACATTGATTTAGGTATATGTTTTAATAATCACATACTGATAAAGAAAAGGGATTATGGATAAATAAACCTATGAAGCTGACCGTGGCATGTACTGTAACTGAACTGATCCATCCAGCCACAGTGAATGTGGCATCACTAGCATACCACAGATTCTCTCAGCCTAGTGGCTTCCAGATATTTTGACCCTAGATGAAATCATGGCCAAATTTGATATAGTGAATTTTTCTGTTTTTTTAGTTGTATCAAAAACATTGCATTTTCACACCTCTTTCTAGCTTATTCCTAGAAAGATCTATCAACTCTGTCACATATATTATCTCTGTCTTCTGATGATCCCAGTTCGGGCTAGGCTGGTTCTGGTGCCCTCCTCCTCATTTAAATTGTAAATGTCAAAGGGAAGACTCCTTAGGTGTCCTGTCTAGCATCTAGTCTTTTAGGGGCTTCAGCAACAGCAACCATGTATTGGTCTGTTTGTAGCAATGAGTTGTGGGTGGGAGTAAATGAACCTGCCTATGCAAAGGTCAGCAGTGCTGCTCAAGGCTATCAGGGAGAAGCCTTTCTCAGCTCTATCTGGAGGTACGAGGGACTGAACTAGGACCTTCAACCCATAAAGTAAGCAGGGGCCCTTTCCCAGAGATCCAGCCCTTCTCCACAGGGTTCCTGAAATCCTAACTAAGGAGGCAGGGTGGGATATCTGGCCCACAGGTTGTCGTGTAGGGGCGGCCAGTGACTCCTGCCGTAGGGAGATAGACGTGTTCCTGCTCTCTTCCTCCTAGTGAGGGGGGGGGGGGGGAGCAAGCAAGCAAGCAAGCAGAGCTCACCAGGATTTGGGATCCCCGGCTAGTCTAGGGACCTTTCCCCAGTTCACGTTCAGTCAGTCAGGACTTTCACAGTTCTCTCAACCAATATATGACCCCTTGAACCTGGGAATAGCAACACTCCTCATACTTGACATAGATTGAGAAATGATTGCTGTCCATGGTGGCAGAAGGCAAAACCTCTTTCCTTTTTGTTTTGTGGCGAATCAGAAAGGTAGGCCCTGGAGAGAGATTGCCCACTAAACAGATCTGCGCTCTGTTATCTGATCAAAAAACGCAACACGATTGAGGTATGGGCGGGGGGGGGGGCAACTAATATGAGTCAACATAGCATTCTCTCCCAGTAGCCGGATTGACATGGGAGGCTATTGAGAGTTGGTGTTCTTGCCCTCATGGCACAAGTGGGTTTCTGTTTTGTGGCTTTGTGATTCCAGAGAGGAATTTGACCAAGAGGAGAAGGCCAAATTTGGGGAACTCTGCAGCGGGGAGAACACCAAAGGCAGGGGATGGTTTGCCAGATACGTGAGTGCTCAGGTAAGGAGGCCTAGAGGGTGCCATGTCTGGGTGGTGGAGCTGGGTTCCCCCCCCCCCCAGTTCTGTTTCCTGTGAAACATGATTACACAATCCAGAGATAGCAGACCTCCACTGACAAGGAGCCCCAAACCGTGGAAACAACAAGTTACAGGTAACACAGCTCTCTGCCTTGTATTCATAGGGTCAGGAGCTTTTGAGATGGGGTGGGTTTCTTTGTTTTTTGGTGGGGTTTTGTGTGTGTGTGTGATGATGATGAAGTCACATGTCAAAATTAACAGAGAAAAGTGGTAACAGCGGTACTTTGTTGGTACTGTATACTGATAATATTTTCTTGTTAATGTTAACAGTTACATTTTGAAGACAGTTTTAGGGACGTGCAGCAAGTGATGCAGCAAATTTCGTTTTTGAACAGTCCAGCATTAATGGCAACAAACTCTGTAATTCAAGCATCACTGAATTACTTTTAAATGTTCTGGGGAATTCCAGGCTGCTTCAGAAGAGCCCCAGTGCTCCTGTATTCCCAGGTGGGAGAAGGCATGACACAGTAGGACCTCTTTATCCACAGGATCAGTATCCACTCTCAACGTTTTCATATTGAATGGGAAAAAACAGCAGTACATACAGTATGTCCGCGATGTAATTACCAGAATAGACAACAAAAAGGAGCCAGAGATAACGCTGTATACGTATTGGCCTCTGAAGGATCGGGGCAGGGCTTTGAACCTTATAAAAATTTTTGCCCAAATGTTAAAGAGCCCTGTGCAATATTTTGAAAGCTGCTCTGAAGAGGCTGCTTTGGGACAGAGCTTGGGGGTGTCCACTCAGAAGTGGAAGCTGGAGAGAAGCTGAACTCACTCTAGAAAGCACACTAGGTGTTTCTTTGACAACCAAACCTATTTGGCAGACAGATAAACACCCCAGGTTTGCCTTCAGTTTTAAGTAATCAATATCTTGATTGTCATCCTCTTTAGTTCCCAATGCATTGCCGCTTTGTCTTTGGCCTGTATCATTTGGTCAGATTCTGCCAGTACTAGGGTATGTATAAATACAAAAGGGAAATAGGAGCATTCCAAGTATCTGAGGAAGTGGATTTGGATCCAGAAAAGCTCACACCAAAACAAACCTGTTATCTTTTATGGGGCTACAGTATTTTGTCCTTTGGTCATGTCCCCCCCCCCTTTCCTTCCCTTTTCACTTTAATTTTGCCAACTTGCTGAGGCAGACTTACATGGCTACTTCTTTTCAACAACTGATTCTTATAATCACTGAACAACTTTCTCACTTCTGATCGTGTTGCTCTTACCTAGGTTGCAAAGTAGGCTTCTCAAAGGTTCCAAAATGTTGTACAGATCTTTTTAAAAGCCCTTCCACTTTAAAAGGCACTGCAAAACTGCTGAAGCCACTGTCCAAGCAGTTGGTTAAAGACAAGGAACAGAAAGTACTTCGGCCAACTTGCCTGCTAGTGTAGTCCAGGTGCCCATTTGCCTGCAGTACTTACCACGGCAAAAACACCTATTCCATGGACATGCATGGGAGGCCTGACACTCTTCTGGTTCCTGTTTTCTTCCAGCGCTGCAATTCCAAGTGTGTCTCAGAGCAGACTTTCTATCGCCTTGTGCAGTCTTTTGCTGTGGTCCTTTTCGAGTGAGTACGGTCAAGCCTCTGTAAGCATTCCAATTGTGAGTCTGTGTGGATCAGAACAAGAGACAATCCCATTATGTTCAGTCATACCTATTCCTAGATAAAGTCTGTATAGGATTGCAGTATCGCCATTGGGTTCAGATGGTTTGGGTTACATTTCCTAACACCGAAGTCTAACCAGCATCACAGGGTTGTTAGTTTATTGTATCTTCACATGATTTTGCTTTAGGAAATGACTGAGTTTGGAATGCAATAGAATCAACCCATAAGAAATATAAAAAAATTTAATAGCACTCTGGATATTCCCCCCTCCCCCCAGCTTGTTCACTTTATATATGGGAAGCTGAGGCTAGAAAGCCACGTGACTCCCAAATCCATCTCTTCTTCTTGTTGCCTCAATTTTTATCTCAGTATTTTCATCCCACGGGTAAAAACTACCCTGTTTCCCCGAAAACAAGCCCTAACCTGAAAATAAGCCCTAGTATGATTTTTCAGGATGCTCATAATATAAGCCCTACCCCCAAAATAAACCCCAGTTAATTGAAATCCTGCCCTCCACCCTTGTGCAGCAACCAGAAGAAGATGACATGACTATATGTGAATAAATGTAGATGGTTGTACATGAAAAAAATAAAACATCTCCAGAAAATAAGCCCTAATGCGTTTTTTGGAGCAAAAATTAATATAAGACCCTGTCTTATATTCGGGAAAACACGGTATATTGTTTGAAGACTTTTGGAAACATCTTACTCCCTTTTACATCTTTGTGGACCCATGTATTGGATATTGATGGGCTGTCTTATTTGGGCTCTTAATGTTTTCTCTGGGTCTCATTATTTATGTTTTTGTGGGCTGGGGTGGGTAGTTGTATTTTTACCTGCTCTTAGCCTCCCAGATGGGTGGGATATAAATGGGATGGAGGGATGGAAAGCTATTCTTCCAGTCAATCCGTCAATCAATGGGTCAGTCAATAAAGGTAACTTCTCGGCACCACCCCTTTGTTCCAAGAGTAGTTCTGGGAGATAGTTCGTTAGGTTACCGTTTAGGAGATGGTTAATGGCCCCTGGGCACCTGCAGAGCTTGGTGGCCAAGTGAGAATTCAAACCCAGGCCTTTAGAGTCTACATCGACCCCTTTAAGCACTCTGCCACATTATGCTTCCCCTTCCCTACCACCAAGCCGTCATGCTAGTATTTTGCAGTGTGGAGATATGTCTTTTTTCATTCTTCAGCATCTCTTTTATTCTTAACTCGTTAACGGTTCAGGTGTCACCAGATGGATGACTTTAGCCCTGCCAAGAACCTGATGACCATGTGTTTCACCTACTACTATGTTGGTAAGCAACGTTCTTGCCCACTGTGTGTGTGTCTCATCCTGCTTGGGTGGTGAGGGGGTGCATCTTGTTTGTTACATGCTCTCTAGCTGTGTCAGATCTGTGGCAATCCTAATAAGGTTTTCAGGGTATATGAAGTAATTAAGGAGTAGTTTTACCAGTGTCACACCCCAGTGAGCTTCCACTGAGGTGGATGTACTGAGGACTGCTGGTGGTCTGTTGACAGAGATGGCCTGCACTGATGATGTCTAAAGATGAGCCTTTCACAGTGCCTGGCACTAAGGGGTCTTCATTGCTCAGCATTTGGAAATTATTCAGTGTTGTGGAGAGCAGCAGAAAGCAGTGGCAGTTCTTTGGACTTGGTGGGTTCCCTGGGGGGGGGGGGGAATTGGACCTTAACCCCAAAATCCAAGGTCAGACACTACTTTTATTAAGACCAGCCCAAAGGTTTCATCATGGCATGCAAGCTTTCACATTCTCCAGAACTTTTTGTTAGGCTCTCCTTCTAAATCTCCAAAAAAACTGAGTTAGACCCGGACATGTGTATGTGGTGTATGTTGTCTCTGAATTGACAAGAGCTGAGAAATGTCATGGTTTTCTGTTCATTTATTGCTTTGACATTTCCAACTACTTAGCCTGATTTATCTCAGTTCAAAGTCCCATTCTAAATATGAGGGCTAATAAAAATAATTGCATGCTGTCCAGTTGATTTGGAGTTACGGTTAGGGTCAGGGTTTCCTAGGTCCAGAGAACTCAGACGTGGTTTACCATTCCCTTCTTATGGGGCTGTGCAGAAGTCCACATAGGTTTGCTCTCCTGGGAGACACAGTGAGGAATCAGGCTTGTGGCCAAGCAGCTAACTGACTGAACTATCTGGCCATCCAATTATGAGGGCTTGTAGTGTTTATTCAAAAATAAACAGAGAGAATAAACTAGTCTTGGAAGGACATTGGTTTTTGGGAGATGTAGAGTCATGCTAAGGTGTGTGCTTAACCCTCTGGTGCGGTTATCTTCCACTAGGGAAGCCTCAAGCGCTGCCTCCAGAGTCCAAGGAGAAGCCCACCGGCAGCATTGACTCTTACCTGAAGTCAGCCAATACCTGGCTGGCAGAAAAGAAAGACATTGCGGAACGGCTCCTGAAGAACACGTCTGTCAAGACAGAGAACATGAAAGGATTTTTTGGAAGCTTTGAAAGCAAGCTAAAAGGACCTGTGGCCAAGAAAAATAAGTGAGTCCAGTTCTAGAGGTAGACTGGAGCTCTGTGAGGAGGTTCTAGGAGGAACAATGTGAAAATATGGATACATGTAGCCAGGAAAAGAGATGATTAAGGGAGACATGTTAGCAGTTTTTAAATACTGAAGATCTATCAAATGGAAGAGGGCACAGGTTTGTTCTCTCTCCCTGCAAAAGTGTGTGTAGAACCAACATTAGGTATCTCAGGGCGGCCAATTTAGGCTAAATCTGAGAAGAAACCTAGGAATAGTAAGAGTGGCTCAAGAGTGGAGTAGCTTGCTTTGGGGGGCGTGGGGGGGCATCTTCTTTGCTAGGACCCGTCCATCAGGACCCTTCTTCTCAGATCCCGCACTGAGCTTCAGGTTGTCTTTCCATTCTGACCCTAGAATATTGAGTCTTGTAATGCATCCATTTCCCTCATGTGTGAACTGGCATCTTGTTTGAGACACACCACTCACTGCGGTGCCTCTGCGCACATCCAGAAGAGTGACAGTCATGGAGTACAGCTCTCCAAATCCCCCAGCCAGCTTCGTCAAACTCTGGTCTCTGCCTGTCGTCTGTACTTCATCCAGAAGATCTTGCTTAGGGGTAGAGTACGGGGAAGAAAAGCCGTCCTGCTGGGTCAGCAGGGCAGCGGCTTCCTCCCACCCAGGTGTCTGTTCCTAGGGCTGCTGTGGGAAGCTCACAAGCAGGACATGAGCCTGTGCTGCCCCCTGGTGTTGGAAGGTGCCTTTCCCATGTCCTCTCGTCCAGCTCTGTCCAGCGAAGGGGTTTCTGGATCTTCCAGATTCCAGGCAGGAGTCTGTTCCAGTCTTGCCATGAGAAGCTGTCAGGCTCTACGGCTCTCTCATGGTTCATGGCGGATTAGAAACCTGAGTCCTGCCATTTTAATGCACCAAAGAGTGGGAAGGTTCCCCTCTTTGCCACTAGGATTTATGAGTAGTTCCTTACCAAACCAGTTTCTCTGGAACAGGGTCTCAGGGCTAGTCAGAGGGTCTGTATGCCACTTCTTCTTCACTAACAACCATAAATTTATTGGATTGTTTTTCTAGCAATGGTGAAGAGAAACAGAGAGAAAAAATCCAGAAATCGGGTATGTAACACTGACAATCTTTGCTTTGTTTTTAGTTTAAGATGCAGATTGTTTTCAATCATTAACATACAGAGGGGCAGGAAGGGCAAATCCTGTTATTTAGTACAGTAAATCACAACTGGAGTTGGTCTACTGAATGAGTGGAACTGACAGAGGAGTTGATTCACCAAATACCTACTGCCCTGCCTTTCCACTATGGAAAAGTGTTCAAGGTAGCTTAGGAATTTTATTGTTGTTGTTGTTTAGTCGTTAAGTCATGTCCGACTCTTCGTGACCCCATGGACCAAAGCACGCCAGGAATTTTATAAAAGAGATTAAAAAGAAGGAAACAGAAAACAGATACTGCCATGAAACCATTTAAATTTTGTTTCAGTTTTGTTTGTAATAAAATCAGATTTGTCTATAAACAGATAATGAAAATGACCATAGTAATTATTAAATGCCTTTACAAGCTAGTTAGGAAGGTGTTATTTCATGCATGTCCTTAAAATGATGGCTGCTGGGGCTCACTGTGACTCTGACGGTACTGTACTCCACAACTGAGGAGCTGCACCGCAGAAAGCTCTCGTGAAGATGGCCAGCACATGGATTTCTGCAGGCCGTGGTGGACATCTTCTGGAGAGCTTCACCTTCATCCAGGTTCATAACAAGGCAGGCATCCTATAGGCGTATGTTTTGGCGTACACGGGGTAGTCCCTGACCAAATATCACTTTACAGTTTCTCTATATAGTCCTGAGGAGGCGGAGGAGGAGAAAGCAGGGGAGAAGATTTACCTGTACATGCACTTGAAGCAGCAGCCCATCTGGTAAGGCCCACATGTCCTCATTGCCCCCCTTCTGGAGCCCATGCACACAGTGTAGGTTGAGGGAGGTGGCTGTGGCTTCACGCACATTTCTTCTCTTGAGTGAAAAGAAGCCATGTGTGGTGGGAGGGGTTGGGGCGCACACCTCTAGCCCTGTTGTAGAAGTTTGTAAAGAACTTTATCACTGTAATCATGACAATAATGTAAAAGTAACTGATGTGTTCCTCCTCCTTAGCTTTATGTTTTTTTTCTGTTTTCCAAAAACAAAAACCATAGGAGTAATAAAGAAATCACACAAAACTTGAATTCCTTAGCAGTAAGTTTAAAATGTACTGTATCTAGAAATCATGTCTCATGTGCACCGATAAAATAGTGGCCCCCACTTGCAATCCATCCTTTGAAACATGGCTCTGTTTAGACTTTCAGTATTGAAATAAGCTAACTTTTTACCTGCAACCAATTCCTCCCATGCTGTGCTTCTTGTAAACTCGTGTGGCGCTTCTTCCAGTCCCAACATGTTTCCTGTCACTCCCCATTTTGCAGGCACACTCTGCGGTTTTGGAATGCAGCCTTCTTTGATGCAGTACACTGTGAGAGGCGGAAGCGGTCTCCCACCACCAGGTTGGAGTGTCCAGTTTTTTTCTGCAATAGGAGATACAGTGTGGGGATTATGTGGTGGTGGGTGAGGAACAGTCTTTGATTTATAGGTTGGCAATTTTTTCTCCCATCCTCCACTGTCGATCAGGCCTGTGTCCCTTCCATTGATTTGATTGGCGGGCAGTCAGGGTCACTGGTGGAAGCACCAGTCTTTTAAAATGCTATAAAGAAGGTTTAAGGGGAAAACACAGCAATTTAGTTTGATAGCATGATCAAACAAGAGACTGATGGGCAGGAATATTAGAGCCCCGGAAGGACCACTTCTTGCATTGCTTTGTGGGGAAGTGGAGGGTGAAACAAACAAACTGAGCCCAACGACTAATATCTCTTTCTCTTTTTGTCTATGTCTATAATCTCTCTTTTTCTCTGTTCTGTTCTGTTCTGTTAAATTGGTCAATTCTTCCACCCTTTCTTTCTCTACATCCATACTTTTTGCATGGTTATAACATGTATCCTTCTGTTGGCCCTTTCTGCTGCCACTCCAGAGGGAATGCTGGAGAGGAAGAGGAAACGAGGTGTGTCTGTCCGCATTTACTTCTTCCCTTCTTTCTAAACAGTTACCTGTCAGCTCACTTTGGGTCTAAAAAAGTGGCCACTGAGGTTGCACAGTATTTGGTGGAGTGAAAAAAAATTCCCCTGGAGGACAGGAACAATTTAAAACTGGAAACCTGAGCTCTTGACAACTAAAGCCACATAAACTAAAAACTGGAAATGGCAGTAGATTATTTTTCTTTCCTCAAGGAGTTGAAAAGTGCCCCTGAAGATTCTTAGCTTGAAGTACAGTTATAGTGAAAACCAGTTTGACAAATATTGTTCATATAGTGTGTCCTCCTTTGTATTGTTGGACTCAGCGTGGATAATGTATTGTTGTTTGGTAAAATACATATTTTAAAGGCCGAATTTTTGCTAATTTCACTGTTCCCTTTGGTAGGTGTACTTTGCAGGTGTTTGCATCTTTTTTCAAAACCTGCACAACTTGTTGGACCAGACAAAATGAATATCAGTGCTAAACTCTGAGAAGAGAACTGTCTCAAATCGCTTTCCAAGTCTCTTAAAACAAGGACTGTCTTTTTCAGCCTGGAGGGTTGGTCAAAACCAAAGCCAAAAGGAGGAATCCAAAATGCAAACATATTTTAGGTAGAAGTTATTACTGCCAGTCATGAAGACTTAGGAGAGACCTTTTAACTTAAACTTTTTAGAATGGAGAGAACCGCATACCAATTGGGAAAGAACCAAACCACCAAGCCATGGTGCCATAGGGAGAAGCCCTAGTCACATAGGGAACTCAGAGGGCATTTCCAAAGGCTCAGACGCCAGGCTCCAGAGCTACAAGTCACCCCACCTCATCCCAAACAAACAAGCCAAGAAACAACGTTCCACCTCTCTACTCTGGAAACACTGAAGCCCCCTTCCTAGCAGCTCATTTATTATGCAGATTTCAGTGGTTTTATGTTTATTCTCCCTAACATGGAGTAAACCTGTGAGGTTGAAGACCTCCTAAATAACCATTTTCCATGTCAGCCCCTGTGGCTTTTTTTTTATTATTTTATTTTTTATTTTGGATCCAGGCTCCTTTCAGTCATGAATGAGTTCTAAGTACAGATGTCTGACCTTGAACTTCTCCTTTTCTTTGTTTCCTTTTGCTTTTAATTCTTCTCTCAAGATGCTGCTGCCTCTGTTGCTTGGTGTTCTCTTCCTTCTGTTTGCATTCACTTATAATGCCTGCTTTACGTGTCCAGTCTCCCCACCCCACCTCGCCCCTGCCTTGCTTATTACCAGTATGCATATCTCCCCTCCCTTTTATGCTAGGTCAGTGAATGTCTTATTGTCGGAACATGAAGGTGGGAAGCTGAAGGCACCTCAGGAACAGCCACTCCAAAATGGCAGATATTTGCACTGATAAACTTCCAGAGAGATTTGAGTACCACACTTGGCTGTCTGCCTGAGGGATGGCAGGCCAGCATTGGGCCTCTGTCCAGCAATAACCCAGTTCCCATCAAATCAGGCAAAGTGCAGAGAAGGTGAGCATTTGAGGGATTCAATTGGCATTTATTAGCAGAGTGGACCAGCTGGGTACTCCTTGAACCCATCAATCATTGGCCAGCTAGATCAATTAATCTTTGGCTTTCTGGATATTTTCAGACTCAGGCAGTGTGATCACCATTCTGAGATCTTTCTCTTACCCTAAACTTCATGTTCACAAGTTCCTGTTTCCCATGAAGAACAGTCCAGGGTTACATGCTTGAATTTCCTGCTCAGAAATCCTTCTCCCTCCAGTCTGCTCCTATTCAGTCTGTTGTCATCTTCTGTGCACAAGGCCACACTTTGCAATTTCTGTTCCAACTTTTTATTTCCTCCGGTTGTGCCTCCTCCATTTATTCCCTTCTTTGTATACTTTCACATCCTCCCTCATTTTTTCCGTTGCCTCTCTTGATGTCTGCAAGCTTTACCAGACTCTTGTTCAAAGAGAAAAGCATCCTATAAGTGACCCATCTTGGGTTTTGTTACACCTTTAGTGACAGACGGCTTCTTGCTAATGTTTTTGTAGTTATAAATAATTTCTGCATTTAAAAAGCTAATGCATCTGAGAGGATATTGACCTAGCCTTCCTCTTAAGAGGAAGTTTTATATATGTGCAAATGTATTTAATTACTTGTCAAGAAGAAGTCAAGAAATGCCACTGTTCTTTCTCCCCAGAGAAGAAATAGTCTCAAGCGCTATAGCCCAGAAGGGACTGTTCCACCCATTGTTGCTCGGCTCTGAGCCACCATGATTCTTGACAGACATCTGCACATGGGGTTAAATGGATATTTTGATGAGAATCTAGAAGCATGCATGCTCTTGATTTCTCTTTTCAAGAATTATGAGTGGCCAGCTAGAAGGGGTGATCTATAGCTGTGTAACATGCTGGTCTCTGAAACTCCCACAGAAGATATGTATCAAAAGTATTAGCATAGGTTTAAGCAGACAGCTAGGCTAGTTATAATGAGTGTCCCTGACTCATTAGAGGACTCATTACTGAGCACCAGTAAAGTACCAATAAGAACAGTGGAATTCTGATTATTGAAAGACTGTTTATACAGCAGAGAGCAGGATCTTTCCAGCCTCTTCTGTAGCCAAAGAAGACGGTAAGGACACAAAGAAGGACCATATATGTTCCTTTCCAGTTATGAGGTTTTCTTTTCTGATGCTCAGTTGGCCTTTTGGAACTGGTGATGTGTAGAACCATAACAGGGGTTTAACAGCTAGTCTAACTTTTGACTCCTTGGAGGTTGGGCAACTCAGATTCGTAGTACTTCTCCAGTGCTTTGTTAACTGAGGGCTTGGAAATACTGCTTTTTGGACGACAGTGTCTAGAATTCCCTAGCCAGAATGGCCGCTGGCTGCACTGGCTGAGGATTCTGTCGGTTGTATTCAAGGGAGAGAGTTCTTCCAACCTCCAAGCCTGCTATTTTTTACCAATATATTGCCAAGAACTGAAGAGTGATTGGAAGCAGTGAAGAGTCTTGTAGCCCCTGAAAGGCTCATAAGATTTATTTGGCATAAACTTTCAGTCGGTGCCTCAGATATTTGCAATGCATGCATCATGCATCCATCCCTTTGAGACAGTTTGGCAGCAGTTCACAAATACTTAATGCCAAATAAAACTGATGAGTCCTTGAAGTGCGACAAGACTCTTGGTTGCTTTTGAGAGCTGCTGCAGCCAGACTTAGTAACCTGGTTTGAATCCAGTCTCTGCTACAGGCTTATTCCTTGGCTTTTGCCTTTCTGTCAAAACCTTGGTTCCTCTATCTGGCAGAGCATTCATCAGGTTATTAGGGATATGCCAACTTATGAAGAGCCTTTAATGAGATATTCAGTTTTACACCTGTTCCTTCCCTCTTTTCACCCTTCACTATGGGGTTGCCTCTCTCCCTCTTTTCGATCCCTGAAATGCCAATTCAGGGGTTATGGATAGACTTACAATGATGACAAGTGAGAGAGAACAACCACAAAGGTATCCATTTGGAGATTTTCCTTTTTAAAAGAGAAGAGAAGGTGAAAAATGCAAGCATCTAAAGGAAATGGAGATGTATATTTTTAAACAACTGCTTTTGTCCTAGTTTTAGTGGTAAAATATACAAGATCTGAAGCTAGCAACAGGCTAGTCTACAGATTGTACCAGTTGGTCTTCCTCTTTACTTACTAAATCCTGATAGATGTCCTGCTATAGAAATGAGGCAAATCAGTGGTGTGTACATCCTGTGCTCCCATAAGTTACCCAGTGTTGATGGATGTTGGCTAAACATGACTCTGTGTGTTGGTTACTTGTTGACTTCCTGGTTACAAGGTCTATTGATATGTTTGCAGGGAGAAATGGTGCCACATGACCCAAGAAGAAAGAGATGATAGCCTGCGGTTTAATGAGAATATCACCTTTGGGCAGCTGGGGTAAGTGTGGAAGAAACTGACCTGGGATAAAGTAGTGAAGGGCAGTCCACCCATCTCAGCCCCTAACCTGGCTTAAGATGTGTGCTGACCAGTGGGAGCCAACTTACTTTGACACGGGTGATAGAGGATCTCTGCAGACACCTATCCCATCTCTTCCAATAGATAAGAATAACAAATTAAATTACTAAGAATTTGCCATCCTGTCGTGACACCCTGAATGTCCATATGTGTTGGGCTGTGGCTCTTTCAACCCTAGTGAACACATTCAGTGGTGCTGAAGCCCAGACCACCTGTCTGGCAGCACCAACATCTCTTCTGATTGGTAACAGCTTGCCAGGGTGTCAGAGATGATTTCCCAATCACTTGCTACTGGAAATCTTTTTGATCTAAATGCCAGAGATTGAATCCAGGACCTACTGCAGCTGAAGCAAGCCCATCAATCAGTGTTCTTAAGTAGGCCTGTTTCTTCTCTCTGCTGCAGCACTTTCACTCATAACATGCTGGCTTTTGGGTTGAACAAGAAGCTTTGTAATGACTTCCTGAAGAAGCAGGCAGTGATCGGCAACCTGGATGAAGGTAAGGCCATTTGTGTAGGAAGCGTTCCAAAAACCCATCCTTTCTACTGCAACACCCTGAATCCTCCAGCAAACAGGACCACCAACCATTCACAGTGGGTTAAACTCAATTGTTCAACCCAAATAGACTATGCCCATTGAATCAGTGAAATTTACATAAATATTGACTTAGCAAGTCTCATTCATTCAGTAGTTTTTTACTGTAGTTGGGACGAACCTTTGGATTTAGCTAAACAAGTTGTAATATTAAGCACATGATTAAACAAATGTCAATAATACAACAGAACTGAATTAGTGGCAATTAAAAAAGTACAGCATTTATTTCAAAATATCTGACATTCCTCCATAATATGGTACAGATCCCCTAGCAGTTCTACAGCTTAGTATGAATTATTAGGCCTGTAAGACTATCAGCAGTCCTTGCTGGATCAGTCCAGCATATTAGTTTCTCAAAATGAGGCACTAGCTGTGACCTTCAGAAAGATCATAAACAGATTAAAAAAAAAAAAAAAAGGCAAAGCCTCACGGCTGACTTGGAAGTCAAATGCTCTGTTCTGATTTGTCAGAGGCTGCAAGGCAGGGTTGAAAAATGTTAGGTCCTGGGGCCGTCACTGGACCTCCTGCGGTCTTAATTCTGCCCTTGAGGGTTCCTCAAAGGCAGAATCAGGACCCCAGGAGAGCTAGCTTGTTGTAAACCACTCAGAATAGTGCATCACACTTATGGGGCAGTATATAAATCAAATAAATAAATAATAGCTATAGCCACATGTCCTAATCAGACCACCATCTGACAGTTTCTCAATTCTTCTGTTGTGTGTGTTTTAGGGGTAGATCGGAGATTTTAGAAGGCATTTGAGTGTCTTTTAAAATCAGGATACATTTTAAACAATTGATGGCCTAAAACAGGAGTGGACAAGCTTCAGTTACATGGTGCTCAGTTTTCTGCCACCACAGCCCACCATGGGCCAGACCACCATCACCCTAACAAAAGTGAGAGAGAGATTAAAATGGAAATGGAAACTGCTTCTAGTTTCATTTTTCTTCTTTCCTCTATTCCGCCATCTGACTGGGGGAGGGCAAGTGGGGTGGGCCTGATTGCAAAAATGCTGCTTCTGAAGGTTTCGAGGTGCAGAAAAAAAAAGGAACTGAATGGCTTTATAGGCATCTGGTGGAACCTGTGGGGCCTTAAAAAAACCTTAAGGGCCACTCTTCCCCTTTCAGCACTTAGGGCTTGTTTCAGAAGATGCAGATCCCTTCCCCTGTGGCTAAAACCACAGTACTAAATAAATGAACTAATAATTTGCTCTCCTTCTAGTGATGCTGCCAAATCTGCTCTTATGTGGCTGGGGTTGGTGGAAACCCAGAGAGTCTTGTCCCACCTTAAAGGCTAATATGTTTTATTCCACATTAGCTTTCATGGACTGTAGCCTCCTTCTGTAAATGGATGGAATGTAGTACCAGTAAACAGAGTTTTTATATTTCTAATACTCACTGTGTCTCCTAAAAGATCAATCCCTCAAGTTGGTTCTATGTTTACAGAGCAGTACAAGCTCCTGAGTGATCACATTGAACAAATGGCCTCGGAGTAGAATTAACACCTGCCCGCTGCAACGTGGGATGAGAGAGAGAGAGAAAGAAAGAAAGAAAGAAAGAAAGAAAGAAAGAAAGAAAGAAAGAAAGAAAGAAAGAAGGATGAAGAGAGAACAGAAGCCAGTGAAGTGAAAATGTGCAACCTCCCATCTCTGAGATGATGTGAAGCTTCAGGTGGACTGAAAAAGAAACAAGAGCAAAACCAACAGACACTGTGATAAACCTGCATGATTGTCATCCAAGTGTGTAGAGTAGCACAGTGTCGCCCATAGATGCAGGATCTTGGCAATCTAAGCTGCCTACTCCTCTCTACAGCTTCCTCCCGTATATCTTTTTTTGCGTAAGCTGACTGACTAAATAATTTTCTTCAAGAACATCTGCATGTAGAGCAGTGCAAGCAGGGATGGGAAAGTACAGCCTATTTCTAAAAGAGAAAAGCTCAGCCTTGGATGGGCCTCACCCTTCTCTCCTGCCTTCCAGGTACTGTTGCAGAACATATTTAGCAGCAAATATCTGTGAAGCAGAAACAAAAAAGAAAGGAATTGTAGCAGAGGGAAAAAGGCAATGCTTCATTCATTAGTATTATTGTTTTGAAAAGCCAACAATTCTAAAGACAGAGCTTTCTGTCTAGGTCAAGAGGCTGATGCAAAAGTGGGGTGGTGAGGGGTATCAGTATGGTTTGGACTATATGTCCAAAAATACGTGTTTTGTATGTAAAACCTCGTTTCCTAGAGTGTTTAGACGCAGGGAGCCTTGATGTCTTTTGGCTGGCACACAGCCCACTTGCCTGCTTCAGAGCAGAGGTGGAGAATGGCCCTGACAGAGTTGCCCAGATGGGGTGACAGTTGCTTTCAAACCCTCTTATGGATCCACTTTCCAAAAAGATCCTGGAGCACCCAACAACATACCTTTTAGTTAATGCATATCTGTATCACATTTCACTCTTGTGTGTGTACTTCTTCGAACCTTTCTTGTTGGTGCAAGAAAGGAAAGGTGTGCTGCCCACTGCCCACAGCCGTTTGCAATAAAACATTATTATCAGCTGTGAATGTTTGGGGGGGGGGGGAATCAACTGAAGTGTTTGTCAGATAGCCACTCTCAGAAGATTATACTATATGCCAACTATTGCAGCCATTCAGAAAATCCAACTGTTAGCCCTGTGCTTGTTTGTGTGTGTGTGTGTGTCTGTCCTTCCTACCTACCTACCTACTTGTTCAGCTGTCAGTGTGTTCAGCACCTCGCTATGCCCCACATGTGCAACTGACTGCATAGGTGGGTGAATGGTGGATGTAAACACTTGCATGGTTGCCCTTCTGCATGTAGTGAACCTCAACAGGTTTTGATCTGCATGTCCAACAACATAGCATCAAAGTTGCAAATTTTCACCCTATCTAAAGCTTGAGAAAGTTACTTTTTGGGGGTGGGAGGGATTCCGGGGGCTGTTGTCCAAACAAGTAAATTTTCCATGCTCTGGATAGGAGCTGCACATTCATAAAACCTAAAGCCACATTGTAGAGCAGAGCATGCTTTGCAAAGGGGATTCAAAGACTGCTTCTGCCTTCTCAACACTTGTCAGAGAGTTCACAGGATTGCACTAGTTTTTGTGGTATTGAGTCAGATGGGGAAAGCCATACACACATACCACAGGGTGCGCCTGTGTTATACTTGCAAAGGATCAGAAAGATACCTGTCCTCAACTGTAGAATCTTTGAAGTAAAAAAAGAGCTTTGTTGTCAATAGAAATTTGCTGCTGGTGGTACTTCGAAAGAAGTTATGGTGAGTTGTGAAGGTATGTGGCTTGCATGCTTGTTGTGTCTTCTTTGAATTCATCCAGAAGTGTGACAGAATCACAAGTGGCCATGACTGAATCATTATAGAATCAAGATAAAATCATGACTGGCCAGATTGAGTTGCAGGGGGAAAGAATTGAGAGCTTAGAAAAGTGAATTTGTTTGAACTAAAACTCCTAGGACCCCTCTAGCCAGTAGGGACCAGTGATCATAGTTGCAGGAGGTGGGGGTGGAGTATGGTACCAGCAGTGCAACAAAACAAAACCACACTTTCCAGATTACACTTTTTACCTCTGTAGGCTGAATTGAGGCCTTTCCATACTGACTGCATTGTCCTTTGCTAATCGCACCCTGAAGGTACAACCATTTCAAAAGCAATAAACTTTTTCTGATTAGTTAGGGCTGCTCCAGAAGCAACAGTTTGTGTCAAAAGCCTGCTTGCCTGTGCTGCTTTTCAGTGTTCGGGAAAGAGTCCCTTTCCAGACATCCTAGATTCGGCTAAAAGAAAGGCATCTTTTCATCTTCTTCGGAGGAACTTTAGGAGAGCTTGCCTGAATTTTTCTCCTAGAAAAGCCACTGTGCAGGAGAATTAGAGGAGATGTTGCTATCATACAGAATTTTTGAATTGCAAACAAAATGCAGGAATATATTTGTAGAGTTGTGTAGACACACATGCAGTGCCTCTCTATTCATGTGTACTCCAAACTTTGAAGGATGATATAGTGTTCCAAAAGAGTCTCCCCCTTGTCAGCATCCAGCTAAAACATTAGTTACATATCCCAAGCTTAGTCTCTAGCTTCGTTACTCCTATGTGTTTGGGAGAGTTAAATTTAGCATCAGGAGTCAGTTTTTTTGTGCTAGGATTGCTCCTTTCCCTCCCAATTGCTTTCTTGACCCAGCTTATTTTGGAGATGAGAGGAAAGGAGAAGATTGTGCCAGCTAAATAAGTTGGCTTTTTAGTTTCCCATTCGCACTCTGGTCCCTCCATCTCAAGCTGTTTCGAGAAATTCTCTCTCTCTCTCTCTCTCTCTCTGTGTGTGTGTGTGTGTGTGTGTGTGTGGGCTTCAGTTCTACATATGTTGGACTGCAAGTTCCCTCCTCCTTGGCCAGCACAAACCATGACCCTGCTGGCTGGGAGGACCAGGGCATCTCGTTCTGAAGGGTACCAGGCTGAGGACTTTCCTCCTCCTCTCCCTGAGCAGGGGCAAATAGACCTTGTGCTGTTCACAGGAAGCCTTGATAGTTCTTTCTGGATGCAATCTTTTAATGCGCTGTAATCAGCAAGTATGGAATTGGAGATCTATTGACCTTCCTAGGGCTCTGTTTCAGATATTGTTGCACTGTCACCTTTGAAGGAAGTTATGCCATAATCACACCCTCCATAACTCCTTCCATCATGCCTTATGCTAGTTTTCATTCTTTTTCTGCCCTCCATTTCAACCTTTCGGGGGGGGGGGGGGAGAGAAGTGGAGAAATTTAATATGCTCATTGTCTTTTCTGTGAAACCAATAGCTTTGAAGATTAAAATTCAAGGAACAAAAATGTTTTTTTTTCTTTCAGTGATTTTGCCCACGCCTCCCATATCTAACTTACTTTCTAGAAATCATACATGTAGGGAATGACTGGCAAGGAGAACTAACATTTCCAGATTCTGCGCTCTCTGCCTTGTTCTGCTCATCCCTATAACCTGAGGTTTCAGACTCTGAGCAAGTCGTGCTGTCATTGGTTATGTGGTGTGGAAGAAGTGACAGAAGGTGCCTGTGCTTTGGAATATGCCTTCAGTTTTGATGACTGTCATTGTTGCAATGAGTTTTTGTGACAGTATTATTTGGAGACAACCACTGAGTCCACTACACCTCCCATGTGATGCTGTGCTTCTTTGCCACATCTGCTTTTGCTTCATCCAAAAACTGTGTTGCTGAAGATAACCTGTGATCTTAAATGTGCATGTTCGGTTCAGACCTCTGTGGACAAGTTTTACACAACTCTGGTTTCTGCCTTTGATCTAGGAGAAAAAACTGTCCACTTCTGCTATGGACTTTGTTGACTTGAATGCACAGAGTGGATATGGTAAAACCACACTGTAGTATCTAAGAGTTTCCCTCCATCTTGCTCTTATGAAAAGTCTGTGTGACTGTCCAGCTTTTGCCTAACATGTTTGGTGCACAATTGTGAGCATTCAGGAAATGTGTAAAACAGTTAATGTGCCATCTATTGTTTCAGAAGGTCACTTCACAACAGGCAAAATGTCACAGGGCTGTAAGTTTCACCTAGTGCAGACTGGGGATCAATCCTTTTGGACAATGTTGCATTTTAATATGAGTTTTTTATTGGGGTTTCTCAACTGCTAATGGCCACTGAAAATTCAAGTGTATAAACCAAAGAGGGAATTGTTCAGAGTGCAGTAATAATTTTGTAGTGTGTTTTATTTATTTTCATTTTTCTGCTAAAGCCCATTTAATTTTCTTACTTGGATAAAGTGGGATGCACTCCGGCCCTGTATTCTTTTCATGGCCTTCTTCAGGGGATTTCCAATGAAATGCCTGGGGGATGCCCAGTGTGGTGTAGTGGATAGAGTGTAGTAGAGCAGTGGTCCCCAACGTTGGGCCTCCAGATGTTTTTGGGACTACAGCTCCCAGAAGCCTTCACCACCACCTCTGCTGGCCAGGATTTCTGGGAGTTGAAGTCCAAGAACATCTGGAGGCCCAAGGTTGGGGACCACTGTAGTAGAGGACTCAGGAGGCTTGGGTTTGAATCCCTGCTCAGCTGTGGAATCTCGGGGGGGGGGGGGGACTGGTAAAGCCACTCCTTAAATATCTCTCTTGCCTTGAAAGCCTGTGAGAGTTGCTATAAGTTGGTTCCAACTTGATGACACATAAAAAGTGGATGCCTGTCTATTTTAGTTTATTATTACTGTAAATTCAAAATGGTTTGGTAGAAATAGCACCTTTTAAAGAAATGCATTGAATGAAGGGTGTAGGTGTGAGGGTTCGGTTTAGGCTCCTCTTTCTGTTCAAAAAAATCAGTAGACTTTCGTTGCTTCCAAACAGGTGAAAGATTTATTGGTGCATTTAACAGTAAACAAGTGTCCATGACATGATTACGAGTCTTATCTCCTTCTGCCAACGGGTCCGGAAGGGGTCTCCAATCTTCAAACAGGAACGGGTTGCCGTAACTATTGTTCCATGGTCCCGGTCAATCAGCAGGGACCCAGTCTCTCACGGTCTGCCCCGTCGAACCTTCCAGCAAGGGCACGGTCTCGTCCTCCCGATCGCCATTCCGCAGGGTTCATCTCTCGGGGTCTCGATCCTCCCAGGGTCCTCCCTGTAGTTCTTCTTCCTCATCTCTCTTATTCTCCCTTCTAGCCTCTCTCTCCTTTCTCTCTCTACTCTTTCCTTCTCTTCCCTCAACCTCCTCCTCCACTCTCTCGCCTCGGCTTCTCCCCAATAAGAGGGTCTGGGGGGGATCTGCCTTCTTCTTCTATAATCCACATCCTCTTTAGGCACTCTCAGCCTCTCCCATCATCCTGTCCAGGGATCCTCCATCCACACCCATTCCCAGCCTGGCAGCAATGGACTCTCCTTCCTTTTTACCTCCCCTGTTCCTGCCTCAAACTCCACCCTCTTCTTCCTCTCTTTTCCTGCCTTTTCCTCCTGGACCTCTCTCATGGTCACACCCTGCAAGTTCTCAGTCAACTCCTCTATTTCTGTCCCTTGCTGAGCTTCTGCCGCAGGTTCTGGTGCTGGCTGGGGACTCTCCTCCTTAGTCTTGTTGTGGGTGAGGGATGGCTCTCCAGCAAGTGGGGCATCCCTCTCGCCTTCTGTCTCACAGTAGGTCTATATTAATCTCCTGTGCAAACTGTCAAGTGATGACTATAACTCAAGCCTTCCAAGATGCATGCAAAAATTGGAAATGCGATTGGGAACATCATATCCATTCTAGGGTTAAACTGAGTATTCGTGTTGTGTCCTCCATATGTGTCTTTTATTTTCAAGGTTTGAAAGAACAGAACAAAAGGGATGCCTTTCTAGGGGTTAACTTTATGCTGTGAAAAGATTTACTGATATTTCCATTTATTTAATTATCCAGGATTGAAACTAGATATGCCCACAATAAACCAATTATCCTTTTTTCTGCTTTCAAATTTTTTACTAATGTGTAATTTGAAAGTCATTCTTTGTCTTGTTGCTTGTCTTCCACCTTCCCTTTCCCAAATAGAGCTCTGATTATCTTCCATTGCTAGAAATTTCTTCCTGTGAAGAGTCTCTCTCCCTCTCCCTCAGACATATAAATGTATAGTACGATGATAAACCAGTGTTCCTGTATATCATCTCCATAGAACTACTTGAGTTTCACTGGAATTTTACATACTGTGTTTGACTGTTTTGTATATAAATAAGGTCTATTTATCAAAGTTCTGTTGTACTAGATCCTATGCAAAACTTTGTATTGATGTCTTAAATGTGAGTTTGTGGTGAAGAAAAGTGGCACTGAGAGCGCATGATTTGTTATTCCTTGTGGACCCTTACTATTTTTAACTTGTGTTGAGAAGCATTTCAGGTTCTTGTTATGTAAAGATTGGAGAAATGAAATAAAATTTCCTTTCTTCTTTTTAAACTCACACTGAATTCAGTCTCTTTTATATACACTTTTCTATACCGCACACACATGTACCCTTATATTTTACCCCCAAGTCTATCCTAGCATGCAAAGGCTTTCTTCTTTCATAGATTACATTTTAAAAGGAAATGTTTTTAATATTAGTTAATTTAAACAATATTAGTTGCTGTTTGTTTCACTGGAATTGTATATTAATAAATACAACAATATCTACCTCCCCTTGGCAGCCCATTTTAGGCTAGAATGTCACTGACTAAAATTGTAGGCCAAAGGTTAAGGGTGCAGCATTTTCTTTTGTTGCATGACCCATATTTTTATCTTTATTATTTATAAGCCTTCGAGAATACATTTATTATTTACCTTTATATGCTTCTTTGCTCATTTAAAAAGATGACAATTTTGATTTAAAATGTATCATAGGCATTGTATTATTGAATTCCACACTATGAAGTTATGATATAACCTCTGGAGCTATTGGAAACTACTGTTAAAACCACCCAATAGCTTTCATCCAATTCCTTAGGAGAGGCAACCCCTCTCTATTGTCTGTCTGAAAATTTGCATAGAAAAGAAATCATGGCCTTCTTTGTACCTCTGAAAGTCTGCACGATCATGCACCAGGTTGTTTTTTTTTTTTTTTTTAAACCGATCTTTGGCTCTCGGTGTGAAAGTGATTTGAATTTGGCTCGGCAGGGGCCACAAACTATTGTCCGGCGGGCCGCAATTGGCCCGCGGGCCGCGTGTTTGAGACCCCTGCTCTACAGTATTTCTCTCTCAGGCTGGGCAAGAGGAGATCCGATTGGCCAGGAAGGCAGAGCGCGAGAGGGGAGGAGGGTGTGAGGGCGGGGCACAAATATAACTCGCCCGCCTCCGAGACACACCCGCGCCTCAGGTGGCCGCGAAGGCGCCTCTTTTTTCCCCTCCCAGGTTGGGCGGGAAGGCATCCCATTGGCCAGGAAGGCAGAGCGCGAGAGGGGAGGAGGGTGTGAGGGCGGGGCACAAATATAACTCGCCCGCCTCCGAGACACACCCACGCCTCAGGTGGCCGCGAAGGCGCCTCTTTTTTCCCCTCCCAGGTTGGGCGGGAAGGCATCCCATTGGCCAGGAAGGCAGAGCGCGAGAAGGAGGGGAGGGGAGGCTGTGAGGGAGCGGCCCTGAGGCTGAGGCGGCGGCGGCCCGGAGGCTCAGGTCAGGCCTCGGACTCGTGCGGTGGTGGGAAGGGGAAAGAAAGGAGGCCGAGGGTTAGGCCATTGCCCCGCCTTCAGGGCTTTCTCAATAGGGACGCCAAAGGTCTTGGACTATAAATGGGCAATCTCTTGAACAGGTTTCCTGTTTTAAATATCTAGGTATGGCCCTTCAATCCACTGGGGACAGAAATGCTCATATACAATATGCAGCTACCCAAGGGGGGAAAAAAGCAAATGCCATCTTAAGGTTCTACCATTCCAAAGGGGGTCGATATATTCCAGCAGCCCAAAAACTCTTTCAGGCAAAGGTGGTCAGCCAGATGCTCTACGGCACCTTTATAGGGCCTTCATCCAGCTGCTTTGATCCGATAGAGCAGGTTCAGACTGAATTCCTTAGAGCAATTCTTGAAGTTCCAAGATGCGTAACAAATGCACAAATTCGTTTAGAGACAGGCTCACTAACAATGGCAGCCAAAATTACACTAGCCTCCCTTCAGTACTGGCTTAAAATAAATTTTCAATTACAGGGATTAACCCATCTACTTCTAGAGGACAATTTTCAATCAAAGTGGTTGAAAGCGGTCCTAAACAAATTGCAAGTTATGGGCTTCTCTCCGCAAGTAATATTGAGCATGCAATGGGATGAAGCGAAATCAGCCCTTAAACAGAGAATAATGGACATGGAAAGACAGGTAGATCTTAGTAGATGCCCCAATTTTAGAGTGATAGACACGCACAAATATCGCTTGCTCCCCATGGCCTATTTATCACAGCTTGAGACGTATAAGTTTAGGAAAGCCTTTACATTGGCTAGATGTAAGGCCTTTCCCTCAGCGGTGTTGGAAGGCAGATTTAAGAAGATCCCGAGGGAACAGAGACTCTGCCCTTGTGGATCTGATGAGATAGAATCTATTGAGCATATGATGCTCAGATGTAACAGGCATAACAAGATTCGAGGAAAATATATTACACCTCTCTTAAAAGACATGACAAGCCAATCAGACTTGGACTACTGTAACCAATTGTTAATTGATCAAAATCGGACTACTACAGAACTGGTAGCGAAATTTTGGGCGGCATGCCATAGTAGCCAGAATAGATAGCCAAACCCTTAGACATTGGTCTTATATTGTTATATTTGTTGTTTTATTGCTTTTTGTTTATTTGATTTGGCTTTTTGCAGTATATGTCAGTACTTGAAGCTCTGCATTCAATTTTGTTTTATGTATGGCTTGATGCCGTAACAATAAAGTATGTATGTAATAGGGACGCCATGACCTTGAACCCCCTCAGGTGGGACCCCGGTATGGCGGGAGGGGGCAAGGCGGAGGGAGGGGGCAGCAGCCCTCGAGTCAAAGCCCAGCGTCATGAGGGGAATGGAAAGGGGGCCTTCAACCCGTAACCCTCCATCCCCCGAAGGCTCTTCAGGCCTTCCTCCCTCAGGCCAGGCCGCGGGGGGGGGGGGTGCGACGTAGAAGAAGGGCCTCCTCCGGGACACGGTGGTGGCCCCTTCCAGTCCCTTCTGAGGGGGACGAGGCGGGAGGAAAAGCTGGCTGGGAATCACTTTCCTTCTTCACAAAGGGCTTCTTTTTTGGGGGGGGGGAGGAAGCGGAGTTTTCTAAGGGGGGGAGAGAAACAGGGGACAGGGTGTTTCTAGCTCTGAGGGCGGGTGTTGAGAAGGAGGTTGAAAAAGAGACACCCCCCCCCCCCGAAAGGATGAGAATGGCGGGACCCCGACGCCCATTTCTCGAGGGGTGTCACATTTCTATGACTCGGCTTCCTCAGTTGTGTGTGTGTGTGACAGAAGCAGAGGAAGTGGGGAGGCATTCCCCAAAATGCTGCTTCCAACACACACACACACACACACACACACACACACACACACACACACACACACACACACTCTACTTGCTAAGATGTGCCTGGGGATGCCCCCCCCCCCATTTGCTCTATGGCCTGAGAGAAACTGCCAAGTCCCGTTAAGAACCCCTTTCTTCTGAGAATGGGGTGGGTGGTGGGGGGCTAGCATGGCTTTTTTATGGCCAGGTGTTGCCTTGACACTTTTAAAGTTAACAGTATGAAAAGGCCCCCAAAAAATTCTGTTGCAGGGTGTGGGTGCCAGTCCTGCAAGGAGCCTAATCCTGCCAGGCAAAGGCAGCCCAAAAAGAGAAGGGAGAAAAGAAGACCCTTTGCTTGGTGACCTCCTTGCTGGAAGCCTCCCCTTCTCAGCCAAGGGCAAGTCCCCCCCTCAAACTACCTGTTTCATAAGCATTTTGTAAACTTTTTTGACTCCCCTTTTGAGCCAAAAGTGTCACAAAAGTCCAAAAAAGAAAAAAATATGTTGAAGACAATATTATCCCACTCAAGCCCCCCCCCCCACGCCTCAGGCAGAGGGAGGTGAATTTGATTTAAATAGAATTAATTAAAATCACAAGGTGAATCACTGCGAAACAGATTGATTCAAATCACTGGAGACCTGCACTGCCCAAAAGTGCTACAGGTTTTAATCCCTAGGTCAAAATGAGGTCTTTGAAATATTGCACATATTAAGTGAAAATTTTCCAGACCTCCATGTTTTTTTAAAATATATTTTCAAATAAAAATAAATGGCACAGCTCTAAGAGGATGATAAAGGAGAAAAGGGGAGGGGGGTTATAAATAAAAAGTAGGTGAAATAGGCAAACACCCAAAGTCGATTCAATAGCAGTCGTCCTCTTCAAGGTTGGGGAAAAAAATCACGAAACCAAGGTGCGAGGAGGGTTCCTACTTCCTGGTACATGGGAGAGCGAGGCGCCCTTCCTCCTCCTCCTCCTCCTCCTCGGTCCATTTCGGGATCCCCAGACCCTTCAGGAGCGGCGCTTTTCATTCCCGCAGCCGGGAAGCCTGGGGGGGGGGGGGGTTAGGATGGCTTGGGTCCTCCGGCATGAGGTGGCCAGCAGAGGGCGAGGAGAAGTGGACGGGCAGGCGAGTGGAGGAATTGCTAGCACGCTTGTCCTCACAGGGCCTTTCATGCTGACGATCTAGCCTGTAGCAATCAGAGGGCAGGTCCTCCGGGCCCGCCTCTTCCTGGAAGTCGCCATAGGGACCTTCTAGCCCTCTACAGTCGAAGAGCAGGTCCTCCAGGCCCGCCTCTTCCTGGAGTGTTGCCATGGCGGCACCGGGACGCTAAAGGCCGGTCCGTTCGGTTTTTCCTCCGGCCGTGTCTCCCCATTTTTTGCCCGGCCTGCCCCTCTGGCTCCCAGGGGCTGTTCCGGCTGCAAAGCCGGTGGGAGACCCGGCCTCCACTGGACGCTGCGCCGCCCGGACCGGGGACGGCGGCTGGGTAAGGAGGCCCGTGGGTGAGGGTGGGGTGAGTGCTGGGCCCCTTCTCCCCCGCCTCATGATGGGACTTGTAGTCCTTTAGGAGAGGAATCTCATCCAAGGTGGGAAAGGCGGTCCTCGGGATTTTTGAAGTCTCTGGGCATGTGCAGAGTTACAGTTGGTCTCCTCCCCATGAGGCTGGCCCTTAAGGAAAGGATTCAAGGGGGTCTGGGTAGATTTCCCTCCCTCCCTCCCTCCCTCTCTCTGTCTTCAAACCCCATAGGAAATGAAGGGCGAACTCAGCCTTGTAGTCATCTCCCTCACCTTTCACTGCATTAAATTATTTAAAGTTCTTCATGGTTGATTCTTTTATATATTTTATTTTATTTTATTTTATTTACTTATTTATTTATTTGATTTAAATAGCGCCCATCTGGCAGCCAAGGCCTCTCTGGGCTGTTTGTTTGCGTTGTGATTTTATTATTCCACCCTGGAGAGGAGAGGGAGCCGTCTTTTTCTTCCCAGCATCAAGGGGACCTGGGGTTGTGGCTCATTTCTACTGCTTTTAATTCCACCCCCTGCCCCCGCTTTTCTCCCCCTTTTCACAGCCGCTTGTACTTGTCATTTGGAATAACTGTATTTTCCCCTCTTAACAAGGTGTCGTTGTTTCAATGAGATCATTCACGTGGATGCAGAGCTTCATCGTTCATTTGCGCCACCCTGCAACCTCGAGGAACGACCGGATCCGGAAAGGTGAGCAGGTAAGGGTGCAGAGGGCCGGCGGGAGGGTAGGCTCACCGTGTGGGTTTGTCACGAGCCCCTCTGCCCCATGATGGCCCTTGTAGTTGTTAACAGAGAAGAAAGGGGTAAAATAACGATTTAAAAAGACAGCTCTAGGTCATTTCAACGCCCCTGGGCATGCACAGAGTTCCAGTTTTTAAACTTGCCGTTAGGATGGCCGGTTGAAAACAAAAAAGGATTAAGGCAGATATGTGTAGAGGTGCATCTCCCTCTCGTCCCTTTACGCCTGCAGGACATGGCGAGCTGTCTCCAGTCTCCCTCCCAGCTTGGGTTCGACTCCCGAAGTGGAGATTCCTGATGACTTCCATCTCTCCTTCTTTCCCGCCGAGGACAAGAGAAAGTGCAGTTCGGGGTCGAGTACCGTGGCCCTCTTCTTTGTGTTTCATGTAAGTTATTATTTTATTATTACCACTATTATGGCTCTTCTTGTTCTTGTCTCCTCCAGCCTGCACAGGGGAGGGAGCAGGAAGGAGAGGAAATGTACAGTCGCAGTGGGGCCGAAGGAAGGTTGGAGGACCCTCTCGCCCTACGCCGTGATCTGGCAGGCAGAGGAGGCCTTTTCTTTTTCCCTGTTCAGGCTGCAAGCAGATAGCTTTGTGCCTTGGTTGTGGTTATTCAAAGAGCTTAAGCGGCAGTGCTCCAGAGGAGTCTGTCATCCATGATTAGGGTTCTCTGAAACAAAAGCAGCCACGTTTCCCTGCGTTCTTACCGCGCGCCTCGGCCAATCCGCAAGAGACGGAGACCCCCTTACGCTCTCGGTCGTGGCACTAGAGGATCCCCCTCTCTTCTCTCCATCTCAAAAAACACAATGCAAAGGACCCACCAAGGCAGGGTGTGGAGGGGGATTGGAATCGTGTGTGTGTTCCGCGCGTTGGGGGGGGGGGAAGAAAGCATAGTAAGCAGCCCCTCTCTGATCCGGGGCCACCCGGGTTTGGACCCGGGTGAGGGGATTGCCTGAGGAGACCTGTCTCCTGGCACGTGGCAAGCTTACAGTGCAGCAAACCGCCCTGTTCGCCTTTCCCGAGAGCCTGAAGGCCACGGCTTAGTTAAACGAGTCCATCTAACTTACGGGCCATCCTCCCCCTTTCCTACCGGTTTGGTCTCCGTTATCTCTGACGTTGCCGTCTCTTTTTTTTCAGCGCGCATCTGCTCTACGGCCAAGGCGAGGTCACTCTCAGCAGCCTGAGCCTGAGGACCAGAACATGCAGAGTGCTTTCAATGGACCTGTCAGTTAACGTCCGTGCGGACCCCAGGCTCTCCTTCTGTTCCTGTCATGCCTGTGTGGCGGTCGGCCTTGCTGCGCTCGTCTTCAGGAGCCGAGACGACGCCGGGCCTACAAGCATCGGGAAGGTTGGCCGATTTAGAAAGATAACGGAGTCGGTGTCCCGGAACGGACTTCACCGGAGGAATGAGAAGTTCTCTCAGGTGCACCTAGATTTGCAGATGCTTTTCAGCAGAGCAACATGGGGAAACGAAACACCCGAAGCAGGAGCGTGGACCGTTTCTGCTTCGGGAGTCCTGCCTGATTGTTGTTGGTTTTTTTAAAGAGTTATTGCCATTGTTTTTTAATTTTTCTATTTTTATTTCTGTTTTCTGTTTTACGAGCCGTTACCCGCCCAGAGTAGTGCTGTGACACTAACGGGAGCGGGATACAAATTAAATAAATAAATAAAATCAATCTGTTTCTTAAAATTCTAGTAAACTGTCTTCTTTAAAGTACGTTGATTGCCGGGTAGTTTTACATCTGAACTCGCATGGGTAGTTTTCCTGTTCAATGTGCAAAGGGTTGCCAAAGAACTGAAACTTCTCATTCCGCCCCCCCACCTGCATTCTCTTTTGTGTGAGTGTGTGTGTTAATTTTTAGACTTCAGGTAACGGCTTTGGGACGAAGAGTTTCTTGTCTTATTCTAGCTACGGGATGTAGCCAATGGTAAAGAAGATCCAGGAATGGACTTCTGGTACCTTTCCAATTAAACAGTGTAATTGCCACCTCTTACAGCGTGGACAGTAGGGCAAAAAGAAAGAAAGAAAGAAGAAGAACAATAATTGCAACAATCATAACCATTTATTACTATATTTATTTACTGCCCTTTCATGCAGTAATCTTATTAAGGCACAGAAATGTTCTAATTTAAAGAACCGACACTTGGTTTAAATGAGAAATTACGGACCTCTAAAAACACCTTTACAAGTGGCTGATAAAGGAGAAAAGGGGAGGGGAGTTTATTAATAAAAAACAGGTGAAATAGGCAACCATCCAAAGTCGATTCAATAGCAGTCGTCCTCTTGAAGGTTGGGGGGGGGGGGAATGACAAAACGAAGGCGCTAGGAGGGTTCCTCCTTCCTGGTCCCTGGGAGAGCGAGGAGCCCTTCCTCCTCCTCCTCCTCGGTACATCTCAGGATCCGCCGCGGGGCAGGGACCCTTCAGGAGCGGCGCTTTTTTTTTTTTTAATAAAATTTTATTTAGAATATAACATTACAAAACAGACAAAGTGAAAACACTAACCCATCAGTCACTACAAGACCAGGTAGACGAACATCAAACGATAAAAGAAATTACGCACTACTAACTAAAGCAGTCCCTCCCCGCTTTTTGGGTCAGGTGATTGGAATAACAAAGAAGAGATTGCTTTGAGCTCTGGACAAAGACTGTGGGGGGGGGGGGGAGGAAGGGGCTATTAAATTAGAGGAGCTGCGCTTTTCATTCCTGCAGCTGGGAAGCCTGGTGGGGGGGCAGGATGGCTTGGGTCCTCCTGCATGAGGTGGCCAGCAGAGGGCGGGGAGAAGTGGACGGGCAGGCGAGTAGAGGAATTGTCTAGCACGCTTGTCCTCAGAGGGCCTTTCACGCTGCCGATCTGGCCTGTCGTAATCAGAGGGCAGGTCCTCCGGGCCCGCCTCTTCCTGGATTTCCCCATGGGGACGTTCTAGCCTTTGGACATCAGAGGGCAGGTCCTCCGGGCCCGCCTCTTCCTGGAATTCGCCATGAGGACGTTCTAGCCCTTTGGAAATCAGAGGGTAGATCCTCCGGGCCCGCCTTTTCCTGGATTTCCCCATGGGGACGTTCTAGCCTTGGATATCAGAGGGCAGGTCCTCCGGGCCCGCCTCTTCCTGGAATTCGCCATGGGGGACGTTCTAGCCTTTGGACATCAGAGGGCAGGTCCTCCGGGCCCGCCTCTTCCTGGATTTCCCCATGTGGATGTTCTAGCCTTGTGCATTCGGAGGGCAGGTCCTCCAGGCCCGCCTCTTCCTGGAGTGTTGGCCATGGCGGCGCCGGGACGCTAAAGGCCGGTCAGTTCGGTTTTTGCTCCGGCCGTGTCCCCTCATTTTTTCCCCGCCCGGCCCCTCCGGCTCCCAGGGGCAGTTCCGGCTGCAAGGCTGGTGGGAGACCCGGCCTCCGCTAGACGCTGCGCCGCCTGGACCGGAGACGACGGCTGGGTAAGGAGGCCCGGGGGTGAGGGTGGGGTGAGTGCTGGGCCCCTTCTCCCCCGCCCCATGATGGGACTTGTAGTCCTTTAGGAGAGGAATCTCATCCAAGGTGGGAAAGGCGGTCCTCGGGATTTTTGAAGTCTCTGGGCATGTGCAGAGTTACAGTTGGTCTCCTCCCCATGAGGCTGGCCCTTAAGGAAAGGATTCAAGGGGGTCTGGGTGGATTTCCCTCCCTCCCTCCCTCCTTCCCTCCCTCTGCCTCCAAATCCCATAGGAAATGCAGGGTGGGACTCAGCCTTGTAGTCATCTCCCTCACCTTTCACTGCATTAAATTATTTGAAGTTCTTCATGGTTGTTTCTTTTATTTATTTATTTATTTATGTAGGTATGTATGTAGGTATGTATGTATGTATGTATTTATTTATTATTTAATTTATTTATTTGATTTGATTTGATTTATATAGCGCCCATCTGGCAGCCAAGGCCACTCTGGGCTGTTTGTTTGCGTTGTGATTTTATTATTCCACCTTGGAGAGGAGAGGGAGCCGTCTTTTTCTTCCCAGCATCAAGGGGACCTGGGGTTGTGGCTTCATTACTACTGTTTTTAATTCCACCGCCGCCCCCACTTTTCTCCCCCTTTTCACAGCCGCTTGTACTTGTCATTTGGAATAACTGTATTTTCCCCTCTTAACAAGGTGTCGTTGTTTCAATGAGATCGTTCACGTGGATGCAGAGCTTCATCGTTCATTTGCTCCACCCTGCAACCTCGAGGAACGACCGGATCCGGAAAGGTGAGCAGGTAAGGGTGCAGAGGGCCGGCGGGAGGGTAGGCACACCGTGTGGGTCTGTCACGAGCCCCTCTGCCCCATGATGGCCCTTATAGTTGTTAACAGAGAAGAAAGGGGTAAAATAACGATTTTAAAAGACAGCTCTAGGTCATTTTAAAGCCCCTGGCTATGCACAGAGTTCCAGTTTTTAAACTTGCCGTTAGGATGGCCGGTTGAAAACAAAAAAGGATTAAGGCAGATATGTGTAGAGGTGCATCTCCCTCTCGTCCCTTTACGCCTGCAGGACATGGCGAGCTGTTTCTAGTCTCCCCCCTCCAGCTCGGGTTCGAGTCCCAAAGTGGAGATTCGTGAGGACTTCCATCTCTCCTTCTTTCCCGCCCAGGACAAGAGAAAGTGCAGTTCGGGGTCGAGTACCGTGGCCCTCTTCTTGTGTTTCATGTAAGTTATTATTTTATTATTACCACTATTATGGCTCTTCTTGTTCTTGTTTCCTCCAGCCTGCACAGGGGAGACAGCAGGAAGGAAAGGAAATGTACAGTCGCAGTGGGGCCGAAGGGCAGGTTGGAGGACCCTCTCGGCCTACGCCGTGATCTGGCAGGCAGAGGAGCCTTTTCTTTTTCCCTGTTCAGGCTGCAAGCAGATAGCTTTGTGCCTTTGTTGTGATTATTCAAAGAGCTTAAGCGGCAGTGCTCTAGAGAAGTCTGTCATCCATGATTAGGGTTCTTTAAAAGAAAAGCAGCCACGTTTCCCTGCATTCTTACCGCGCGCCTCGGCCCATCCGCAAGAGACGGAGACCCCCTTACGCTCTCGGTCGTGGCACTAGAGGATCCCCCTCTCTTCTCTCCATCTCAAAAAACACAATGCAAAGGACCCACCAAGGCAGGGTGTGGAGGGGGATTGGAATCGTGTGTGTGTTCCGCTTGTTTGGGGGGGGGGGGGAAGAAAGCATAGTAAGCAGCCCCTCTCCGATCCGGGGCCACCCGGTTTTGGACCCGGGTGAGGGGATTGCCTGAGGAGACCTGTCTCCTGGCACGTGGCAAGCTTACAGTGCAGCAAACCGCCCTGTTCGCCTTTCCCGAGAGCCTGAAGGCCACGGCTTAGTTAAACGAGTCATCTAACTTACGGGCCATCCTCCCCCTTTCCTACCGGTTGGTCTCCGTTATCTTTGACGTTGCCATCTTTTTTTTTTTTTCAGCGCGCATCTGCTCTACGGCCAAGGCGAGGTCACTCTCAGCAGCCTGAGCCTGAGGACCAGAACATGCAGAGTGCTTTCAATGGACCTGTCAGTTAACGTCCGTGCGGACCCCAGGCTCTCCTTCTGTTCCTGTCATGCCTGTGTGGCGGTCGGCCTTGCTGCGCTCGTCTTCAGGAGCCGAGACGACGCCGGGCCTACAAGCATCGGGAAGGTTGGCCGATTTAGAAAGATAACGGAGTCGGTGTCCCGGAACGGACTTCACCGGAGGAATGAGAAGTTCTCTCAGGTGCACCTAGATTTGCAGATGCTTTTCAGCAGAGCAACATGGGGAAACGAAACACCCGAAGCAGGAGCGTGGACCGTTTCTGCTTCGGGAGTCCTGCCTGATTGTTGTTGGTTTTTTAAAGAGTTATTGCCATTGTTTTTTAATTTTTCTATTTTTATTTCTGTTTTCTGTTTGACGAGCTGTTACCCGCCCAGAGTAGTGCTGTGACACTAACGGGAGCGGGATACAAATTGAATAAATAAATAAAATAAATCTGTTTCTTAAAATTCTAGTAAATGTCTTTTTTAACGTATGTTCATAGCAGTGTACTTTTACATCTGAACTCGCATGGGTAGTTTTCCTGTTGAATGTGCAAAGGGTTGCCAAAGAACTGAAACTTCTCATTCCACCCCCCCCCCCCCCCACCTGCATTCTCTTGTGTGAGTGCGTGTGTTAATTTTTAGACTTCAGGCAAGGGCGTTGGGACCATGAGTTTCTTGTCTTATTTTAGCTACGGGATGTGGACAGCGGTAAAGAAGATCCAGGCACAGACTTCTGGTACCTTTCCAATGAAAGAGTGTAATTGCCACCTCTTACAGCGTGGACAGTAGGGCAAAAAGCAATAATAATAATAATAAGAACAATAACTACAACAATAATAACCATTTATTACTATATTTATTTACTACCCTTTCATGCAGTAATCTTATTAAGGCACAGAAATGTTCTAATTTAAAGAAACGACACTTGGTTTAAATTAAAAATTACAGACCTCTAAAACCACCTTTATAAGTGGCTGATAAAGGAGAAAAGGGGAGGGGGGGTTATTAAAAAAAAAAAAGCGGGTGAAATAGACCCAAAGTCGATTCAATAGCAGTCGTCCTCTTCAAGGTTGGGGGAAAAATCACGAAACCAAGGCGCGAGGAGGGTTCCTCCTTCCTGGTCCCTGGGAGAGCGAGGCGCCCTTCCTCCTCCTCCTCCTCCTCCTCGGTCCCTTTCGGGATCCGCCGCGGAGCAGGGACCCTTCAGGAGGGGCGCTTTTCATTCCCGCAGCTGGAAAGCCTTTGGGAGGGGAGGGGCATTGGCTTGGGTCCTCCGGCATGAGGTGGCCAGCAGAGGGCGCGGAGAAGTGGACGGGCAGGCGAGTGGAGGAATTGTCTAGCACGCTTGTCCTCAGAGGGCCTTTCATGCTGACGATCTAGCCTGTCGTAATTCGAGGGCAGGTAATCCGGACCCGCCTCTTCCTGGAAGTCGCCATGGAGCCGTTCTAGCCTTTGGACATCAGAGGGCAGGTCTTCCGGACCCGCCTCTTCCTAGAAGTCGCCATAGGGACCTTCTAGCCCTCTGCAATCGGAGAGCAGGTCCCCCGGGCCCGCCTCTTCCTGGAGTGTTGCCATGGCGGCACCGGGACGCTAAAGGCCGGTCCGTTCGGTTTTTCCTCCGGCCGTGTCTCCCCATCTTTTGCCCGGCCTGCCCCTGCGGCGCCCAGAGGCCGTTCCGGCTGCCCGACGGTGGGGGACCCGGCCTCCACTGGACGCTGCGCCGCCCGGACTCGGGACGGCGGCTAGGTGAGGAGGCCCGGGGGTGAGAGTGGGGTGACTGCTGGGCTCTTTCTCCCCCGCCCCCTGATGGGATTTGTAGTCCTTTAGGAGAGGAATCTCATCCAAGGTGGGAAAGGCGGTCCTCGGGATTTTTGAAGTCTCTGGGCATGTGCAGAGTTACAGTTGGTCTCCTCCCCATGAGGCTGGCGCTTAAGGAAAGGATTCAAGGGGGTCTGGGTGGATTTCCCTCCCTCCCTCCCTCCCTCCCTCTCTCTGTCTTCAAACCCCATAGGAAATGAAGGGCGAACTCAGCCTTGTAGTCATCTCCCTCACCTTTCACTGCATTAAATTATTTAAAGTTCTTCATGGTTGATTCTTTTATATATTTTATTTTATTTTATTTATTTACTTATTTGTTTATTTGATTTATATAGCGCCCATCTGGCAGCCAAGGCCTCTCTGGGCTGTTTGTTTGCGTTGTGATTTTATTATTCCACCCTGGAGAGGAGAGGGAGCCGTCTTTTTCTTCCCAGCATCAAGGGGACCTGGGGTTGTGGCTCATTTCTACTGCTTTTAATTCCACCCCCTGCCCCCGCTTTTCTCCCCCTTTTCACAGCCGCTTGTACTTGTCATTTGGAATAACTGTATTTTCCCCTCTTAACAAGGTGTCGTTGTTTCAATGAGATCATTCACGTGGAAGCAGAGCTTCATCGTTCATTTGCGCCACCCTGCAACCTCGAGGAACGACCGGATCCGGAAAGGTGAGCAGGTAAGGGTGCAGAGGGCCGGCGGGAGGGTGGGCTCACCGTGTGGCTCTGTCACGAGCCCCTCTGCCCCATGATGGCCCTTGTAGTTGTTAACAGAGAAGAAAGGGGTAAAATAACGATTTAAAAAGACAGCTCTAGGTCATTTCAACGCCCCTGGGCATGCACAGAGTTCCAGTTTTTAAACTTGCCGTTAGGATGGCCGGTTGAAAACAAAAAAGGATTAAGGCAGATATGTGTAGAGGTGCATCTCCCTCTCATCCCTTTACGCCTGCAGGACATGGCGAGCTGTCTCCAGTCTCCCTCCCAGCTCGAGTTCGAGTCCCGAAGTGGAAATTCCTGACGACTTCCATCTCTCCTTCTTTCCCGCCCAGGACAAGAGAAAGTGCAGTTCGGGGCTGAGTACCGTGGCCTTCTTCTTTGTGTTTCATGTAAGTTATTATTTTATTATCACTACTATCATGGCTATTATACTCTTTTCCACGGCATTAAGAGGAAGCGTTCCGTAGCCCGCAGAGTCCCAGTGGAGCCACAGGAGGGCGCCCTTTTTATGGAGATGAAGGGCTAGAGTTTCCTAGCCTGCACAGTCTCAGTGAGCCACAGGAGGGCGCCCTTTTCGTGGGGGTGAAGGGGGTAGAGTTCCCTAGCCTGCACAGTCCCAGTGGAGCCACAGGAGGGGTCCCTTTTCTTCAGAGTGAAGGGGTAGCGTTCCCTAGCCTGCACAGTCCCAGTGGAGCCACAGGAGGGGGCCCTTTTCTTCAGGGTGAAGGGGTAGCGTTCCCTAGCCTGCACAGTCCCAGTGGAGCCACAGGAGAGGGCCCTTTTCTTCAGGGTGAAGGGGTAGCGTTCCCTAGCCTGCACAGTCCCAGTGGAGCCACAGGAGGGGGCCCTTTTCTTCAGGGTGAAGGGGTAGCGTTCCTTAGCCTGCACAGTCCCAGTGGAGCCAAAGGAGGGGGCCCTATTCTTCAAGGTGAAGGGGTAGCATTCCCTATCCTGCACAGTCCCAGTGGAGCCACAGGAGGGGGCCCTTTTCTTCAGGGTGAAGGGGTAGCGTTCCCTAGCCTGCACAGTCCCAGTGATGCCACAGGAGGGGGCCCTTTTCTTCAGGGTGAAGGGGTAGCGTTCCCTCGCCTGCACAGTCCCAGTGGAGCCACAGGAGGGGGACCTTTTCTTCAGGGTGAAGGGGGTAGCGTTCCCTAGCCTGCACAGTCCCAGTGATGCCACAGGAGGGGGCCCTTTTCTTCAGGGTGAAGGGGTAGCGTTCCTTAGTCTGCACAGTCCCAGTGGAGCCAAAGGAGGGGGCCCTTTTCTTCAGGGTGAAGGGGTAGCGTTCCCTAGCCTGCACAGTCCCAGTGATGCCACAGGAGGGGGCCCTTTTCTTCAGGGTGAAGGGGTAGCGTTCCTTAGTCTGCACAGTCCCAGTGATGCCACAGGAGGACGCCCTTTTCGTGGAGGTGAAGGGGTAGCGTTCCTAGCCTGCACAGTCGCAGTGGCACCACAGCAGGGCGCCCTTTTCGTGGACGTGAAGGGGTAGCGTTCCCTAGCCTGCACAGTCTCAGTGGCGCCACAGGAGGGCGCCCTTTTCGTGGAGGTGAAGGGGTAGCGTTCCCTAGCCTGCACAGTAGCAGTGGCGCCACAGCAGGGCGCCCTTTTCATGGGGGTGAACGGGTAGCGTTCCCTAGCCTGCACAGTCTCAGTGGCGCCACAGGAGGGCGCCCTATTCGTGGGGGTGAAGGGGGTAGCGTTCCGTAGCCTGCACAGTCTCAGTGGCGCCACAGGAGGGCGCCCTTTTCGTGGGGGTGAAGGGGTAGCGTTCCCTAGCCTGTACAGTCTCAGTGGCGCCACAGGAGGGCGCCCTTTTCGTGGAGGTGAAGGGGGTAGCGTTCCCTAGCCTGCACAGTCTCAGTGGCGCCACAGGAGGGCGCCCTTTTCATAGGGGTGAAGGGGTAGCGGTCCCTAGCCTGCACAGTAGCAGTGGCGCCACAGCCGGGCGCCCTTTTCATGGGGGTGAAGGGGTAGCGTTCCCTAGCCTGCACAGTCTCAGAGGCGCCACAGGAGGGCGCCCTATTCGTGGGGGTGAAGGGGTAGCGTTCCGTAGCCTGCACAGTCTCAGTGGCGCCACAGGAGGGCGCCCTTTTCGTGGGGGTGAAGGGGTAGCGTTCCCTAGCCTGTACAGTCTCAGAGGCGCCACAGGAGGGCGCCCTTTTCGTGGAGGTGAAGGGGTAGCATTCCCTAGCCTGTACAGTCTCAGTGGCGCCACAGGAGGGCGCCCTTTTCGTGGGGGTGAAGGGGTAGCGTTCCCTAGCCTGCACAGTCTCAGTGGCGCCACAGGAGGGCGCCCTATTCGTGGGGGTGAAGGGGTAGCATTCCCTAGCCTGCACAGTCTCAGTGGCGCCACAGGAGGGCGCCCTTTTCATGGGGGTGAAGGGGTAACGTTCCCTAGCCTGCACAGTCGCAATGGAGCCACAGGAGGGCGCCCTTTTCATAGGGGTGAAGTGGTAGCGTTCCGTAGCCTGCACAGTCGCAGTTTAGCCACAGGAGGGCGCCCTTTTCGCGGGGGTGAAAGGGTAGCGTTCCCTAGCCTGCACAGTCGCAATGGAGCCACAGGAGGGCGCCCTTTTCATAGGGGTGAAGGGGTAGCGTTCCCTGGCCTGCACAGTCGCAGTTTAGCCACAGGAGGGCGCCCGTTTCGTGGGGGCGAAGGGGTAGCGTTCCCTAGCCTGCATAGTCGCAGTTTAGCCACAGGAGGGAGCCCTATTCATGGGGATGAAGGGGTTGCGTTCCCTAGCCTGTACAGTCTCAGTGGCGCCACAGGAGGGCGCCCTTTTCGTGGGGGTGAAGGGGTAGCGTTCCCTAGCCTGCACAGTCTCAGTGGCGCCACAGGAGGGCGCCCTTTTCATAGGGGTGAAGGGGTAGCGGTCCCTAGCCTGCACAGTAGCAGTGGCGCCACAGCCGGGCGCCCTTTTCATGGGGGTGAAGGGGTAGCGTTCCCTAGCCTGCACAGTCTCAGAGGCGCCACAGGAGGGCGCCCTATTCGTGGGGGTGAAGGGGTAGCGTTCCGTAGCCTGCACAGTCTCAGTGGCGCCACAGGAGGGCGCCCTTTTCGTGGGGGTGAAGGGGTAGCGTCCCCTAGCCTGTACAGTCTCAGAGGCGCCACAGGAGGGCGCCCTTTTCGTGGAGGTGAAGGGGTAGCATTCCCTAGCCTGTACAGTCTCAGTGGCGCCACAGGAGGGCGCCCTTTTCGTGGGGGTGAAGGGGTAGCGTTCCCTAGCCTGCACAGTCTCAGTGGCGCCACAGGAGGGCGCCCTATTCGTGGGGGTGAAGTGGTAGCATTCCCTAGCCTGCACAGTCTCAGTGGCGCCACAGGAGGGCGCCCTTTTCATGGGGGTGAAGGGGTAACGTTCCCTAGCCTGCACAGTCGCAATGGAGCCACAGGAGGGCGCCCTTTTCATAGGGGTGAAGTGGTAGCGTTCCCTAGCCTGCACAGTCGCAGTTTAGCCACAGGAGGGCGCCCTTTTCGCGGGGGTGAAAGGGTAGCGTTCCCTAGCCTGCACAGTCGCAATGGAGCCACAGGAGGGCGCCCTTTTCATAGGGGTGAAGGGGTAGCGTTCCCTGGCCTGCACAGTCGCAGTTTAGCCACAGGAGGGCGCCCGTTTCGTGGGGGCGAAGGGGTAGCGTTCCCTAGCCTGCATAGTCGCAGTTTAGCCACAGGAAGGAGCCCTATTCATGGGGATGAAGGGGTTGCGTTCCCTAGCCTGTACAGTCTCAGTGGCGCCACAGGAGGGCGCCCTTTTCGTGGGGGTGAAGGGGTAGCGTTCCCTAGCCTGCACAGTCTCAGTGGCGCCACAGGAGGGCGCCCTTTTCGTGGAGGTGAAGGGGTAGCGTTCCCTAGTCTGCACAGTCTCAGTGGCGCCACAGGAAGGCGCCCTTTTCGTAGGGGTGAAGGGGTAGAGTTCCCTAGCCTGCACAGTCACAGTGCCGCAACAGGAGGGCGCCCTTTTCGTTGGGGTGAAGGGGTAGCGTTCCCTAGCATACACAGTCGCAGTGGCTCCACAGGAAGGCGCCCTATTCATGGGGATGAAGGGGTAGCGTTCCCTAGCCTGCACAGTTGCACTGCCGCCACAGAAGGGCGCCCTTTTCGTGGGGGTGAAGGGGTAGCGTTTCCTAGCCTGC